>CACRXP010000676.1:248560-343226 GCA_902702965.1 Spirometra erinaceieuropaei | reverse complement strand
AACGAGTTTAGGTTCCGCAGATTTCTGTTTACCTCGGGATTTTGTAGGACAATCTTAGCTTCCGCCTGTGGGTAGAAGGTTACTAAGACGGGTTTATTTTTGCTTCTGGAGTGAAGTCTTTTAGTGTTAGCTACTCTGATGTCCAAGCCACACGAATGTATAAAATTTTGAATTGATGGTGTCGGATTAACGGTGTGGGGCATATTACGGATAATTAAATTGAGCTTGCGTTTCGATCTATCCGCGACTTCTGACGAAACTAAATGTAAAATCGATTCAATTTGTGGTAGGCTCGTTAGGCTTTTCATGAATCTATTTGAGTCTGTTAGTGAATCGAGAATCGTAAAAATATGTTCATGTTTCTCGATGAACTTCTGTAAACGGACGATGGCCGAAAGATCTACTTTGTCGACAGCAAACGCAGCATCAGTCATGGTTAAACGGAGAGAGTGTAATGGATTTATGTATTATTTTCGACAGCTAATAAAAATCGACGCAAAATCGACGCAGAAATATGTCAAATATTTCAGTTATAAATGAATTTCAACTTATCTCGAGTCTAAGGATTTTGAACGGTTGTGCATAAACTGGCGCTTGTTGCCCAAGAGGTGCTAGAATAAACCTATTCTATACCATAGGAAGCTGTTCGGAAAAACCTGCAGGACATTCGTTTAATCTCACTTGGGGTATGCCGTCCAGAACTGGCGTCTTTGGTCCAAGAAAGATTATCAGCACCATAAACAAGTGCGGGAAACGGCTACGAAGATGGTAAAGAATCTTGACCATGTTTCTTACAAAGTCAAACCGGCTGGACGTGATTTGTTTGCTCTCAATTTCAGGCAACTGGACTGTAACCTTATGCAGACCTACCGGATTGTTAGAGGCCATGGATGTGTCCTAAACCTTGATGAATTCCTCAAGTTTGCTGGGACGGACTGCCTGGGTGGTCATCCTTCTAAACTGCAGACGAGTTTGTTCCATGGGGACGTCCGACGGAACAGCGTGTCGTAGAGTCGTTAGAGCATGGAACGGACTACTTGGCGCGCTGATCCTCTCAGAAACTATCGACAAATTCAAATGCTAACTAAGCACTTATTTGGTGGTAAACTACTGTAAACATAATCAAGATTACTTCAGTAACGGCAGTTTGTGCCCAGACCATACATACCAGTGACTTGTCAGTTACCGGGATTGCTGTTATGAAAGTTGATTCCAGTGTTATTTTCGAGGATGAATAGCGATCCCAAGGTCGACAGCCCTATTTCCTTAATAAAGTGACTTATAGTTACTTGAGTGAAGTCGGTCATTTAGGGGGTACCCATCTGCTAAAACTTTCACATGCTTAGCTCTTCATAAACAAGAGTTTCAATCTCGCAAAGCCGAAAATTAAGTGCAAAGGATGTTGTTAATTTCCAAGCTTTGATCCTTTGCAGTTGCACCAAATGAAAAGAGACTCCTTTTACGATTTAAGCTTATAACAGTCTTACTTTTGATCTGCTTGCAACTTTGAAATATCTTGACGTGAGTCTCGCGTTCTATCGTTAACCTGCCGCAGAAACATATTCTTCATCCATTCGGTGCAGAATATAATTGTCTCCCTAATGCCGTATGTCTTTTCCTACAACATGGAACCTGGCCAGAAGATAGCGGCGCTTAGCATCTGCTCATATCTTCACCTACTGCAGCAATATCTCAAGGTTACATTCGAGATTTATGACTGGTAATTGCAGTTAGATGTGCCATTGTTTCAGTGCCTTAGTGGAGCAATAAGAATTTGAGTTAAATCGTCTGCTAATAAAACGATAAACAGGATTTGCAAAACTGCACTGCCATAATGAATTATCCGGGCTGTAAATTGCTTCTATAGTATCTGGTTCAACTGGGAAATCTTCTTCATCTGTAAATGAGTTAGCTTGCGTTCGTTGGGTCCCAAAATTGTAATATGTCGGTCTGTATGATGTAATTAATAGCGGTTTTAGGTAGAGAGGCGTGCAGGGTTCACCTATACGTTCGAAGCAAGAAACGCGTTTATGTTAGCATTCGCTTCTTGTTCTTATGCTTCTTTGCCAGGTTAGTACTTTTTTTGTTGCTTGTCCATTTTGCGATACTTTTAAAATAAGTTTTCTGTGTACAGCTGGCCCGATTAGCTGTCGCTGGTTTTTATATGTGCATAAGTTTCAAGTGAGTTGCTGGTGTACTGCATATATATTTTAGCGTGCGTTTTGTCTTGGTTCATATAAAACTATGAAAAATACTAGGGTTGTACGAACCTCCTCTGTTGCGCAGACGTCTTCGTAACATCGGGCGGTCTCTCGAGGTCGATTGAGCGTTTACTCTATCACCTTTAGTGCCTTTGTCTCACATCTACCGTTATCTGGACGGTTTACCTGCCCCATAGAGGGTGCTTTCGTAAGCCAGCGAGCTCTTTGAAATGGTCTTTTCAATTATCAGATCCATTTAAAGTATCTACGCACGACCTATATACCAAAACGAATGTAAACACTAGTTTCTCCCAACAATTACATCAACCATCGCCGACATTTGTAAACTTAGTATTAAAGCATAGACTTAAGTTGTTACGTTGGATAATGGGACGATTACCCCTATGGCACGTGGCAAAAGCATTATACACGGCTATGGGAGTCATTGCAATGAGTATAAACGAGTTCGTATTCTAAGCAAAGACTCCTTTTCTGAAGAAAATAGTACGAATTTTACGGGCAAAACACAAAACCTAACTTGGGTTAGACGGGTATTCTGCGGGAAGAAAGCGTGTGTCTACTAGAAAAAAACACTTGCGATCCAATTCGTAAATAGCTTAACAACTGTAATGTGCAAGAATCAATTCAGATGTATTCCTACCGGACTCGGCATTTTGACAGAGCTATTTTATAAAAGTGGAGTTCCGTCGATAGTTACTTTCACTTTTCAACCCTAGCCTTATGATCCGCAACTTCGTGACCAAATAAAATCGTCAATTACGGTTTCGCAATCCGGATAGATAGGCGGACGTTATCCACATGTGGCTGGATACCTTCCACTGAATTTGAAGAAGAGATTGCGCGATGGTCGAAAGGGTAAGAGCGCTTGACACAAATGCACATAGCCTATTAGATCCGGGTTGAGATCTCTAGTGCAAAGGCACTAACTTTTGGGAATTCCTGGTTGACGAAGTCAAATAAGCCCCAAATGATCGCTCCAGTGTTTCTTGTCTTTGCTTTTAGTATCTTCCAAATTCACACTCCAGAGAAAATTAGACAGAATCAAATGACAAGGAAGGACTGCAAACTCCCCAGTTCAACATTAGCCCCACAATCTGTCATGCTTGGGCGACGTGTAGTTTAGGATTGTTCTGTTAGGACTAAGGCCTAACTGCTTTAATTTAAGTCCTCATGTAGAAGATTATCTCGAATTTTGCTGCCATTGATTTCAGACATTTAGTACTAGGTATGCAACCGGCAAAATACTTTCAGCCGCAACCAGCAAACTCGCAGACGTCCTCTACACACTCAAGGGAAGTGAGAATATCAGATAACTCAGACCCGTACGGCGCCGTATAGACGCGCACTGTCCAGTGAGTAGCTTCCTTGTAAAATCTGAAGTTTATGTGAATAATCCGAAGTTCTCTCAGTACTGTTTATTAAAAAAATTCCTACAAGGTTTCCTAGCAGTTCCCAAGAAGATTTTGGACCTTGAAGGTGTTCCGGAACGCATTGTAACGGGTTGTCAGGGCCGGAAAGGAAACGATATAAACGAGCAAGGACAGTTGGATATCGGAGACTTTGGTCATAAACGGTAAGCCCAGATTTGCTGTTAGAAATTTCATCGAGGTAACACATGGGGCTGGAGGATTTTGCAAATCTAAACTAAAAGTGTATGATTAGGAGATATCAGTTTTTGTTGTTAGAAAACCAAGGAGAAGCTAGATCAGAGAACAAATGCACATCCTGACAGAGGGGGGACAGAAAAAGATTGGGAGCAGGGTTAGACAAGAACAAAGTAGTCTTGGACAAGGCTGCGTCTGAGAGCTACCGTGAGAAATAAGGAGAAAAAGATGTAGGGATTTATGCGGACGGAGTCTGAGGTCCTCTGTTTAATAAATTCGCCAGCACTTCCTCGAATTTCACCCTCTGTATCCTCTGGTCGGTTGGCAGTGATGGGGGAGACTTCTAACGATATTGTACTTCCTGTTGACAGAGTGGAGAAAAATAGATCAGAGCTACGAATGCAGATGGGCTCTGGCAATTAGATCTGGGCCCTTTTTAATAATGTCTACTTCCTCAACATTCTACCTAAGTCCAACAAACGGATACGCTCGTTGATACTATTGCAAATTGATATTTAAATGAATTTGGTACTTTTCGAGAGATCGAGGACACTGAATTAGAAGCAAGGGGAAGTCCCGATACCCCGAATTGTAACCTTGCTAATAAAGAAAATTTTACTATTTATTCAAGAACATGAAGGTATGGACTCTTCTAACATAGCGGTTTCATATTTATGATCACTTAAATTAGGCGGATTCGTCCATGGACAAATGACTTAACTTTCGTCAAGAACGTATTTAAACACGGTTAGTTAAGAGGCTATTTTTTCCAGGGACATATCATCAAATAAGTGAAGAAATATCGTTTTCATTTTACCTTCTTCTTCATGCGATTTTTCTCCATCCTCTGATTGTCTTTTTGGAGAAGTGGAATTCTGTTTGTGGACGCCTGAAATGGGAGTTTCGAATGGTTTGACTTCAGTCTCGGGATAGGGCTTTTCAAACTTAGGTATTTACTTATGTGGTCAAAATAGGATAAACATATCTCAGAAGGGGTACCAAAGTAAGAGGCCGTCTGACGGTAGAAAAAAAACGTTTTACGAAAAAAACCTATAAATTAAACTATGAACTATAATTGCATCTGCCAAGAGGTTCTTTTGTTCTGCATTCAGCTAACGACCAATTACTTTTTTATACTTCGAACAAGCTGGAAGCATAGACGGATACTTGACCCCCAAAAGTTGCGAAAACAACTTCCAGCAAGCATCCCACTACTTAGGATCTGAATTGTATCTACTTAACGACCGTTGATGACATTACACCCGTAGACAACAGACACCAACCCATGAGTCAGTCAGAACTCTTCATAGCTGACCACAATCTGTTTAGTTCGCTGGTGTTCATGCACATGTTATACGTGAATTGTATTAAATGGGGGCTTGACGGTCGGGCTGTATCCTTGAAAACACTTAGTTGCTTTATCGTGCATGAATATGCCAGACTGTTTTTCATTATTTGAGAAAAGCAAAAGACAAGTGAAAATAAAAATGCGTCTTCAGGAGGTTCTAAATACATTCTTGGGCTATTTAAGTCTGCTAATTTGAAGGGAACTTGCCTCGTATTTCCTTCAGAAGAACTGCAGCGACCGCCCGCTCCTTGTTTATCCCACTCTGAAGTTTTGATTTGGTCGCTGAGTGACCATCGCTCTCACCAGAATACCGGCACGTAAGTCTTCCCTCAGCTTCTAAACAGGATCTGTCGGTATATACATGTATTCGAAGATGGTCCGGTTTATAGGCGTCTTTATCGTCTGTTTGATGCTCAGGCCATTTGGCTGCGCTGTTCATGCCGATAGAGAAGCAGTTACGCAGGTCCTTTACACTCTGAAATGTAGTGAAAATCAACAGCTAGACCGAATACTAACAGTAGATAATTAATAGCGCCCGATAAATGGCTGTTGGCAAGTCGACTACTGCAGGACGAAACATTCTGGGCAGGCAAATGGGGACTGCTGCAGTTAACGACGCAATATCCCGCAAAGACAGTAAGACGGGTACTTCTAAAGCATATACCTGGATCAGTACTGTGACTATGATACTAGCAGCTATGACCTTTACGTGCTATCTCGGTGCTTGATTTGGTTCGCATACCACGAGAGATTGAGTCAGGGTTGGATAGAGCGGCGAATAAGTCAAAGGCGACTATAGCGGTCCTTTTGCCTGACCCAGTTACCACATGACTCCATCCTGTGGGTGTTGTCAAACGGGGATAGACTGAACCATGACCCACGTCCAGGTGTTTTCACTTCTAGAACAGCTCTTGGCAAGACTCGGAAACGTGGTCATAGTAGGAAATGGAGGAGCCCAGGTGCGTCGAATACGAGGACCGTGGTAACACGGGTTTCAGGGGGGGGGGGCTGTTGAAAGAGAGCGGAGACTACGAAAACCGTGGAGAAAACGGAAGCATTGTAGGCAAATGTGCTAGTTTATTTTAATGGGCATTGGATTTCAGCGTACTACAAAATTTTGCCGCAGGTAACCAGTAGAAACCAATTCCACCAGGAATAATGGTAACTGACCCGTCATCGAAACGGAACCATCCAAGAGTGTGGTCAATCAGACCTAAGCCACTGATGAAAGTTGTAGAAAGTGGGTGCTGACTTACATAGACCCCAGCCCTAAACCACAACTCTTAACACTTACCCTACACTTAAGCCCTAAGTCCTATCCCTAAAACATAAAACCCGTCACTAAGCCCTTGTCCCACCTCCAACATAAGCCTTAACCCTAAACCCTAACCCCAGCGTAATTGTGGGTCATGATCGCAGCTGCCAGTGGAGCACCTCAAATTAAAATTATCCACAAGCAGCACTACGCCTACTGAAATCGATAATAGTGCAAAAGAGATGATTTGCTGGACAGACAGGACCGCGTTTCCGGGTTCAACCAAGGTGTCTGATAACACTGCAAGTTTTCATAGCACAAATAGCGTGGACACTCCCAGTGTAAAGATTATCATGCAGAAAAATCATGCAAGCAAAATACCTCCTGGTCTTTGTTACCAGAGGTCAAAGTGGCTCCTCCGTTTAATACCGCCCGCTTACTTACATACGACAGGGCCAAACTCTGAGATTTCAACAGGTGACCCCGTTCACTCCCGTCTTCCAAAATAAATAATGGTAAGTAAGTCACGTGTAGCACTATCCCTCCACGGTGGGCTATACGACGAACGCCAACTATACGGCGAAAATTGCAGTACTACTGATCAGTTGTGTAAAATGACGAACCATCCGTCAGCCTCGTCCATAACCCCACTCCATTCTTCGCCTGGTTCTAGTGTCAGGACGAGGTCATGTGCTAGCAGGGCCGTTAGGGAGCCAAATCAAAGTGACTAGTAAGGTCACCTAGATGGAATCATAGGGTGACATGCAAACGCGTTGCTTTCTCAAGCCAAATGCTGCTAAGCCTCTATGAGACAATTTTATACGTTGTCACGTGTCGGATGAGTACAATTTAGCTGCGATTGTTTAATTACTGAATAGCGCCCGAATTAAACTAGGCAAAGGATTATGAGCAGCGACTGCAATATATTATAATTAGTTCTAAATAAGATCTGACTGGTTTGTCGGTTTGCAGTGCCCTTTGGCTGACCTCTCACGTTTTCCAAGTTAGCTGAAATACAGAACATAATCATCAACCAAAGAAATACACTGAATACATGAACCTTGATTGACACGAGAAATTCGCTTTTGGGGGTTTTACGGCGAAAGGAATGAGGATATAAAGATAGTTAGAAGTAATGCTTTGGCATAAAGATGATCGCATAATGTTAAGGTAAATGATCATGAAATTCCGTTACCGAGGCATTAGAAACATCAGGCTGGATAACAAAGGAAGTGGTGGTCTCGTTGATCCCCTCAAAAGTCCATTGCAGTTGTTCATTTGCAACCGAAGGGTAGCCAAAGCAATCGACCGCTATACTGTCTCCTAATTCGAGTTCGTAGGGTTTCCTGATTTCGATAGCTAGGATTAGAGGCAAAGCATAAATTGTAGTGTGAAAGTGGATCAGCTTTGAGGAGATAAAATAATCTTATTGTCAGCATATCCGAGTGTAGCGATCTTTAATCTCTTTTTAATTAGTAAATTTTAAATTTCTTTTGAGAGACAGTGGTGAAAGGCAGTTCTTATTAGATTATCTTACGGATAAGCCAAAATAAGTGGCAAAAAATGCCCGATATATCGGCTCAAATTACTACACCGCAGTGAAAGATGATTACAGCAAAATGCTCTCTGAAAGGATAGATTTTGTTGCTAGTAACTCATGACTTATAAAATATACGCCAGTTCCTAATCCCTTAGAGTGGATAAGGGTAAACTTCCTTCTCTGGTGAAAAGTGTTCCAGAGAATGTAATTTTAGAGCCTGAGACATGAGCCCGAGTTCAGTTGATCATTGAGTATTTCATTCATATTGACCCAACTGTGAAAAACTCAGCGCCATGGTCTGATTCGAACCCACGCAGTAAGGAGAAGGCTTTAGTACAGCCAACGCTCTAACCACCTGAGCTGCGAGGCCCCGCCGGACGACGCGAGTTTAATCACATCTGAGTCAAGTTACCCGCCCAACCTACTGCAACGTCTGGAATCCACGAAATCTAATACAGTAAGTTGACTGCCCAAGCAGGATTTCCTAAGTAATTCCCCTAGAATCCACCAGATGACTACGAGGCTCACGTAATTCATTGATGTTTTGGCAGATTTTGAATAATTCATATTGACCCGGGCCTCGTATCTCAAGTGCTTAGAGCGTTGGCCGTACTAAAGCCTGCTCTTTACTGCGTGCGTTCGAAACCCACCGAGGCGCCGAGTTTTCACATTTGTATCCATATGAATTATTCAAAATATGGCAAAACATCTATGAAACATGAAATATTTGTCAAACGCTCTAGCATCTTAACCGCGAGATTTTACCTCGTCAGATGCAAGTAAAAATATATGCGATCACGTGGAAGCGTGATTTCCGGTTGTAGAAAAGTACTTTTCTCCGTCTCCCTTCCGCTACACTATCGACCGTGAGTATTATAGATTGGGATTCCGAGGTCTCGAGGTACCAGTGGACACCTGTACAGTTTTAAAGGTACTGCCACATCCTTTGTCCCTCAGAGAGTTCTATGCAACCCTTTAGTTCGCCGAAGCCTGATTGGAACAATGCAGTTAGGCTAAGCATCCGATAACTGACTGACAGTTTAACAGTCGATTCCGACTACGGTCAGAGTGTGGCCAACAACAAGACAGGTGCAGGGATAGTGAATTGCGCGTGAATTGGTTTATAATGACAGCAGACTTGCGCAGCGTCCATCACTAGTAGTATGGTGGCATCTCCCTTGCACGCTCCTCGGCTGGACTCGGCTGACTTTAACTGATCGCATCTGGGCTCCTATCGCCTCGAGACTGGTTTTCAGTTCGCCACTTTGACATGAATGGCCTCACCCGACATATGAATTTTGCCTTGATGATGCCCGTTTCGAACCTTTTTACTTAAGACCACATACAGGCCAGTCCTGACTGACCCGCCTACTTACCCCTTCATAAAATTCATTATATACTGCCACACACAGGCCGGTCCTGCCTGTTTTTTATATATTTAGGAGCGAGAGATTTTTTCTCCTATAGTGTTTGTCCAGTCATACTCATTTTGTTTAGATGTTGGGTGTTTTTTCACTGCTTGCTCATCATTCTTCCTAACATACTACTTATTTAATAACAATGAATTAAGTATCGTATGGATTCTGTTTACCTGTCCCAAAATTCATGTAAAAGTTATTCTTACTTGCTATGAAAGGACCCCCATGGGTCTGGAATAAAAATTATTATTAGTAAAAAAAACATTCTCACCCCCTACACCCACCTGGACCCGGTGTCAACACGGAGTCAAGAATGCCCGAGGCGGGTTCAGGCGCAAAGCATGACAGGGGTAAGCAATTCTTCTACGAGTTCAACGCACGTCTGGTCTGCGAACGAATGGCCAGGTTTTCACACAACAAGAAAAAGTTGCGGATCTTATCCCAACTGAATGAAAGTTCTGTAGGAGACACGTTAAGAAGGAGCCATTGCAATCTGACTGTACGTCCTAAGAGGAGGACAAAGCCGGTCTGTCAGCTGATGCGGGGACTGGGTGGCAGAGCAGGACGGTTTGTCTACGCGTGCCACACACGATCCAGCCTCCCATACAGCGCGCCAGGCCTTGAAACAAAAGGGGTGATCCAGCTTGGCTGCTAGTGTGTGGATTTTTGAAGGAGAAACGATCGCCGCGACAAGAGCTTTACTAGCCTGACGTTTTGGATTCCTGCTCGAACGCATCATCAGAGACAACAGCAGATACAGGTACTTCATGCATAAGGGGCTGCAGTATTTATAGGATGCAGTCGCCATGCTACCGCACAGCTACGAATATTGACGGCTCCCACCCTTCATCAGGGATCGTCGCACGTGGCGTGATGGCCGACATTGGCGTCGTTAAGTGCTGCAATTTCATCACGTGCGTTGGATGTTGGTGTGACGATTGCTCGACCATCTGACGCGCTGACCCTGGTGTTGGAAAAAGTGTTCACTTGTGCGCCCCCCGCGTGGCCAATTACTCCATCTAGGCGAAGTCTCAGCGCTGAGTATGCATGAACCATCCTTATCTGCTTTTGTCTCTGGTGATAGGTTCGAGCAGGAATCCGAAACGTCAGGCTAATAAAGCCCTTGTCCTGGCGATCGTGTCTCATTCTTCAAGACTGCTTTCTGGGACTCGTCTCTTCGTTTCTATTGACAGTATGTGGATTGCTCCCGTTTACCCCTACGGGCAACCAGTTAGGTCTTGTGATAAGATACAACAGCTGGATGGTGAATGGCGTTGTGGAGATTCTTCCCAGGCTGCAGAAAGAACCTTCCTATCAGAAACTAAAATATTTCCTGGACAGGTAAAAGGCTTAATTCCTTCATGTCAGTGAACACATGCTACTAAGCTCAGCTTCCTTTGAGTGATGATGGAGTGGGAAGAAGTGCAGGTGGCATCTACAAAACACAGTCTGGCGAAATTGCGAAAGTATTCAGGAGGAATCGAACACTCACATGCAGCATAGGAAACTTCCGTCTCCGCCCTGGCAAGGATACTCTCGGACATGGCGTAGTACGGAATCTCTGACTCTTCTGAAAACTCCCAATCTGGGGGGATAAGTGCACATACAAGAGTGCCCTGGAGGCCTGGCAGAGCGCGAATGCGTAGGGTGGAGATGCTGGAGATGTTCACATCAGCAGGGGCCGACACGCCGTTGCGTGTCCCTTCTATTGCTTCGAACACGGCATCCTCTGGTCGGTACCAGTACCATCTGATTGAATGAACCCCGTTCGGTGATTCTGCCTTGCACGTAAATACATGCTCTTCGCCGAATGTGACAGGAGTCGTGTTTATTTTCACAATACCGAACCCTCGAAAAAGCGGCGAGAAAGTGGATATCGAGTGACAAGGGCATTCGGTATTCAACGAAAAAAGAACAGTCATGAAATGTTACCGCATGCATTCACACTGAATAAAGAGAAAGGGAGGATGATGAGCTGTGTTCTCTGAGGAACTGCAAGTCGACTGTGCAATCATGCCACAAAATCAAACAGATTGGCAGGGTGCGTGTGAAACGGTGCTGTGATTAATCGCTTTACCCATGCCAGCCTACCCTTGGGTGTGAGGCTTCCACCTAGTAAGAAAAAGAGTTTGAGTTAGGAATAATAAAACTAACTAAAAGGCTTAGTCCCCTGCTTTGGCAGATACATCGGGCCGTTTTACAAAAGGCACTCGGACAATTAAAATGTCAATTTTATAGTACAGTGAACTTCTAAGATCACGAAAAACGGAAGAAATATTTTAGGATTCTTGCCTGTAATGCGGTGACACGGAGCCTTATGATGGATTCAGAGGCTACTGTTCGAACCACCAACTGCCAATATCGCTCGAAAACTGCAGTTCACTTTAAAAATACCTTGGGGTAAGGTTTTTTTGTGTGCTTGAAACGGAGTACCCTGATTGTATCCACTTGAAATTGGCTTTCTGACAGTTTTGTTTCGTGACTTAAAACCTTGATCCCCTATCAACTGTGGAAGATCGGTGTATCAACACAGTTACACCAAGAATTGACAGATACATCGTGCCCCAGACAGGCATTGCAGCATCTGATGATCCATGGCCTGCAAATACATCTAGCCCCTTCGTATCACTTCGCGCTAATGCTTCGCCCTAAATCCGTACAAGCATGCAATTCCGCCCAGGGTCAGCGTGGGTCTTGGTCCAAAATTTCATCCAAAGAAAGGCATTGAGAGAGTAATAAGGACGAAGGAGGTTAAAAATTCTTAAAAAGGAACACAAGAAGCAGCAGATATGAATTTGCATGTTTTTGCGCGCTCTTCAAGCTCATCTTATAAAATGTCCCGGAAACACCAATAAAAAGTAACTAGCTTAGGTTAATGATCTAAAAACGACGAAGCTTCTGAACAACAGCAGCAGACAGTATCCGCATTTGCAGGAAAACCGAGTCTGGGGTCGATTAATACCTGCTGCGATACGCAATTTCTAAAGTTACCTTCAAATTTTGTCGCCACTTGCCCACTTAAATGTGGGTTAACAAACATTGATATATTGGCATATTTGAAGGCATCATTCAGGTTCCTTGATGCACCTGGGTCTGTAAGTTTGTCTTTTAAAAAAGGTTTGGCCTTTGTGGAAGCACCCGCTGTTGTGTTAATTTATGGGCAAAATTTTTCGGTTTAAAAAGAGGCAACGGTTCCATTCATGATAATCTTGTCGTTAGCTCGGAAAACACAAAATTATGTTGCTGACTTTGAGCTGTCAACAGAACAAAGCGAATTCAGCTTTGCTTCCAGCCGAGAATCATCAGCATGCCTTCTGCACATTAAAATACTATCTAATGTTTGTGGCGTGGACACAGGGTGGATTGTAAAGACTAGCTGACAGCATGTGCCATTATATCCGTATAAATTAGCTACTGAATATAACCCCAGTAATCTAGCTGTACTTTCAAAATTGTTTGAAAAGCATACTTGAATTCAGTTGTAGTTTAAAGCGCTGTGTGATTTCAGCACTGTTAGACTCGTTTTTCATTGAACAGACGTAGTCTCCTTCTGTGCTTTCTGCAGCCTCTTTTATCCATAACCGGAGAGCCTGACTCCTGTCCGATGGCGGACTCTCAGGCGTTGCAAAGACTGGTTCAGCGGTGGGAGCACTTGAAGCGGATGGGTACACTGGCGCATGTCTTCCATCAGCAAGTATCCAGGTAAGAGGGCCAAATTGGGTAGTTGAGCAGACTACCTCGACGGTTTCGCCCCGTTTGGCTTTGTACTGCTTTTTGTCTAATGTCAGACCTGCGAAGAGACAAATGTAAGCGATTTAGACAACTTATTGCCTGATTACCGCGAGGAAAGTCGAATTTAGACCGAAATTGTGTCGTCATCACAACTCCTCCTTTGTTTGCCTAAGAGTGGTGATGAAGCGTACTTAAAGAGGTCTTGGCTTGCGCAAATTATGTAATTTTGAAGGTTGCGGACGTCAACTAGGCATGACATATCCATAATGACACACGTGTACTAGAACGAAAATATGCGTTAAGTGCATGAAAGATGTGATCTGCAAACTGATCCATGCTGCTCCCTTATTTTAGGGTACCCATCCAAGGAATAAGATCCCAGGTCTTATTATATTTGCATTGCGCCACTTATGCGGCTTTATATTTAATAGTAGAGGGCGCTCACCGATCCTGTTGTGCCTTAGGTCTCTCTGAAGCCGAACCAACAGCTGCACATCGGCGTGTGATATAAGCAGGATGGTATTACCGTCGAAGAAAAGGGAGATTGGAATGGCCATTTCCGACTTATTGGCCGTTGTCAGCCAGTCATATCCAACTGGGGCTCGATCCCGCGACCTGTTGGTTAAAAGCTTAACGCTTCCAACCACTGAGTCATGGGTGCTGTGCGGCTGCTGGTTGGGCTCAAGAGAGAGAGAGAGCCCTAAGGCACAACGGGAGGAGTGAGTTCTGTAACACAATCAGTGACCGCTCCTCTAGCACCGTATATTTCCGATCGCGACCGGCATGACAACGAGCCCGTGGTTCAGTGGTTAGAGACGTTGGACTTCTAACTAACAGGTCGCGGGATCGAGCCCCAGGTGTTCCAAATTTCGGGGTTGGGTATGGCTGGCCAATGACGGCTAGTAAGCCAGAAGTGGCCATTCCAGCCTCCCTTGTCTTTGTCGGTAGTACCATTCTACACACATATATAGATATATATGGAAAGGTAATACCGACAAAGACAAGGGAGACCGGAATGGCCATTTCTGGCTTATTAGCCGTCATCAGCCAGTCATACCCAACCCCAAGTGTGGATCACTTGAGATTCGAACCCGGGATCTTTGGTCATGGAGTTGAACGCTCTACCATTGAGCCACGGGCCCGTTGTCCTGTCGGTTGTGATCGGGAATATTAATTATGATAGTGGGCGCTCACCGATCAGGTTACGGAACATATATCACTAGTCGCTGTGCGACTGCCTGCGAGGGTTTAAGTATGAGCCCCAAGGCACAACGGAACGAGCATGTTCCGTAACCTGATCGGTGAGCGCCCACTATCATAATTATAGATATATATATATATATATATATATATTGGAAAACAGGCATCCCAAGAATCATAATTCGAAAGAAAACAGCTCTTTGGGAAATATTAAACAAGTTTTATTGTAAATTTTCGAACTTGGTTCCCCAAGTCGTCTTCAGACGTGAAGTAAGTGTGCAACACAGTTAACATTTAAACATGCCGAAAAATCGATTTTGCCTTGTTACTCCTGCTGGTGTGATGTTCTGATTGGCTAACGCCTTTTCCACTTTTCTTTGAGGCTGTTGTACACCGTATCCAATTCTACGTGTCGATTGATGCACGCGCTGTCAGAATGGATGGCCTCTAAAAATTCACGGCCCTTTTTTGATGAACAAACACCAACAATGCGAGTCCTGTCCCATGCGAATTTGTGGCCCGTTTCCAACGTATGCATGGCAACTTGGGACAAGTAGTCGCGCCTTCTTACGGCCAACTGATGTTCGTGTATTCGCGTAGAGGCCGATTTCCCAGTTTGACCACAGTAAACTGCATTGCAGGTGTTGCATGGTATCTTATAGACGACTTCCTTCTTATCTAAATAGCCAACCCTATCCTTAGGGTGTACAAGCTGGTTACGAAGTGTAGTCGTCGGTTTGTGCGCCACATGAATTTGGTGCTTCTTCAGGTGTCTTTCAACTAGTTCGGACACATTCTTAATGTATGGAAGTGTTCGCCAGTTTTTTGGTTTAGGCGCCTGATCGGAACAATCTAGTTCCTTCTCTTTTTCTTTTAACTCCTGTCGTCGCATGCATCGGTGTACAAAATATCTAGGATACCCATTCTGGGAAAACAGTTTGAACAGATACTTCAGTTCTGTTTGATATGTTTCGTTGTCAGAGCAGTGAGTTCTTGCTCGGGCAAGGAGGCTGTTCACGGCACTCCTTTTGTGAGAGATCGGGTGATTGCTCTCGTAATGCAAAAGAACTTCCGCGTAGGTTTCTTTGCGGTAAACCGAAGTATGAAATGTCCCGTCAGGTTTTCTCTGTACGAGGACATCAAGAAATGGGAGTCTGTTGTCAGCCTCCTTCTCGAGTGTGAATGTGATTCCTGGAAGTGTTGAGTTTATAATATTGTGGACTATTTCCAGTTGATCACTTTTCACAATGACAAACGTGTCATCAACATATCGTACCCATAATTTGGGGTTAACTAGTGGTAAGGCGATAGCCTCTAGCTTCTGCATCGTGATTTCTGCGAGAAAACCAGAGATGGGTGATCCCATAGGGGCTCCCTTCAGCTGCTGGTAGTATTCCTGTGCAAATGAAAAGTTCGTTTCTAGACAAAGGTCTAAGAGTTCTAACAAAGCAGATGCAGGGATATCCATGTCGTGGTACTGGAGACGTTCCTCTGTATATTGTCTGGCTAAATCCAATGGTATGGAGGTGAACAGAGAAACGACATCGAAGGATACCATTATTTCATCTGCTGAGATTCTCAGTCCTTGTAATTTGTCCAGAAACTCAGCCGAATTATTGATTGATGTTTCACAATCCTTTGTCAACGGATAGAGTTTGTGGAATAGCCATTTAGAAATCCTGTAATTAGGTGCACCGATTAACGATACTATCGGTCGCAGTGGTATTTCAGGTTTGTGAACCTTAGGCAGTCCATAGATTTTAGCAATGACTGGCTCAGTTTGTCGTAAGGATTTGGCAATATCTCCTGATATTTGCTTCTTTCCTGTGAGACGTTTTAGAACTTTTTCAATCGCCGTACTCTGCTTTTTAGTAGGGTCCGTGGCAAGAGGCAAAATGAGCCCAAAACAGTACTGTATCAGTCTACCTGCATTTTCTGTCGTCCCTCCTCGCTGGTATATATATATATCAGTACGATTGAACTACTGGATCCGTTCATAATGCCATGCCTCAGGGCTCATACAATGTCATAACAGGTAATAACAGAGAGGCTAGTAATATATGCAGGAAGAGACAGCTGGCCAAACAACGCGGGATAAAGGTTTGAGTATGGCAGATCTGGGTTTGGACAAAACGACCTGAGGACGTTTGGTTGACCAGAAATGCCCAACCCCGTCTCCATTGTCTGTGCTGATGGCCTCACATCACATATGCATGTAAATGCATACATGCAGTAAGTGGGCTAACTCATGAAATGTCGAACGAAATTCTGAAATGCGTTTACAGTTCGAAAAGATTAACTAAGTAGGGCTGTAAAACTAATCATCATGCAGCATATTTCTATAATAATTCGGTTACTTCAAGATGCCGGTTGTCGAACAAACTCCTTTTCGGTAGCATGCAACGATCATACTCTGTAAAACATGATTGCTTATGTGACATGCACTTTTCTCTTTGATTTTCTATGCCCTTAAAAATCCAATTGCATTTTATGGAAACCATAAAAAAGATATTTATTCTCTGGCACATTCGGTAGAAAATAACGTCCCCTTCAGGTTACATTCTTTAAGGAAGGGTATAATTTGGTTATCGCAAACTTTTTCAATTTCCGAATACTTTTACCCCCGACGTGCCGTTACAATTGCATTCAGAGTTTCCAAACTACTAGCCGTATAATTTCTGCGTACAGAAAACCAAACATTTCTCGACGCTAGTAAGAGAAGAATATATATGGTTCATAAAATTTAGCAGCGAATTTGGGCCATGTTGTTAACTTTTCAAACCACATTGCTAAATGCAGAGATCTGACGATTTATGAACGGCCATTTCAAGATGTTACAAAATCTCACAATAATCAATATAGGCAGAATGATATTACCGACAAAGACAAGGGAGACTGGAATGGCCATTTCTGGCTTATTAGCCGTCGTCAGCCAGCCATACCCAAGCCCGAAGTGTGGAACACCCGAGCCTCGAACTCGCGACCTGTTGGTTTAGAAGTCAACGCCTCTACTCACCGGGCCACGAGCCCGTTGCCTTGTCGGTTTTTTGTTTTTTGTTTTGTTTTTTTTGTTTTTTGTTTTTTTTGTTTTTTTGTTTTTTGTTTTTTTGTTTTTTGTTTTTTTTTGTTTTTTTGTTTTGTTTTTTTGTTTTTTTGTTTTTTTGTTTTTTGTTTTTTACAATCGAATTATACCCTGTCTGAAACTATAAAATTTGAAGAAACCTTTATTTTCTACCGAATGAGCAAGAGAATAAATATTTTATATATGGTTTCCGTGAAATACAATGGATTTTTAAGGGCATAGAAAATCAACGAGAAAAATGCATGTCACATAAGTAATCATGTTTTACAGAGTATGGTTATTGCATGCTACCGAAGAGGAGTTTGTTCTACAGCCGACATCTTGTGATAACTGAATTATTAAAGAATTACATTGCATGATGATTAGTTTTACAACCGTACTTAATTAATCTTTTCGAAATGAAAAGGCATTGCATGAGTTAGCACACCTGCTGTATTAAAATAAAATTTGTTTTCCCTTTTAATGAGTCAGTAATGCCATCTTTGCACGACATGCCATACTTGACAGCAAAAGCACTAGTCGAAAGTCCAGAAACGCTTTTCTCTGACATTCTGCCGCTGCTTGACACAGTTGCGAGGTGCTCTGCTAATAAACGAGCCCTCCAGCGTTCCCCCGTGCTTTCTGATAGATACTCCAGTTTTGAGATTGCAGCTTTTTTTGTTTCCTCATAAGTAGCGGAGGATTTCGGCCCAAATGGTCATAAATAATTTCAGTCTCAATCTATAAGTCTCAACTAGACTGAGTTACTCCACGTTGGCGAGTAATTTCTAAGAAACTTGGAAACCTGCAATTTCAAGACTGGAGTGTCTACCGGAGCGCAAACGTGGAACACTGATAAACCGAACTCCGGATAGCAACGGTAGAATGTCGGAGAAACACGAGTCTGGGCTTTTGGCTAGTACCTGTTTAATAAAGTATGGTTTATCGTGTAACCTGTTTATACTACTGGCTGCCTGTCGACAGTTCATAAGTAGTACACGGTTATTCCGTTGTGGCTGATGGACTCCGCTGCATGCAAAATTGCAGCCGGAGTTTATAAGTCTCTAATACACCTGTTTACTTCAAATTAATGATTGATTTCTGGGGAGCTAAAAAGCCACTTGCGCATAACTGCCTTTCCCGGTGACCATTATCCACCTGAAACTAAGCGTAATTTTGGTAATTCTCTCTCACCCCTCCTTAAAACCCGAGCTACAGCATAATTATCTACTTACTCGATCCTTTTTAATATTTACTTCAACAACAAAATCAATGTACAGGCCTGAAGAAAAGTTATCGAAAGCAGAGCTATGTTAACCAATTGTCCTTTGTACTTTCAAATGCGAATTTTCGCAACTGTAAAACAGTATTCTGTATATTAACTTGTCATAAGACTGTAGCATAAAATGCGAAAAGATGCAATTGCGAGGCAAAAACTGTTTTCCGATGCTTATTTTTTTCGACAGCAAAAGGGGAGAGATGGTGCAAGGGGACAAGACAATTCAGTAGAAACCTGTTTGACTAGAAAAGTTTACAAAAATGCGGTAGGCAGAAATAATCTGCTGGTAACACAATTGTTTCATGAAAGACTAGGTTGCATCAATGATGGCTAAATGAAAATGCCTTAAAACGTCAAATGAAGTAATCTTTAAGGTAAGTTGATTGACAGGGGTAACTTACCGCCTACCCGGAGGGTAAATAGGACTGATCGTGCCGGCACATGGAGGAAAAATTCAACCGGCGGTTCCACAAAACATCCGTAATCGCCTGCATGCCAAGTTTCGACTTTTGGAATCATCAGTGTGGCAGTGCAGAAGCCATCGGCGTTAGGCGTCCGGTTCGTCCTTGAGGAGGCACCCTCGGGGAGTCGTGATCTGTCACTACGAAGCCATAAAACCTCCTTTTGGGTGTCATTTTGAGTTCCGACGTACGCCTTACAG
Organism: Spirometra erinaceieuropaei; assembly: GCA_902702965.1. Taxonomy (NCBI): domain Eukaryota; kingdom Metazoa; phylum Platyhelminthes; class Cestoda; order Diphyllobothriidea; family Diphyllobothriidae; genus Spirometra; species Spirometra erinaceieuropaei. Next base: position 323,906 of record CACRXP010000676.1, on the reverse strand, counting down.
TTAAGTTGTAATTCTTCTCCCAGCTCCTTTATTGCCTCATCAACGTCGACCAAAATCTCTAAATAGACGAGACAATACCTCATGAAGAATGTGCTTCTACAGTCCTGAAAATCTTAGATTATAAGTACGAAACGGGGTGTTCGTAGAAGTTACCGTCAGGCGTGATAAATAAAATCTCCTTTGACATCTCATCTTCTATCCCACTTGGATACTTGATGGCTCCCTGAAACCAAAAGACGAAAGAGAATTGCTTGAAAATGCCCATGGTCGGTCACCACTCACCGTATACCTAACACTTGCGTATATTTAAGAAACTACATGTTGCATGAATTCCAGGAATTGAAAAAAGGTAAAAGCGACGTCATCCATCTCAGATAATAGTTAAAACAAACATGGTTTATTTGGCTGCTATGTACTTCGAGTTTAAAGGCAATACATTTGAAGTTCTAACAACCAAGGCGTTGTTATAATAAAATGGTCGGATTATGTGACAGAAATACAGTCCATATTGTCAGAACAGAAGAAATTCAAGAAAGATGGCAAAGAAAAGCTTGCACAGACGAAGTAGAGTCACAACTAACCGAATGCCTGCGTAGACTCCAAGGAGAAGACTTCATAAACGATCGCGGACTCGAAAACCTTCATTCAGTAGGCACACACATTCCCTGATTGTATGGTCAACCGAATATCCACAAGAATGGCCTACGAGTCTGTCCGATCTTGGACGTACGCAACTCTCACTATCATGCGGTAGAGATGTGGTTAGCAGAAAAACTAAAGTCTGTACAGTATCAACTAGCACCACATAGCCATCGGGATACCTTCAGATTAATTGATGACATTAAAAACCTAAACCTAAATGGTATGGTGATGTTTTCACTTGATGCCTCAGTACTCTTCACAAGCGTTGCGGTCACAGAGACAGCCGAGTACCTATTTGAATTTCTGTCAACCAACCACCAGAAAATAGGTATTACGACGAACGCATTCAGGGGATTTTTACTATAATTCAAACAAAATATGCAGTTCCTTTTTGACAATCAGATATACATAGACAAATAGACGGAGTTGATATGGCATCGCTTTTTGGTTCTATCCTAGCCGATGCCTTCATGTGTAAGCTGAAGAGGTTTCAGTTAAACGACCAAATCAATAAGCTAAGGCATTACGGTCGCTACTTTGAAGAAATCTTCGCAATAGCCACTAGGGAAATCAACATAATCACCCTCTGAGAAGCTGCAAATTAAGCACAGTCGTCGATCAGGTTTACGTTGGTGGTGGAAAGGGCAGGCGTCATGCCTTTCCCAGACGTCCTTCTAAGCAGAAGAGCTGACGGCAGAATTCGAAAAAGCGTCTATCGAAAAGACACCTTGTCTGGGCAATATTACGAACTTCTACAGTTTCGTACCCCTTCAACAGAAATGTAATCTAGTCCGTTGTTTGGTGCATAGGGCAAGAAAGTTTTTTTCGACAGATGGCTTTGATGAAGAACGTAGATGAATCTAGGACCTGCTTTGAGAGAATAAGTATCCTGACAGATTTATTATAAGGAATCTCGCCGAACGTCCAGCAAAGCTCATCATACCGGCGGCGGATAGGAAAACTCCGCTCTTTAAAGTTCTTTTTCAAGGGACGCGGCGAGAGCATTCCTGAGAAGGCGCCGTGACCTGGCCGTTTCACGGACCTTCCCGACAGCAAGAGTTTAAGTACTGTTTTTGATCAGCCCCGTCTTATGCGGGAAGGAAAGGATAGGCTACCAGATCCAACCACCTGCATGTGCATTTACTCTTTTACTTGCTTCTGTGGAACAGGATATATAGGTCGCACGAATCGGTGCCTATCCACAAGAATACGAGAACACCTGCCGGCATGGCTGAGGAAGGGTGAAGTTATGAGCGTACGCAGCCCCATCCTCACACACATGGTTGATTTTGAGTATCGTGTTGATCCCAACAAAGCCTTCCATGTGATTTACAATGTCCCTCCTTACCATCCTAAGCGACTGGGTCAGCGCCTACTAGCAACAGCAGAAGCGACTGCCATCAGGCTACGCAGACCAGTCCTGTGCGCGCAGAAGGACCTCTTGCACGCTCCGCGTCTGCCATGGCCAGAGATCGATTAACTGCATGCATTTCGCCGCGCCCCCGTCACCTCCCTCCCTTATGACGCGACTCTACCTAGCCCTCCCTCTCCCTCACCGCCTCCTCTCCCCCGCCTCTATTTACATACCCCTATGAAAAGACGGACCGTAGTCGATGGCTTTTGTCGCTCACACGCTTTACTTTGTACCTCGTACGCATATAAATGTACAGGCCCGATGAGAATCTATGGAACACACGCGTATGCTCGCCGTATCTTGTTATGAACTAACACATTGCTCGAATAGCACCTTTTCATAAGTTTAGATAGCCCAGACTGAAAAAAAACTTACCCTAAGCTCGTATTCCCTTCCTGGCAGGAGATTCTCCACGCGGTACATACCACCGGGCGTCCGCGGATCTGTGTCTTCCACTTTTGTGAAAGACACTCCCTCAATCGGAATCTGAGACTTGCCATTTGACAGAATGCCAAAGGACTTAATTTCGAAAGTGGCGTCAGGTTCAGAGGCGGATCTGTTGACCTCCATATCACAAGACACGGATTGAAAGGGTTCCAGGCTTACAATATGTTCTCGTGGTGTTTCACTTTCGTAGACAGCCTTCAAATCGGATGGACCTAGATAAGAGTAGACCACAGTTTCGTATTCGAATGCAAGTTTGAGTAATATTTCAGGGCAACTACTCGACGCTTCTGATGTCTGCTTCAAGGTAGATAATAATGTTAGCATGCTATTATTTGCTGATGCGGTAATAGCTCAAAACAGCTCCAATTAGAAATAATATAATGGTTACCCTAGAGGCGTCGAACGTCGATGCATGAAACAACAGGATTTAAAAGAAAGGGAACTAGCTAGTTCTAATCAGGTGCTCATAGTAAATATCTGACAAGCCTATTCGTACATTAGGAATGTGCCTGAACTCGTCGAAAGACACTAGAGGAAACACCAAATACAATGGGAGCACAAATCGACGACTACTGTTCGCATTCAGCTCGTACATCCTAAGGACAAGGCCGGATATCTCACTAAGACGGAAGTCGTCTAAGAGTTTCCGTGCGGTGCCTGCGATACCGTATACCGCAGTCAAGTGGAAAATCCGCCTCTACATACATCCACGAGTATCCGCTGACAGTTAGGAGGCAAAACCATCCGTCCCAAACGTCCTTGCATATTCTAGATAACGGGCACACCGCCTAGGACAAAGCTCTTATTGTCGGTGTCTGTTTTACCAAAAATGCCAAAAGTTTCTTAAAGTCGTGCATTCACACGAGTCATGCATCAACTGGTACATTGAATTTGATGCCATGTAAAAAACCCCAATGAAATATGGAAGAGAAGAACTAATCGACACATGATGACGTACAATGCGGCCGCTTCCTATCGCAAAAACCAAACAAATGTCGATTTGTTTACGTAGATTGGAAGCGCTAACCGGTTATAGCCCTTTTTGTCAACGTTTGACGAAGACCAGGGGAACCAGCGTCGAAAAGATGCTCTACTTTTCTTACCTTTCCCCAAGAACATATTTGTCTTGCAAGCAATAACAAAAAAGTATGCTCGATCATGCAACATTTCACTGATTTAGCACCTTACCGACACTGCGAACCACAACTAAACTTTCAGCACCTTCCCTTAACTTCCGACGTCTACGTTAATATACATTTCAACCCCCCTAATGCGGCTATCCCACTCCACACTATTTATTTCGTCTAAGGGCGGGTTGATGTAAACAGCCTGAAAATTCCCGAGTACAATTCGATTTCATGACGGCCTTTTCTTCCATGCATATATATGTTTATAAACAATGGAACAGTAAGACGAGGACTTGAATTCTCAATTATCCGAGTTAATACCCAGACCTTCTGACGATGTGGGCTGACTGAAAGCAAAATTTATTGATATTTCGCACCAGTACCGCAGAGCTCCAACAACACAACGTACACCTATAACTAACGAACACATGACCGTCCCATTTGATTTTAAGCATCATAAACAAATAATAATTTCTAAACCTGACAAGGGGTATGGGGCTGTCATTCTACATCGCACTGACTACGTGACAAACTGGGGGCTGTTTTACGTGATCAGAGTAAATTCCGTTTAGAAACGTCGGGAAAGGAAGATACCAAGGCATTGGAGGACTCTGCCTGGAAAATAATTAAAAAGTTGCTGGACAACAATCTGTTGGACTCCAAAACAGCGTTTTCCCTAAGACCTAGGGGTTCATATGCTCCCAGACTTTATGGACGTTCCGTTTTCCACAAGAATACTTGGAAGATACATTGCTTGCATTTTTGAGTTCTGTACCCACACAATGGAAATGTAACTTGGTATACGCTCTTTGCCAAAGGGCTAGGAACATTTGCTCCAACGACACATTAGATGCAGTATTTGCACTCCTCAAGGAAGCTTTACTTAAGCGAGGATATCCAGCACGTTTCATCCACAAATACCGCAACTCTACACGGCCAAAAGCTCGTCTTTATATCTTTGCCCTTTAAGGGTGACAATATTTTAAATACTATCAAACGACGGCTGCGTTCTACAATTGAAAGGACGTACAATGCAGCCGAACTATTATTATACAGTCCTACTAAGCCACTTCCGATTCCGCGGGCAAAGGATGCCTTGCCAATGCACGCCACTTCCAATTGTGTTTACGAATTCACATGCGTTTGCGGATGCAAGTAAATTGGGCGAACGCAAAGGCAGTTGGCAGTCAGATCTATTGAGCACCTGCCCAGATGGCACCTTAGGCGAGAAAATAAAATCCCGAGTTCCTCCATTACGAAACACCTCCTTGATAGTGGTCACTCCGTCGACCCAAAACTTCCTTCCGAGTACTTATTCGGGCACGAAAAACTCGGACATTGCGTTACCTAATGGCGGCCTATATAAGACGGGTGCAACCAGACCTTTGTAAACAGTTGGAAAACGTGGTTAACTTAGCATTGCCATGGTAGCCTCTAGCTCCATGATTCTCCTTCCCCTCTCAATTTTTTGCTCGTTAACGCTCCCTTTTTTCACTTTCTTCTGCTACGTGGTTTGAGTTAGCAACCTTATCGATTAGCCAGCTTTACCCAACACCCTGGCCTTGCTGTTTCTGCATTGATTTTCTGCAGGAATTCAAATCTGTTGTATTCTTTCCACTCGTTATCTGTGTTATGAAGTGACAGGACGCAGCTGACGAGCCGTCACGAATATTTTTGGCACCATTAAATCCTGCCCTTCTTGCCAACTTCAAATGATATGGTGCAGACAAAGACAAGGGAGACCAAAATGGTCATTTCTGGTTTATTAGCTGTCATCAGCCAGTCATACCCGTCCTCAAGTGTGGACCACTTGAGATTCAAAGCCGGTCTCCATTGTCTTTGTCAGTATCATGTCATCTTCTTCTATTCCTAGTCGTCGTTCGGCTTCTTGCGAGGGTTCTAGTATGAGCCCTAATGCACAACGAAACAAGCACGTTCCGTAACCTGATCGGTGAGCACCCATCTCTCTTAAAAAAGTGGGTGTTTAAAATTCGAAAACGTGATTAAATGTAAAAAGTCAGCGGGAAGCCAGAATGCCTCTAACACATGATTCACAGAGTCTCAATGCTAAACTCCTGTGACAGTCAAGTCATCATATTATAGAGCAAACACATGGATATCAGCCAATAAAACTTGGTTAATGCATGACAAGTGCTGACCCTTTGGTCTGCTCTTAGCACAGTTTAGAGGAAATTCTTCCGTAGAGTAGGAATATCCACTCGTCCTGCACTATGACGCAAAGTCATCTCTAATACAAGAATGCGGGCAATAAGGATTTTACGCGTGGAACCTTGACAGACTTCGCGAAAGCTCACTGGCTATGATAGTTCTAGATCAGTTACTTAACCCTTTCCAAATATGGACGTGTAGCATTGTTTTATGAAGTTGCATCGTACCCTAATGGGACAAACGCATGACGTAAATAAGATTTTCCAGTTTTGCCGCATAATTTACAACGCATAGTCCACCCCATTAAAAGGCCCCGTCTGCAAAACCTCCTCTAATATTATTTCGCTACTAGAGGTGGTCTTGAGAAAATATGCTGGGAAAAATGGTGTCTGCATTCACATCCAGCCTTTTTTTGATAAAGGAACAAAATCCTAGGAAGTACTCCGTGTCTGAATCAAGTACTGATTACAAATAGGCATAAAAGCCATGAGATAATTACTTTCGGTGATAAGGGCTGGCTACTAAAATAAAAAAACAATAAAGAAGGAACGCTTATTAAGCAAAATAAGAACTATTTCTTTATAAAGTAACTAAAAGTTTATAGGAGTACAAAATATCAGTTGACTGGAGGAAATTGCTTGCATTGTTACAGGTCACGTGCAATTGTAGACAAAGATTTTGAAAATCCAGTTGCCAGGTGAACTGCAAATGCATGAAATTTAGTACAGTTAACAGAAACATGTATCAATGTTGGTCAATGAACTTTTTTCAGATAAAAACTGTCTTACTAACCTGATTCTCCGATTGTGAAGGATACAGTTGACATGTGACCAGAGGAAAAGTGGACATCGAAACTGGCGAACTGGGGGCTTACACCTAACGTATAGTTTGATAGGGTATTTCGGAGTTTCGACAACTGCTGGGGGGTCCATATTGTAGTGCGACATCGCTCACTGGGGCCTTTATGCAAAGCAAACAATAAGTTAGAGAGAACATAGTTTGAGTAATAAGTTCTTCCCAGTACAACAGTGAAATATCATCCCTCTCTTTTTTCGCTAAGTCAATACTCTCAGTTGCAAATCTAACACGATTCGCATGACTGCAAAAGGCCTGTCACGTGCCTTTGATGTGTTAGAAAAGGTTTTTAGGATCCTAGTTCTAATTTTCTTGACATATCTGATGTGAGCGAGGAAAAAAAGTGTAAATACTCGACCCTGATACTTGGTAAGCCAACCTTAGGCTGAGGACTGAAGACGAGGGTAAATAAACTGCTTATTTAATCATGCGAGACCTGTAGTAGTCTAAGTTTTGAGCGGCAGTTTCGAAACCGGTCTCAGCTGAAGGACAACACTTTGCGGAGCTCGACTTTTTCGGTAAGATTTTTTTCAGCATCTGTAACCGACGCATGTCTTTCAGCCATTGCTAAACAAGTGTAATTACTGTAAATGTTCCCTATCTACTATTTTGGCACTAGATGGAATCGAAAATGATGTTGTGAGCAAATAAGTAACAGATAAACCCCCTACTCCAAGAAGGACATTCCACCCTAAACTTGTGATGCGGGAATGTGAACGGACACCAGCTGTTTTGAATCAGACTCTGAGCCCTGGGTTCCAAAGAATTTCAGCGGTAAAAAGTGATGTCAGTCCATGAGGAGTTAACGTTTATCAGTCAACATATAGACTAGCTGTTAACGCGTTTCCGTTGAATTTTAATTATCGAACCTCTTACATGGAAGATTTTGGACCCAGGGAGCCTATACTAGTTAATACTCGTAGTTCCGTACAGTTAGACTCATCTAACTAAATGCTTGCTGGGTCACATTCGGGGCAATCAGATCCATGCCTTAGGATTTTACATCCTAGTACGCCTAGCGGGTTCCGTCAGCTTTGAGGGTTCCGTTTCAAGGCCCAAATTATTAAAGCCTATTTTCGTCGTTTCTCGTTGTCCTTCAGGGAAGAGGGTAATTGAGCACTCACAAATAGCTGCAATATGCAAGCCACACTCACAATCGTCTCTTGAGCGGACGGCAATTTCCTGCATCTCTGTCGTCCCGCAAACAAGGCTTGTAGTGACGACTGTCACCTTATATTCCTCCACGGCCGGTTTAAGTTGAGGTGCAACCGTTTGCCAGGTGAGTTCGCTGGTTTGGGTGTTGAACACTGGGTTCGACTTTTCCTTCACTAGAAAAGGAGTATAAAATAAAAGTGCCCTAACATTTCAAAAGTCTCCATAAAATAACAGAATTCTAGGCGTCGAAAGCAACCTCGCGATAGAACGGACTAATTGAACAGCAAATAGCGAGCATATGTCAACCTAAAACTTTAAGGGCAATGGCACAACAATCTTCCCTTGTGAAATTCTGTAGGATGCGCCTGCTGCAGGATCCGCGACTTGACAAAATTTGATGTCATTCTAGATCTGGCGGTAATAAAGTCTTCCAACTATCGAGGTTATTTACAGAAATTCTACCTTACATCTTAACTGAAAACTGTACGAAAAACTGCGTGGAACACTGACTTTCCTAAACTTCTTCGAAAATTTCCAAAATTCATCGAGCCCGCAGACGCGTTCTCGTTAGACCTCAAACATCCACGGTCCTCGGAGTTATTTAAAAGACTAGGGAAGCCGCTTGCTAGTCTCTACTCCTATGGGATACCCTTATCAATGACAGGAAAAGGCCATTAAATGTCATTCAAAGTAAGGACAGATTTATTTCCTTCGAGAGTTAGACTAATATTGCCTGGCATTGAGATCGCGGTTTGTAGTGATTTAGCCGCAGATCAGTAATCAAGCAAGACGATTTAGTGAAATTGAACAGCAAACTAATTTAGTCATTGAAGAGTGCGATTAGGGTAACCATGCGGCAGTCTTTTTCTCCAACTTGTATGTATCTTCCGCACCTTCCTACGAGCATCCCGCCCTTGATGTACCGTTTTCCAATCAGTCTGAAATAGCTATGATAGACACATCAGCAGAAAGGTTTTCAAGTCAGGCAAAATTTGACGGGTAAGAAACCTCAAGTGACCTAGAGGTAAGTTCGGCGAGATCCTAATGGAGGTCAAGATAGTAATGATAACAGCATAATAGGGTCGGTTCGGTAGGGTTGGTGATAGCATCAGTTGACTGAGGTGGGGGGAGGTACAAAAAGAGGAAAGGGAGAAGAACACGCGTCACCGGGGAGGGAGGTAGGGAAATGCGAGGAAACAGTAGCAGCAGGGTATTACGTTTTGAAAGTACTTCACTTTGCATACTGTTGTAGCAAAACAGAAGTCCTTGCGAAGTCAGTCAGACGTAGATTGTGCGTGACATTTGAAGTCAAAGAAGCATGTGCAGGGGGTGAGAATGGAGTCAAAGAACAGTTGCCTGATGGACGCATGGGCGGCGCCCTCCCAACTGTCAAACACACAGGATGTCTAAACTGTAGCGTTCCGACAGGAAAGCCACACACGCCGAACATCTGCAGAGGCAACCAAGCAATGTAAACTGTATCTAAGTCAAGGGTATTTCGAAAGGCGCGGTGGTCCCCTACCTTTGATTACAGAAAAGTACAATCGATTTGCCGATGGAAGCTAAACGCTGGGCAGAAGTCAACCAGAATTACTGAAGCAATCTCAGTTCAATCTGCTGGGATAACTCTATTAATCAAAAAGTGTTACTGCCTTTAGTCTGGATATCCAGTATACATACCCCAGGGGAACCTATAATAGCCCTCAAATTTTATGCGCGAAAACGAGTAGAGCACTGATGAGATATTTTTATTCCAATTTTCGATAGAAATATTTTGCAGCCGATGTTGCAAGGCTAATTACGAGTCAGACGACGACATTTTGGCTGTTAGGCGAGCACTTTTAGCTGCCTGTGTGAATCACATCCAAAAATGCCATTACAAAATACGGCGCGCGTTTTGTTGATTTTTCGTGTTTTTATGCATGCAATCATACTAGATAGAAGGGCTGCCCAAAAGGTCATGTACTTCGATACCCTAAAACAACAACCACCTCCTTCAGGTACAGCATTTGACTGGAAAAGGAAATTGGGTTTCAGAAAATGTTAACAGAATCAATAGCTTTTGAAAGGCAGCCCAAGTTTTCGTCTGGTTTTTAGGTTTACAAACTAAACGCCATGCAGGTTCCCGAGACAAATTAATTAAATTCTGTATGTCTACCTGAGAATCCTGCTGTACCACATACACAACTGAACTGGATATTACTCAGGTTCGGCATGCTATGGACTGCATTAATAAGCCTCGGTTCAGTAAGCTTAGGGCATATTTATACGAGCACGTCTAAACGTTTCACAATTATAAAATTTTCAGAAAGCGAATATTAAATCAGTTTGTTTTACCAACGGCACACGGTGAAAACAATGCTTGCAACCAACGCGGAATATGGAGTTGGAGGTCATAACGTTTGTTAATTGACTGGAATCTGGAAGACTACAACTAAAGCAGTCCGCGGTTGTCCCCTTGCATGAGAACTTTGGTGTAACCGAATTGGAAAATGCAGCCGAGTCTCGTTAAATAAACCGTAACTTAAGATTCAGTTGCGTGTTTAACCACCAGCGTTTGAACTAAGCTCTTAGTTTCTTGACCCAACTTCACTGTCCACGACCGGAACAGACCTGGTGAGCGAATCTAGACTTTACTGCAGGGATAGTGCGATCTAATGGTTGTCTCCGGTCCGTTTATAACTCCACTTCCAAGTGGCGTGAGAGGGTGGCTGACGACGTCTAAGACGTGTTTGACGTACTGGAAGGTCGCCTAAATTTGGGAGAGGGCCAGTCTGGTCTCTCGCCCTGCTTGCGCATGCTCCAATTGACAACGTTGCGCGGGTAATCATTCGATCCGAACATCCGTCTATGTTGTCGTTATAAGGAAGCCCTGGCTTCCGAAATCCTGAAAATGCACTTTTGGCTGACTCTGTGGTGGCTATTAGAGTTCGCTCTCCGGAATACTTTGATTATTAGGCCATCTTAGTCTTCGTTCAGATGAGGGAATCAGGGAGGTCAGTTATTTATGTTCTTCCTCCTTCATAAAATTTGTTTGCCTGCGAGGTTAGCACTGAAGCATTGTTTGAACGTTCAGTAACGACACAGATAAAATTCGTATAAGGAATCTAAAATGTTAATTTATAGTAACGAGGGACTAAATGCTGCAGCACCACGGGCTATATGCCCAGACGCCGATGGAAGCACTCTGCTAAGTACATCAACAAGTTAAACGGGTTCACCCTCTATATTCAGCACACGACCTTTGCCCGGGCGTTGCAATTCATCACGCGGAGAGTGCGTATGGCTGCTACTAGTGCTTCTGTAGTAAAACAAAACAAATTTAATTTTATTATTTTCCCTTCGGGTAAATTTCACCCAGAAGTCTCTGTTTGTCCACTTTATGTATTTACAACTGAAATGAGTTTTCAGACGATTTCATACCGCCTTATTAGCTGAGAGATTTGAAAACAATCGGAGAATCTCCTGACTATAAAAAACTGACAGGGTCTTCTTCTGTTGGTTGGACGTCAGAGAAGCCACCTAACACACCTTAAACGAACTAAATTTAAACATGCCCTTCAGGTCTTTGAGAGGCCAAATTTGACGATTAATGACTGTGCTAAGCCGCCAAACTGACCTTTTCAGGACTCCCAGTAATTTCCGTTCAAGTTAACCGACGCTCTAAGCCTCTTTATGAGGTAAAATGGGCATTCCTGACTTTTTAAAGCAAACATGACGGCTTGCGGTCCAATAAGGGTGCAATTTGAGGAATGTTTGACCTAAAAAGAGAGTTACTGCAGAATGCTTCAAGGTCTTTCCCTAGAAACCTCGTCCAACTACGTGTCGGTAACGGTTGCGGAGGTTTAAATACAGGAAGTTAAGCAGTTATTGACAAGCAGCATATTTTTACAGGCAGAAAATGCACGTACAACTTATATGACAGGACAAATTAGTAAGCTGGAACGAAATTGTAGCGCACGAAGTGGCGTTTGTATCACAAAAATGTTATCGTTGTGGGAGTAATAGAATATTATGCCAAGAAGCTCCCCCCGTGGGTAACTTGGAAAGTCTATGATTGGCGTTAGAGTCAGGCTTTAGACATATGCACTAACAAAGGTATGTGTTTGGGGTTTAATGCAAGTTCAGTATCATGCTTTTGAGCTCATGTTAGGCGTAGTTTGGGATCAAGTGATAGGTCTGGGTGCTACGTTAGATATAGGCCTGTGTCTAGCCTCAATCATGGTGGTATCATTAGCAATCTCCGTAAATATGCCCTGCAAACCTAGATTATAGCTTCACCCCCGACCCTAGTTTAAACTTAAATTTACATCAATCGCAAACTTAACCTGCCATATAAGTCTTATCTGCAGCTATATCTGCGGATGGCTCCGAGCGAATCCGAATCGTCAAGCCAATAAATTTCTAGTTCCAGTGATCGCATCCTCGTGTTCTAACCTGCTTTCTGGAACTTCTCTGTTCGCTTCTGTAAACCCCTGTGCCAATTCGCCAGAGGATTCTTACGAATGCTTCTGTCAGAAGTACGTAGCTCTAAACAAGGGGCTTAGGGTACGTCAACAACAACAACAACTGCAACAACAGTTGGATGTTGCAGTTGACCAAAAGCCACGAAAGTTGTCTTATTGGATAAGACAAATATTTAGCAGCAAAAAGTGAAAACCACACGAACGCGGATGTGGCCAGGTCCCAGTGGTGTACTAATGCGAATGTGATGCGTCATGCAAAATATAAAGATACAATTTACGTGAATGAAGAAAAGGACTCAAATGTAATTTCCAGCCTTCCTGACAACACGTCTTCCAAACTACGGAAACTGGACGAGAAATTGCCCAAACAGGCGATGAACAGTAGAAAGTCCAGCGGGCTCGTAATAGGCGTAGATGAGAGGAGTTTCGAATGTCCACATTTTGAATTCGAAATGATTTCTACAATCATAGTCTGTCCTAGCTATCACACTTGCTAGCTGCAAGGGTTGGTATTCACCCGTTTTTGCTCTCACTCAATATCAGCACAGACTTACTTGGATTTGGTAGACTTATTGGGATTTCACGAATGGTGTCGTTGAATGTGAAGACAAGTCTGAAGTCAAGGCTTGGCATGTCAGTATTGGCCATAAAGTCGAAGTAAACTGGAGATGTGGAGAAAACAGTCGGCTCTGCGTCGTCTGGCAGCCAGACAGGCACAAGCTTCAGGGTACTCGGAAAGCAGTTTAGATGATCTAAAATGAGCTGTTGGGAGAAAGAGAATCATGTGGAGAGATGACTGAAACTTGTCCAATCTGAACAAAGGAATTGTTCATACAGTAGATGTGCTAACTCATGAAATGCTAACTGAAATTCTGAAATAGGTTTTTGACTCTAAAGTTTGATTATAAAGTGTTGTAATACTACTTACTGAGCAGCATAGTTCCAAAGTAATTCAGTTGCTTCGAGATGCTAGCTTTAGAACAGACGTCTTTTCGGCCGCCAACAAAAACACTACTATAGAAATGACTACTTAATTAGTGTGAATTGTCCTCACTGATTTTCGATGGCCTCAAAAATTTAGAGACATTTTATTGGAAATATGCACAACAATACTCGTCCTTTTATTCATATAGAAGAAAACTACATCATTAAATTTTGTACTTGAAGAAAGGGCATTATTAGGTTTCAAAAAGTTTTTCATATTTCCTAGTGATTTTGAACCCCACCTGCCGTTACATTTGCATTTACGGATGCTAAAATATATGCTTTATATTTTCCCTGTACGGAAGCTACTACATTTCCATACACGTTTATGAGGAGATCGTATGGGGTTCATAAAATCTGATAATGGATTTGAGCCATATTCGAAACTTTAGAAGCAATATTAGTTAATGTAGAGACACGATGTGTTATGAACTACCATTTCACATTCTTAAATACTCTCATAAGTAGACATTTTTTAAAACCAAAGTATAATCGTTTTTTAAATGTGACATTTAAATACGTAATGTTTTACAAAACGAGTAAACGAATGAATATTTTTATTCATGTTTTCTGTGCAGGATATTTGAATTTATAGGGGCATCAAAAACCAATGCGGAAAATTCATACAATTTAAGTGGGCACTTTTACAGGGTGTAGTATTTGCAGGCGGCTGCAAATAATTCTTCCAAAAGCTGACATCCCGAAATAACTGAAACATCTTGGGATTATACTTATGTAATCTTTTTGAGTTGAATACACATTCCAGAACTTTGGCAAACTTTTTACGATTAAGCACAGCACTTACGACGTATGTATGAAACGGGGGATTATAGGAATAAATAGTCAAATGTCCTGAATTCGTGGAGTTATAATTAAGTGGACGGGTAATGTGTTATGTGTCGTGGATTCTGTTTAAAAGGCAACTGAGCGTGTTATGTAAGGAGGAAAAAAATCTACGAAAATCGGCGAATAATGACCCACTTAATGTCAATTAACGCGCAAAGGTATGCAAAAAGTGAACTGAGGGAAGGCAAATGAGTAAATAAAGCAAACGACTAACACATATTCCACTTATTTGTCTTAAAACTGTGTTGTCTTTCTCATATGAATCGTAGTCAGAAATTCCTACGTGTACCTTATCTTAATGTGGCCAGAAAAAACGCCTTGCCTGCAGGAAAATCTGGCAGAGAAAATCGTCCTTATATGCTATTTTCCTTAATATTTCAGTGAAAACCAAATGACCTTTAATAACGTTAACAGACGACACCAGCAAATGATGGGAGTGTCTATGTTTTTAAAAGCAAATGTGGGGAAACAAATGTCACTAAACGCATGTACCACCATAATGTCTGTGTTTTCTTCTACGATGCGAGTAATTTAATTACTGGTCGCTAAGTAACCATGAAGTCTGACCATTCCTATTTTCGACGTTTTTATGATTGCTTCCTATGTCGAAAGTTGCATTTCTAAGGCTTCCCTTTAATAACTCTTCAGTAAACATGAAAAAATTAGATGGCCTTCGACATTTTCCTCAGGTTGGCCTTTGAAAGATGGCGGAAAACGGGACCATTTACGATTCGGTAAATGCCAAACTGATATCCTGCTTTGAATAATTGCTGAATAGGCATGCCCAAAACTGATAGTGATATATTCGCTACGTTTAGACTTAGAGGTGCTAAGGAGAAGACAGCACGCATCTGTCCATTAATTTAGTTCGCTTAATGTTACATGCTAGTTAGAAAACTTAAATGAAACCATTTTGGTTCAGGGATTAAGAGCTAGAGTGCGGCGTAGCTGCGCTCCTAAGACCGTTGAAGCAGAACTTCAGAAGCTGCACAACATACTCTGCGCAAACGGATACCCAGAACGATTTATCTTTTGAAATATTGTGCAGCGCACTGTAAAGCCAATCGCGACAAATGAAGAAAAAACTTGTTCACAAGACCGTCTTTTCAAAAGGACGCAGCAAGCGATCTAATAAGACAACATCCGAAGACAACAACCACTGATGTTTTACCCTCGGCGAATTTGCGCGTATGTTTCACAAATTCTTTCCTCCTACGCTTTGGAGGTAAAGACCAATTACCATCAAAGTTCACATCGATGTTATTTATTCATTTAATTCCTTCTGTGGAGGTGGATATATTGACCGTACAACGAGACATCTGGAGAAGAGAGTACATGAACCTATAACGACCTGGCTAGGCAGGAGTGAAACCAGATCGATTTTGAGTTCTACCCCTGCATATCTTTTGATAATAAATCATCGAGTCGATGCTAAAGAAGCCTTTCAAATCGTCTTTCGAACACCAGCAAGCTTCACCATGGGATCCCGCCAAGAGATATTATCTACAGCCGAGACAGTAGTTATACCGTGAAACCCTACGATGGAACCTCAATGCTTTCTCCTAAAAATTCAACAGGTGTGATAATGTGCTCACCCATCCTTCTCATAAGACTAAAATGGACGTCCCGGGCTTTGAAACTCACCTAGCACCTGAGGTTGCATGTAAAACAGAACCCCGATGAGAAATAATAGTCAGGATTGTTCTACTTTATCTCTGAACGCCCCATGCTTCATGTTAACAATGTGACTAATCAAGGGCAGGTAAAAGTTGAACGCGATGCCAATAATAATGTCAGGAGACAAAAACTATAATTAATTACGACACTAACGCAAACTGCGGCCAAGCCGCTAATGGGTAACCCTAGCCCTTTAATCGTAAACCTTTAAGGAAAAATTAAACGTGACCGTTGCCATGACACAAGTCTCAAAACCCTAACATTTACTTCTGTCCCTAACCCTAAAACCATAGGCTATAATCGAAAACGTATTTTCAACCCTAAGTTTAAACCGTAGCCTAAGCCTGGCCATCCCAGCCCTAAGAATAACCCAAAATTAACATTAAATCTAATAATAACCGTAGCCATACCCCAAGCCTGGAGTTCGGTACGTGCAACTTAAACGTCAATGACGCTAGCATGGTAAAAATTCCGCGTATTTCATAACCCTTTTCGTGACCTTTTACCGGGCAAACCGTTATGAACCATATCTATCAAGATAAGACAGGAAGGTAGATTTTGGAACACCAGTGTAGGCCGGTTATATGCCCTACCCTCACCAAAATATCTTTGTCGCATTCTCGTTTCTCGGTTTATAAGTTCACCTCGCGGACGCATCTAAAACCATGGAGGAAAAACAGTCATACCCATTCGTATGCCTATCGTTTACCGGTCACGCTTTGAGACAGAGTTAGAATACGATGAAGAGGATGGCCAATGTAGCAAACGCAACATTTGTTAAAACATGCGTTTTATCCCATTTATCGGTGTAAGGTATAGTTCTGGGAGAAAGCATTAATCAAAAGTATATTTACGGGAAATTCTAGCCGAATAAGTGAGTAGAAGATAGAGGAATCTTTCCTGAATGATATTCTCCGTGACTGTAATAGTTATGGCGACTTGAATGGCTTTAAAAGTAGCTGATTTCCAATACTATCGTGAGGCCAAAACGTTGATATCATATAAGTTTTTGATATATTTGTCTCTGATGTCGGATTTTTAAGATTAGTTTAAGAAAGGCTGCAGGCAACAGCGACAAAATTTTAAAGTCCTGACTAGTATAGAGAGAAGACATAGCTGCAAATGCGAGCAGTCAGAGATTCTCTTTGATAAACACTGATAGAACTACCTCGTTATAACTACTTATCGCCCATTTCATTTTGCTTTAATTACGGGTACTATTTTTGCAGTTGAACTGATAAATAATGAAAATGATTAATCGACAGATTTTGTTGACCCGCTGAGCCCTCGTTTTAATGAAAATAATAAAAACTTACTTCTCTCAACCAGTCTGTGTTCGGATTGAATGCATAGATTGGTGACTACTAATTCGGATGAATAAGGGACAGTAACTAAACGTCACATTTGGCTGTTTGTTGAGTACGTGTATTAATCTCCTTCTCAATCTTAAAGCGTCGAGGTTTTAAATATGTTTTCCATCACAAATTCTGCAAAATTTATCCACACATGTATTCCGTATTAAATTTTTGGCGCCCACTATCCTCTCTGGTAATGTCTGAAATAATGCTCAAAGTTGCCTCATTGTAAGGATCATTTTGCTTGAGCATACGAAGGGTTCTTTGTTATTTCATCTGCTATAACTTACAAATTTGCTCTCCGAGGTATAGCAAAAACGATTTTTCTCACAAGTGGACTGCATTACTTTGAAAATAGAGCCATTTGTAAGACGTTTTGCTCAAAGAGGTCGCGTCAAAACAGCTTGCAAATTAAAGAACTAAACCGAACTTCTTAAATATTCCTAGTTTCTCTTCTGAAAAAATGGCTGCATGCACTGAGGAATTGTGTGTGCGCTATTTTGTCACTTTTCTGATCATTGGCGGGAGGTGGTACTTCGGCTGATAACGAATTTTCTATCCTAATGTATCTTAGTCAGGCAGCTTTCCCTTTTATCAGCAAACAAGTACCTTCGCACGAGTCGAACTGTAACTCTCAAGTCTTCATGATTTACCAAAAATGCACTTACCACGCCAAAATTTAATATGTGAAAGTAAACATAAATGTTTGGAATATACGCGCATTATCAGTGGCTGAGTAATGATTTCCCTTGAAAAAGTCACCGACTCCTTTGAATATTACCTTACACCAGAAAGCTATAGTGTACATTTCCGACTGGTAAACAACTGCAAACGTTAATATTTATGAACTCACAAATTCAGATTGTCAAGCATGCCAAGTTATGTGTGTCGAGCGGTGCAGTTCTGTCACGCGATTCCCCCATTATGCAAACGGAATGTCTCCACAGACTCATGAAAAAAATGCAGTTTGCCCTGTCCGTTGAAGGGTAGTAACAGCTCGAAAAATTGATCTTAAATATAATATAAAGCCAAAAACACGTACGAATTTAGCATAACATACCCTAATTGCTCCTTATCAGCACGTTTACCTGCGTGATGTCATTCTGCTCGCATTGCCTCTATGAATGGAAGTGCCAAAAGCTGTACGTAATAAAAGTGCTTCTATTCCTAAAAAGCCCCAAAACCTCCGCAAACAGATTTTAGTTTTCTTAAAGCAAAATGTATTGACAGCTTCCCGGGTTAGAACGTACTCGGGAGTTCAAAGAGACTTCCAGCTGAAGTTTGATCTTCTTTGCGGCCTCCAATATGTCCAGCTTTTTTAGATGCATTTCGAATGGGGGATCTATAAAGCATAGAAATGAGGACTGAATTCTCGCGCAACGCGGAGACATTCAATACAAAAATAGCAATGGCAACGGCAGCAGCAGCAGCAACAACAACAACATCTGCAACAACAACAACAACAAAAACAATAGCAGCGCGGAAGAAACTGTTAACGGTCATTGAGAAGAAAAGGCCCAAATTTCATCCAATATTACCTGCTGCAATCTACTGATAAAGTAGGAGTTTGTTGCATACAGCTGTCGAGGTCATATATACACTTCCGTATGTCATGCGCCATAAACGGTCTTCTTTCTGGTTCAAGGTAAAGCAGAACGCTTGGCCATTGCGGCGATGGTTTTTACGGATAAGAATTGAATTGATTATGGACAAACTGTACACAATCCGTGACCTCGAGGGGGATATCTATGAATAGTTGCTGCGAAAGGATAACCAAAATAAAGTGTTATCAAGTTAAATTTAAAGGTTAACCCCCTGTGCGCACGTCTGTTGTACAATTACAATAAAACAGTGACGGTTCCTGTTACGAGAGTACAGTCAATTCCTGTACAACAAGTTCCAGTCTCCGCAGACGTTTGCATTTTCTCGGCGCACATTTGTTTACTTCATATTGGCCCAACTGTGAAAAACTCGGCGCCTCGGTGGGATTCGAACCCACGCAGTATGGGAAAGGCTTCCGTACAGCCAACGCTCTAACCACTTGAGCTACGAGGCCCCGCCGGCCGACGCAAGTTTAATCACATTTGGGTCAAGTTACCCGCCCAACCTACTGCAACATCTGGAATCCACCAAATCTGATAGAGTAAGTTGACTGCCCAAGCAGGATTTCCTAAGTAATTCACCTAGAATCCACCAGATGACTACTAGGCTCACGTAATTCATAGACATTTTGACAGATTTTGGATAAGTCATATAGATTTGATAGATTCCAGAAGCAGCAGCAGGTTGGGCGGGTAAACTTGAACCAAATGTGATTAAAGTCGCGTCGTCCGGCGGGGCCTCGTAGCTCAAGTGGTTAGAGCGTCGGCTGTACTGAAGCCTTTTCCTTACTGCGTGGATTCGAATCTCACCGAGGCCCGAGTCTTTCACAGTTGAGTCAATATGAAGTATTTAAAATCTGCCAAAATATCTATGAATTTGTTTAATTACCAAGCGGTGTTGTCCTTAAACTATCTAGCAGACGATATATTGACCAAGGGGCCAATTTTGAATAAACATTTACATTCGAATATAGCAAGCCCATACCAACGACAAATACGGCCTGTGGCAGCACACATCTGTAGAGCATAGCCCAAGTAAGACTTACAGTGAGAACGTCTCAACTACAATACCACTTTTAATCATTTTGGGTGAGAAACGCCCTAACGTCGCAAAGCATGACATGCTCATTCTGGATTCGTCGGTTTCAGGTAAGCCGACATCTCTGCACGCCATTCCAAACATAAAAAATGCATTCGTACAGGGTGTTTACTAGATTTAGGAATTATTTTTTATTGTTGTACAAAAGACTATTAGTTTCGGGGACAGTATGCTGTCGTCGGATATGGCAAGATAACAGTCTTGGGAAAAACATCTGAGGTGCGCACACTCCAGTGATGACCGACGGCGGACTTTGCGGCATGAAAGAAATAAGAAGAACCCTTGTTGTCCCCTAAGTTACAGTGTAGTTTTGATTATTAAGAGGAGTTTTTGGATCATGAATGAAGTAAATGCAGTTGGCAAGGGTTTCTGCAACTTTTCTATGTGATGAGGTTCTGATATATGTGAATGGGTGTATATGATGTGTCTAAACATCTTTTATTAAGCTGTTATATAGAAAATAACATTCATTTGCAAGTTTGACACTGGCTGACGTGAACCGAGTTGCAAATAAATGAGTACTCCCCAATGTGTTGGTTTTCAGGGGAAACGACTCCAGCTAGCCTTGACGAATCCCCTCGGACAAATCACTGCCCTGGTAGTTCTCGATATTATTCTTACGTTCCATAGTCATGTAGGTTGTCTGCCAACATTACCGAAGGACCGCAGGCCTCCTCTGATAAGTATGACGTCTTAAGACACTGAAAATTGCTCCTTTCGCCATTCTGGCAATTATAGGCGCTTTAGCGCTATGACCCACGCCGTTCCTATAAGGCCCACAACGTAAACCGCCATGAGGGACATGAAAATATTGAAAGTGTATGCTCGTATGAGACATTCCAACATCGCTCAACCTGATTCCTCGCACTCAGACGCCATCAGAGCGACAACTCTATAAATAATCGTACTCCAGAACAATTACTGCAATCAAAACGACCAAGGAAATGCGATCAAGGCTACGTGGGCGTATTGGTTAATAAAACAAACGTCCACATGTAGAATGCATGTTGAGGCCTAAGGAAAATACTGGGCCCGACGGTCGTCCATATGCCAAAATGTAACGCCAGTTCTGTGACTGTAA
The DNA here is from genome assembly GCA_902702965.1 of Spirometra erinaceieuropaei. Lineage (NCBI taxonomy): Eukaryota > Metazoa > Platyhelminthes > Cestoda > Diphyllobothriidea > Diphyllobothriidae > Spirometra > Spirometra erinaceieuropaei. The sequence continues at coordinate 302,988 of CACRXP010000676.1, read as the reverse complement.
GGATCGACCCACAAACTAATGAGGAGGAATAAGTTACAACCTATTAAAACAGTTTTGAAGGCAACCGTAAGTATGCTGCCTAATTTTGTCTCAAGATACGTTCATCGAGCCTACCAAAGAAACCAATTGACGCTGCCTAAGTAACTTTTTAAATTATTCAAATCGGAAAGGACAGAAAGTTCTGGCCTAATTGCGAATGTGCGAGTACATTAAACTTCATCATCTATGGAAGGTACAGATCGTAGCAATATGATGTATTCTATATTCACTTTATGCTTTTGTTATTATTTTGGCTTTTTAGAGCTCGTTGCCTGCTTTTCCTGAGCTTCTAAGGCTCTTCGTAATTTAAATTTACCTCCATTCGTACGCCTGTAGAGCATACTTCTCAGCTAGAAACCTAGCCGCGCTCTGGCACTTCGTTGAAAGACGCTTCAAATTGACAGGAAGCTTGAAATACAGAAAGGCACAGTAATGTCTTCTGAACAGTGTATAATCGTTATTATATTATTCCATCCCAATCTGCAATTGCACATGCGAAGGCCGCCAGAAAATATCTCAGTGTGTTTGATGGCCGTTGCTCACAAACGTTTGCACCTAACTTTCGACATCTGTTAAACCGAGCATTGCATTGCACATCCTCTTTCATGCAATTTAACTTCCTTCAGCCTCCAAGGTGGGATTTAGGCTAAAAGCAAACATGCAAATGGACCGGAAACAGACTGCCTATCAGAAAATCGTGATTTGGGAAATATTTGCTTCCTCCTTTTAGTGAAAAAAACACGAAACCTGTGTTTGTAAAGCGTAAGGGTGTCCCGCTCTCAGAGCGAGCACTCAGTTTCATTGAAAGTAGATAAAAACTCGCCTTCTAATTCCAGCTTTAGGCGACTTTCGTCTGCTGGTGGGATGGATAGAAGAGTTTTGGTGAATATTTCGTTATCCTCCTTCACCAGGGCGCGCAGCTCATAGCCGAATGCGGTAGAGTAGGGGTGGTAATTAATGAACGCACCCCTGCCATACTCCCTGTTGTCCACATTGATCTCAGCGGTAGAGTTCTGGAGGGTAAATCCTTTGGCTATTGGTGAGAAGACACAAAGGCGAAAAAGTCAGTGAGAGAATTTGATGTGAGGATTTTAAGAAGTAAAAAATGACTGCTTTGTGTACGGAAGAGGCGACGTAGTAGAAGTGAAATAGGTGTTTACGGAACACATATATTGGCAATCTTCCCATCGTCTATGACAATTCTATTTCTACTATTTCGGTGCTGAATTTTAACCGTATCACTTCACATAATGACACAATGCTAGTAAAAAACGACATTCTTGTTAAAAACTGGAAATCAGGATCCATATTAGGGTCTCTTTCAGTGTAGACTCCCCCACACTCCAGCATACATACAACGAGAAATCCGTCGAGAGTCATACTCGACTCGCAGCCAAGGACTGGCCAGCTACTCAGTCATTTAAGGTTAATGACCCAGGCGAATTCAGGGCCACGTGTCACACTTCTGGGTCTCTAAGCACTTGCTATGTCAGGATCAGCGAACCATGGCCCTCGTAGCCTGGTATGCGCTGACAGTTATCTGTCACCTGGTCCCCTGCCAGTAGATGGGCCTGCGCTCACGCTGGCTAAACAGGTCGTGAGCATAGTTGCCCAGCCATCCTCGTCTTTCTCATCCCTGTTGTGGCGCTGTCGTTGTTGTTGTTGGTAAAATCCTGGTCAAATAGCGCGTCTGTCTCCTCTGCGCGCGAAACTGACCACTTTGCTATCCCCTCTCTCTATGGTGGACATACCTCAGAATTAATGACTGCCGATTACTTGGTGGGAGCCTAGCAAATCCATATACCAGAACTTCGTGGTCTATGTGAGTACCGCTCCCGCAGTACAGAGGGATCAGTGACCGTCAGCCTCAATTGATGGATAACATAGTTGCTCTATGGAAGTACACTGTAGTTAAGTTCAATCTTTCTTTACCTACGATTCCCTTTATCACCTTTGTTTAAGTTAAGTAAACATACAGCTCCAGAAGCGGGATGAACGTGAACAGAAGAATGGGGGTGGTGAGAGAGGACAGGCGAACGAAGTGCAACCGAGAAAAGTGAAGTGGAGGCTACTCTGGAAGTACGAGATGATCCTGATAAAAAATGCATTAAAAGAAACGAATAAAGATACAATACAAACACGGACAGACGTCAGGTATTTTGCTGTTGGCGTGTAATTCTGCCGTGTTGTTATGCGGTACGGCGAGCTGACTGCGAAAATTCCAACAGGCATTAATCATTGAAGGTTACAAAGGAGACTCACTTTTCACGGTAAAGCTTGCAAGGCTACGAGAGGTGGCTTCGGGTGGGCAGCCAAATTCGAGTAATTCAATGTTAGCCTCTGAGTTCTCACTGAAGACTCCCCGACTGTTTGAGTGTTGGTAGTAGACGTACAGCTCGAGGTGGTTCGCACGTTCAGAGACAATCCATGCTCGTAACTTATCAAGGGGTTCTTTGTCAACGTCTGAGTTGTAAAAATGTAAATCCTCAAAACTATAAGCAAGCAAATATTGGGCAGCGTGACCGATCACAGGAAATGTTAACTTGAACTCTGAATTGAGTTTTTGATCAGGACGGATTACTTATTAAAATTTGTAATACTGCTTATCATGTGGCCTAATCGCATGGTATTCCAGACACACCTGCAAAGACTCCACTCGGAAAAAATGACCACTTACATAGCATGTCTTTTTCCAAACGATCTCCGATATTCTTACGAATTCAATATAATTTTGCATAAAGCATTCATAAAACACTAATTTGTGTACTCCTATGGTAGGACATCACGCCCTCTCCAAATTCTGTAATCAAAAGTGTATGTATCGGTTTAAAAAAAATGCTTAATGATGAGGTTGTTTTAAGACCGTATAGTGCCCATTCGATTAGAATCGTGTCTCTCCGTTTAATAATTATTTTCAACATGTTTTCAACAAGAACCACATCCGTTGCAGCATCTCATGCTTCCTATATAACATTTTCGTTTCACAGAAACTATACAGCCTGTATTATTCCTCGTATCTAAGTTATTTCGAAAGGGATTTTTGCAGAATTAATTCGCGTTAGATACAATAAGTAAGCTTGCTAACCGCATGTGAGACGAATTCGCAGCCAACCCTTACCACGCTCCGCAAGCTCCAAGTTTTATAGATCAACTTTTAACGAGCTTCGGTCGTCACATTTGCGAAAAGGCAAGTTGAAGAAGATTCTACATGGGCAGTGAGTTTACTGGAAGTCCCATTTAACTATGGATTGGCAGCACTTAGCAAAACCAAAGTATGAAGTATTTCGGCAGACAACAGGCAGAGTGGACTAATGATGGCGCGTTATTCGGTTGTTTAGCCAATAACACGTAAGGAGCTATCTGCGTCTCAAGCCCATTCTTGGACTTTGTAAACGTTTTACAACAATACTGCTAATCCTGTTAATGCCATGTTTAGAAAAATGTTCCTGCAGAGCACGTTTGATGCAATTTCGATGGTAGATAAGAGTATCCTTATCTGACTAATGGGTGAAAGAACTATTTACATAGCTTTAATTTCTTTAGCGGAATCTCAAGTCGTAGAAACTTCACGGAAAAATCTGTCGCTGTTTTTTGCGTCGGGCTGGTAAATATCACAAACATTGACTTTCACCTTCGAAGAACATTTTACCAATTAATGCCAACTGCAAAAACATTGCATAGAGACCTCTGCGTTGCGTTAGTTGGTTATTGATCTATCCTTGAAAATGAAATGGAAGAGCTTCCACAAGACTTCATGTTTTAAGTAGCATATTTCCGGAAAACACTAACCGACAATCCAAAATTTGTCTATCACATGACGCTCCTCAAGGGAATTTTGAGTGGCCGGTAAAAACCAGTCGAAAGTGACTAGTTGTCCATCTGCGGAATCTGGATACGTAATTGGCGGTGATAACCGATAGGCCAGCATTTTCCAATTTTGCAGTTCGTCAACATCTGGGAACTGGTGGATTGAACTTACTTGAGCGTCCTAGGGGAAGCCAAAGAAAATAAAAGGTCGTCCAAAATGAACTTTATAATAAACCACCTTTATTTTTCAAATAATAAGATAAGAAATGGAACTGGTCCCCTAATAGTGAGGGTTAGAAATAAGTTGGAAATATTATAGTTTCTGTATCAACGATTCCGAACTGGCAGTCTTTTGTCGATTTTGAACTTATCACATTATTTTATAAATATTTTGGTGCATTAAAAAGTTATTCAACGTATACAATGGTGTTCTTATACAAACCTATGTTTGGCTTCACGATGACACTCGGTTTTTTATTGAAAAAAACGATACCACATGCAAAAAACTACTATTATCCTATGCTACCTCGGAAGGTTAAATAAATTTCTTGTTCCCGCTGTCGTTTCTCTCTCCCCGACTTTTTCTTTGAACTAGCATCTTCGTTTTTATCGGCCATACCGACAATAGACCGTCGGTTTAGATTATGTCCACCATGTGCTCCACAGCAAGTTGTGATCAGGGGCGATGACTTGAGTGTAAATTGGTTCATAGTGATGGTAGACTTCTGCAGCATCTGCCGCACTCCTTCCTGCTCCTCCCACCCTGGGCCCGGTGTCAAAACATAGACAAGAAGACCTGAGGTTGAAGAGAGCGCAGGTGGCTGGCGCGGCTGGAGCCGTCCCTAGGTTGCCGCTAAACCCTGCTCGAATCCCATCCTAATGGAAGTACCATGGAAGCTGCATCAAGAAGGAGTCCTTGCATTCTGACTTTTAGTCCACAAGCCGGCCACTCCACACAAACACTCAGCGCTTGACGAACTGCGAGGTCCAAGTTATCCCGCCAGTTGGCAACCATCCAAGCCACGGCTTTTAGTGCAGTATCACCGTCCTCAATCACACTCATTTCTTCAAAATTTAGAATGTTCGTTTATTTGGGCGGTTGCAGCAATGCAAGTCTCAACTGAAGGTAACTGATGGGCATTTATGCACGAATTCAACATCCAACGTTGAACTTCTACCCCTTACTAGCTTTCTACCTTTATAGAAGAAATTTTGAAAAATACCGCAGTTCTGAACTCGATTTGTGACATAATCGATTGCTGTAACACACAATTTACCCGCGTACTGGTCTAAATAAAAGAATGAGATAGAGTTTTCTTATCTTTCCATCGTTTTGAAACACATATAACTCTACCACATATGAAGGGCTTAAAGTGGGGTTAGATTGCTGAATCTTTGCGTATTTGCAAAGGCTATCAGCAACAACTACGGAACGGTAGCAACTGACCACGGTTGTCGTCCATCCCTTTTATTTAAGATTCAGTTTTAAATGTCACTTCGTTTCTGTAATTTAAAAAAATCGTTTCTAGGTTCCGATGTAGCCACTACAACAGGGATGCATAGTGATGGAAGTAGGCTCAAGACAGCGGAGTGCAATTTGTATCATTCCTCTATTTCATACAGCTTTACTCTTGATTTCTGCTGTGGCCTGAGTGTATGTGTTTGTCAGATGATAGCCCATAACTTCTGCAATCTTTTAAATTTTTTGATTCATCTTAGGATGCCCTCATTAGAGACAGTCACAGTCCAGTTTTTTAATGAATTTATATCTCTCTAATACCTTCTGCAGTTAGCGACCCTATTGCGAATTCTAGGTCACCATGCTGCTAATGTGTATTGGAGACAGAGTATTTAATTAAACTGGGCAAAAATGTAAAGCCTTTATTCACATTGACTCAACTGTAAAAAACTCGGCGCCTCGGTGGGATTCGAACCCACGCAGTAAGGAGAAAGCTTTAGTACAGCCAACGCTCTAACCACTTGAGCTACGAGGCCCCGCCGGACGACGCGAGTTTAATCGCATTTGGGTCAGGTTTTTTCACCCAACCAACTGCAACGTCTGGAATCCACCAAATCTGATACAGTACGTTGACTACCCAAGCAGAATTTCCTAAGAAATTCACCTAGAATCCACCAAATGACTACCAGGCTCACGTAAGTCAAAAGTATTTTGACAGATTTTGAATAATTCATATTGACCCATCTGGCGGATTATAGGTGAATTACTTAGGACATCCTGCGTGGGCAGTCAACTTACTGTATCAGATTTGGGGGATTCCAGGCGTTGCAGTAGGTTGGGCGGGTAAACTTGACCCAAATGTGATTAAAGTCAAGTCGTCCGGCGGGGCCTCGTAGCTCAAGTGGTTAGAGCGTTGGCTGTACAAAAGCCTTCTCCTTACTGCGTGGGTTCGAATCCCACCGAGGGCCGAGTTTTTCACAGTTGGCTCAATATGAATTATTCAAAATCTGTTAAAATACTTATGAAAGCCTTTATTAGCATAATTGCCTTTCGCAGATGGTTGGGTAAATTGATGAAACACACCCAAAGGTCTCGTAAATCACATATTTCAGAATATAAAGTTGTTTGATTTACAGATAGGAAAAGCCGTGTCCAATCGCGTTTACCAGGATTGAAGTATATACCACTCCAAATCTTAAGGTTCCATATCAACGCTATTAGATCACTCTGAAAATGTGTCTCTCACATGAATAATTTGTGTCGCTGATGATTTTACCTATTTTACATATAATTTGTGGGTATTATTTTTTATAATTTCTAGGACTGCATGATTTGGATGAGCTTGTTAATAATTGCTAAAGATAACAGATTTAAAGCAAATGCCGTACTCCAGAAACTAATTGAAGGCAACGGAAAACGAACTTGCTCTTAGGTCTCCGTTTAATATCCCAATACATGAGTAGACTTCTAGATGGGACTGTTAGTATTCATCCTTTTTTCTGAAGAACTGCTTTTATAAAATAGTATCTCAAAATAAGGAGGAACATTTGCTGTACAATGTTTATTTTCGAAATGACCTTTCTTGACTGTTGCTCATTCACACTGAGAAAATGGTAAATTATGCATTTTAACTGGCGGCTGCCCAAAACCGCCTATAGCGGCTTCAAATATCCAAATAACGCATATTGAAGTTTTAAAATATTCCGAGTTAATAGCCAGTCTCGTTTGTAAATGTTCTCTCGGGGCGTCAATCAAAAATGCAGATTAACTGCATGAATTAAGTTAGTCTGTTCGTTTTATGTCTTTGAGAATTCAAATTGGATGTGGTTTAAATATTGCCTAAAAATAATATGCAAAGAGTAGATTCATTTGCATTGGTAGATTTTATACTTCAAAGTGTGTTTAAGCGTAGGTTCTACTATCTACATAAGGGACGTACGGTTTTTAAATTACGTACCTGGGTGACATGAGCGTTGGGCTTTCTGTCTTCGGTCCACGAAACTTTAACCTTCAGTGTTTCGAAAAAGGAAAATCCAGTAGCAGATATTAGAAAGAAACCAGGAAGACCTTGAGTGGGCACTTCTATTACACTGCTTCCTTCGAAGGTACTGTTCCTTCTCTCAAAGGCTGCCCAGTAGCGCCGTTGGAATACGATATCTGAAGAGAATGCGACATAAATTCAAAAACGTTAAGTTTTACACATTAACTTTTAATATTATTGACGACCAACAACAAAATCAAGCCAGTCTTTTGAGGTTTTTTCTCCATTGCATCCTGTAATGAACCTTTATTATGTGACGAAAATGGAAAGTTTCGCCATGCTATAAATTTTTAGGGCGGCTAGCACCACATGCCTATAGGGATTTCAGACAATTGCCACGCAAACCTGCAGATGAAAAAACTGGCATACAAGGAACGCTACATTTCCGATGGCCCGATTTTACTGATACCGCATTTGGAATCATTTTAGTGCTTTTGTAGGTGACTTAGTAAGAATCCTAATGGTCTTATGTATACGATGGTTGTTTCGTCGACAAAATCCTCATCTTTTCGGTCGTTAAATCAGAATTGTGTTGCATGTCATTTTTCCTGGTGTGATAATTTGCCTGAGTGTACGACATATATAAAAATATCTGAGAAACACGACAAAGTCTGGGGGGTAGACTGGTACAGGAATGCCTGCATTCAGCCAGCTATAGACCTGACCACCAGCTGGGACTGGAAACAGAAACATGCGCACAGACGCACCTGGCGCAGTCGGTCCACCACTGAGGCCTACCAGATGGGTCATAAGCACTTCATCGAACCGAAGTTCATCATTGTCTCCCCGCCTGCCATTCTGTCGCTGCAGATCGGGTAATTAATCGCCCAGAAATGGGCGCACACCGATTCATTGGACTCCAAAAGCAAGCGAGCAAGTTTCGTATGGGTGACAGGGGGTCACGAACAGACAACTGTTTACCAGGCCGAAGTCGGCCAAGCTATGATAGTAGAGTGGGGAAGACAGAGTTTGGGGGGTAGATTGATACAGAACTGTTCCGGGGTTGTTTGCTATCATAGTTTGGCCGACTTCGGCCTGGTAGGCTAGTTGGGCTCGAGAGAGCCCGGAGGCATAACGGACCGAGTGGATTCTGTAGCACAATCGGTGAGCGCCCTTCTACCATTATTTACATATACATATATTCGAAAGAAATAAGTTCTTTGGGGAAGATAATCAAATTTACTCTAAATTTCCGACTTTGGTTCCCGGAGTCGTCCTCAGACGTGAAGTAAGCGTGCAAAACAGTTACCATTTAAACATGCATAAAAGTCGATTTTGCCCTGTTACTCCTGCTGGCGTAATGTTCTGATTTGTCAATGCCTTTTCCTTGAGGTTGTTGTACACAGCATCCGATTCTACGCGTCGGTTGATAGATGTCTTATCAGAATGGATAGCCTACAAAAATTCGCGGCCTTTTTTAGATGAGCAGACACCTACAATGTGAGTCTTGTTCCAGGCGAATTCGTGTCCTGTTTCCAGCTTATGCATGGTAACTTGGGACAAGTGGTCTCGCCTTTTTACGGCCAGTGAATGTTCGTGTATTCGTGCAAAAGCCGATTTCCCAGTTTTACCAAGGTAAGTCGTATTACGTGTTTTGCATAGTATCTCATAGACGACTTCCTCCTTATCTAAATAGCCAACCGTATCCCCAGGTTGTACAAGCTGGTTACGAAATGTAGTCGTCGACTGGGGCGCCACGTGTATTTGGTGTTTCCTCAGGTGTCTTTCAACTAGCTCGAACACATTCTTAATGTACGAATGTGTTCGCCAGTTTTTTGGTTTGGGCGCCTGATCGGAGCAAACTAGTTCCTTGTCTTTTTCTTTTAACTCCCGTCGCCTTATGCATCGGTGTACAAAATATCTAGGATGCCAATTGTGGAAAACCGGTTTGAACAAATAATTCAGTTCTGTTTTATAGATACCATGCAACATCCGTAATGCGTTTTGCTGTTGTTAAACTGGGAAATCGGCTTCTGCACGAATACACGAACATTCACTGGCCATAAAAAGGCGATACCACTCGTCCAAAGTTACCATGCATACGCTGGAAACAGGACACGAATCAGCCTGGGACAAGACTCGCATTGTAGTTGTCTGCTCATCTAAGAAAGGCCGCGAATTTTGTAGGCCATCCATTCTGAAAACACATCTATTAACCGGTACGTAGAATTTGATGCTGTGTACAACAACCTCAAGGAAAAGGCATTGTCAAATCAGGACATAACGCCAGCAGGAGTGCCAGGGGAAAATCGACTTTTATGCTTGTTAAAAGGGTAACTGTTTTGCACAGTTACATGTATATATGTATATTTATTGAAAAACGAGCATTGCAGGAAATTTAATTTGTAATATGTAAGATTCTTTGGGAACAAAATAGTCTTTGTTGTGTACATTTTTGACATTGGTTTCCCAGCTCGTCGTCAGACGTCTGGATTATGTACAGAAACAGTTAACTATCTCAACCGTGTCGAACAAGTGATTCCGTGGTTGGCCGAAGTCTACGCCAATGCGCGCCAATGATATTTCGTCATCCCTTCGGAATTGGCTGAGCTCAATTCCATTTTTCCTTGAGATATTTGTATGTGGCATCTAAACTGATATGCCTATTTATGCGTGCCTCATCTGACTGCATTGCTTCCAGGAATTCACGGCCTCTTCTTAAAGGGCAGGCGCCAGCAATGCGAATATTCTCTCATGCAGCTCGGAGGCCAGTGTCTAGTGTGTGCATAGTCACCTGGGATAAATGATCTCCTCTCTTCACCGCTGACTGGTGCCCATGTATGCGGGTTGAGACAGATTTTCCGATCTAGCCACAACAGATTGCATCATTGCATCGTGTGTGGCCTATGGGTGCTTTACGTGGTAGATCGGGATTTGGCTCATGTTGGATGCCCTCGAAAAGATCGCATTTTTTGATTCTCATCAAGTAACGGTAGTTGGTTGTCGCCTTCCGCCTCTATATTGGACCCATTGCCAGGTGAGATGAAATTCAGGACGCTATGAAATTCTTAGAACATGTTCTGGCTTTATGATCACGAAGGGATGTTGAGCATATCAAGTCTAAGATTTTCACCCATAGATTGAGTAATCCAGATTCTCTGCTTTTTTGGGAATGCACCTCTGTGATAAAGCTCCAGAGTGGAGATTCCTTTAGCGTCTCCTTTGGCCTACATATACGTTATCTCTTAAGAGGCGAAGCAGGCATTAAAGGAGAATTTAAATAGTTGGATGAGATGTGTCCATTTTACCGTCTATCGGTGTCCTTGTACTCGTTATCGAACTCCCCTGGCAGTTTTGACTGCCTGGTCCTGTGGGATCGAAGAGAAGAAAGAAGTGGCACTAAACGACAGCATGATTTCGGTTCCAGGGAATCACATCCTCTTGAGCCGTTCCAGCAACTGGGGAGCCCAATAGATCGTTATGGCTGAAATACCTCCGACTCAGAAACAGCCATTTAGTAAGATCAAATTTTGGTGCGCGGCGCAATGACACGACAGTTTACAAAGCCTGTCTGTCTACACAATACGAGCTTTTGCTGATAAATATCCTTGCAGCAACAGTACCACCATCACCGAAATGTGGTAATCAACCATGGTGGACGCGCTTATTTGGTCTTTCTCCTTTAAACAATCATAAGTACCGAGAAGGAGGAACTTGCCTGAATCAAATTCGGTTGGCTCAAAACTCGTTTCCCCTGAGCTGATCCTTGTGCCGAGGACGTCCGTGGAAGTACAGGAGCATTTGTACTGACCGTAATATTGGTATTCTGCAAAGAGCGGAAAACTGGCTGTGAGTAGGCGACTATATGTGGCATATAAATGTATTCAATGAACGCCTGTATTTTCCCAAAGGATTATTAAAGGTAAAAATGGTCGTCAGTGTGTTATTTCCGACAAAGAGAAGGGAGACTAGAATGGCCATTCCCGGCTTATTAACCGTCGTCAGCCAGCCATACCCAAACCCAAAGTGTGAAACACCCGAGGCACGAACTCGGGACCTGTTTGTTAGAAGTTCACGCCTCTAACCACTGGGCCACGAGCCCGTTGCCCTGTCGGTTTTCGATCGGGAATATACAGTGGTAGGGGACGCTCAACGATCGTTCTTACGGAACTCACTCGTTCCGTTGTGCCTTACGGGCTCTCTCTCCCGAGCCCAACCAGCAGCCGCATACGCACTGCCTATATCATGCGCTGCTGTGCGGCTGCTAGTTGGGCTTGAGATAGAGAGCCCATACGGCACACTTCACTTCAACTTGCCCATCGATATGTAAAGTCTTTGAAACTCGTATTCGTGCAAGATCTCTGCCAGCGAACTCGCGCAAAATTCTCCTTGATGAAATAGCCGTATTTTAAACAGTTCAAAAACGAAAAAAAATCATTGCTTTTGCCCAACAAGATCTTGAAACCCGCGGCAGGACACTACACACTTTATTTCATGTCATACTTCGTATAACACTAATTCTTGGAGGATATTTTATTAAAGCGTATGTTAATAACAATTTTTTGAATGCTGCCGTTTTCAAACCGTTCTACTTAGTCAGTTCCCCGACTGTACAGGCGTTATGCACATGCTAAATTTGAGTCTGTCCTTGTGGCTCGAATTCTTGCGCTTTCACCACTTACAATCTCTCTTGAGAAATGGTACCCGTAATACATGCTCTGCGCTCCCATTTCAGCAGAGGTCGTTTATTATTTGTTTGGTGTTTTGATGGTTGCACACGGGCTGGTTCCAGATTGATAAGTGATTCGGAAGACTAGGACACGATCACTGGAACAAGAAAATTATTTGCCTGATATTTCGGATTCTCATTGAACCCATCATCAGAGATAATCGAAGGTAAGGGTAGTCGTGGCACAAGGAGTACAGTACATATATCAGGTGACTGCCGTGGTGTCATATGCGTACTTTAATCAACAGCTCTCACAATCACAGCTGGGGTCGTAATTGATGCGCTGATGATTTGTCAGTCCGCGCCCGAGTCGTTAATAGCCGCGATTTCGTCATTCGCTTTGGATGCCGTTGTGACGATTGCTCGGCAAATTGACTCATTGTCACTGGAATTAGTGACCACCCGCGTCCTCCCCACGTGACTGATTCCCCTGCCCAGGGAAAATCTGAGCACAGAATATGTTAGCAGGTGATTGCACTTGTCGATGGATTGCTGACCTGAAAACCATGACCCGAGCAGCTCGCGGCTCACGCGGTTATCACCTTTTGCGAGGATTTCGGCTTCTTGAAACTTGAAAATATGGCCGAGTCCCTTCAAATGAACCGCCACCTGAGAGCCAGCGTCTCCCCGCCTCACTGCTGCTGCGAGCTTGGCACTTCGCGTCCGGAGTACTCTCCCAGTTTCTCCGACGTAGTTGCTTTGTCCGCAACTACACCAGATCCGGTAAACGACTCCTGACGTTTCCTGTCGTGGCAGTGGGTCTTTCGGCCTCATGACTTGGCGCCTGCGGGTCTTACAACCCCAACTCCAAGTGGAGTGAGAAGACGACTGATAGCTTCCGGGGCCTACTTCACGTACGGAAGAGCCCGGCAAAAGTTGAGGCCTGTTGGATTTGGTCTCTGTTATCGTTTTCGTATGCACTGGTTGGCAAACTGTGCTACAGTAGGTATATTTTACGAGTTAGGTCACCTCCTGTATATAGCCACTGTCTTCTATAAGAGAAAGTAGATGTAATGGGGTTGCACTTTCTCAATCAGTACACAAAATGTAGTTGATTGAAGATTTCCGCTCGTTGCGAAAATTCGTTGGCTGACCACAAACCGCGGGGTACAATGCATCCGCTTGACGGTGGTTTCCTTCAACAGCGAGGAATTCGACATGGACCGATCTTTTCTTTTCGTTTAAGTCCTTCAACTTCCACGCATTATAGAAGTAAAAACGAAAGGCCAACACCTAGAATTTTTGCTGTAACACAGACTGTTGATGGCTACAAGTAACAGTGTGGAAAGCATGAATTTTATATCCAACTATGCAAGTGCGCGTTTCTATAGGTGCAGCCGCTATGCAGTGGTTTTTTTTGCCAAAATCTAGTCCTGTGTACGGACATGGGCTCAAAAGGATGAAAACGATAACAGAAAAAAATCGACGACAACATTATTGCACGAGAAGAAATCAACTGAAGAGAATGGAGAACGTAATACAACAGGATTTGAGGACAACGAACTCAATCGTTGTGCACACGGACTACAAATTACAATCTGATGGATGAGGATCCACTCCAAATGTTGCAACAAGAGTCCCTTCGCCCGAATGACATCGAATTAATAGGTAAAATCATATTTCCCACCTCTACGCTCTCAAACTGAAATCATCTGTGCCAGATGCGTTTGAGTTTATTTTCACTGGTTTACTTAGGCTCTCAGGATGTCTAACTGTCTACGCTTATCGTCGAAGACGAATTAGCCGAAAGACGGCAGCATGGAGAGTGTAGTCAACGTTTTACCGGCCAAATGCCTGAGTACCTTTCGCCTATTCCTGCGGGTTTGGCACGAAATGCTTTGGAATATACACTGAAGTCGACGCAAATGTGGGTTCTGGTTAAGCAGGGCATAGATGGGGAGGGAGGATACAGCGCATTTCATTTTGCACTGATGACACACCCATTCCTCGAACAAGCGACCTTTGACAGGCAAAGAAACGACAACTGTTGGTAACACATGCAACCTAATTTGTGTTTATTATAGGCTTTAGGAGAAGTTTCGATGATCAATACCCGTCGAAGGAAGTTTCTTCCAACAATGTTCCGAGTCATGGGGAAGAATTTTCGGTGCGATTTTATATTAACCAACAACAATATAATTTAATCGTTTACAATGACACGACGTTTTCCTCTTACTATTGTTCCAGTTGTTAGGTATGATAAACTCGGAATTATTAATTGCGGCCTAACTTAACCTTCGTTTTAAAATTACTTCGTTCAACCCTCTGTGGCCCTGTGAAATATCCTTTTCCAAAAGGCTCCTTCCTATGCTGCCCCTACGCTCGTTTCATCCTCAAATTGTTTCACAAAATTTTGGCAAACGGTTTAGCAGAAATGCTTGAATCAAACTAACGTGTATAAAATAGCTTAAATACATATTCGCTGAGCCAGCACAGGAATGCTTGTGCAGTGGCACTACAAACAACTCACGTCAGCTACGCCTTATGCCTCAAATTTAGGGTTGACAAATTGGGAATGGGGCTCCCCAACCCTTCCTTGACTACACCAAGCAACTCAGTTTGTTCGACGATCTTCTCACTTTCAAATATAGATTGCTGTTACGCCGACAAGGGAGGCGTCGAATGGCATCCAAATTCACTTAGAATATTCGGGATAAATCTGAATTTTTCTCTCAGCGCCTGTCGCGTTTAGAATTCTTAGAAGACACTCGTTTGCATGTATCTCTGTCTGCTGAGACGTAATTTTACTAATCTGTGTTATTACCGCTACTTATGATGGCCTTAATTCCGTTAAGTTCTTGAATTGGCTTTCTGCACCGTTTTGTATCTGCGAAATGCTGGAGAAGTTATACATACCATAAGGAGGGCGACTGTGCGAGAATTTAGACAGACGAATCGCGAAATAGGGAAAGAAGCAAGAAGCCCGGTTTTTGAATTAAGATCAGGCGTGATTAACAGATTTAACTTTACTCGATTTCGGCCCAAAAGCCGGCTTGCTTTGCTAGAATAAACCAGGATTCCACTAAAAATACTAATACTAAAGGCCTTCATTCCACAGACGAAGAAATAATTATCAGGCAAAAGTGGAAGTTTAGCAAAACATTATGAATGCTGCGTCACCGTTTGAGCAATAGATTTATCCGATGAATCTCCTTTCTGTGGGAAGCAGATCACTTTAATGGCAACCACGGGTAGATGTGACGAAAAGAGCTTTTGAAACGTTTACATTTGATTAGACGCGATATACTAGTTCCGCGAACTTTGACCATGGGTGCGGGAATTGGAAGTCTCCTACACAGGAGAAATACGGCTCTATGCTTTTGAGGCAACTACTTAAAGGTTTGCAGCACCTTTACCCAAGAGCCAGAGTGTTCACTCACTTTTGGGTATTTTCACCACAGGACTCGACTGTGAGCTGTCAGTGATCTGCAGGTCCGGTAATATCTCCGACCAGTGCGGGGTAACTTCACCCTCCTTCACGAGGACCACTGAGTGTTCATCACTTCTGCCAAGAGGCTCTTGCGCCGGTGGAAGACGTTCCAACTCTAGGCCTTGGCAACTCATCAGTGTGCCCGGTGGCCGCTGGCAGACTTGGGTCGCACTGCCTTTCAGGGCATCTTTGTCCTCCATGCAGCTGTCCACGGAGCAGGCGAGTCGGAAACCATCCTTCTCCTTTTGGGTTCTCAGCCTTAGGGTCGGGTAGTTAACTGGAGACAAATTGGAGGAGCATAGATGTTGCTTGTCAGCAAAATTTTGCGTAAATAAATTAGAGCAAGTCAATCAGCATTCGTCTACTACTGACTAACTACTGACAGACTCTGAGTACTATGCAGCTAATTCTGCTAAAACTGATGAACGTCAGCTCTAGTAGTCATATGAAGTTTCAAGCCGAGTTTAAAAAAACTTTCCCGCGAGTCATTTACCCCAGGTCCACGCATTAAGTTCTGAGGAAGTTAAGAGACTGACGTTAGAAACTAGAGTATGTACCAGAAAAGACGGCGGAGTCTCGGAACCTCATTAATGTCCTTGGAATTAACTGAAGTGTCATGTGAACTGACATTTGCGACTTATGTAAATTATCATTGACATTATGGCAGGTTGCACGAAAGCCAAATGCAAAGTGTCCGCAAATATTGCGGTGACGGTGTTGATGGTTGCGCACAAGATGACACTGCTGGTTACCCTCATCTTTTTGGTAGAATAGCTATAAACGAACAGTAAATATGCTCCAAGCCATCAGTTTTGCTGTAACATATTTGTTAGAACAATCTGCCTAACCATGATTAGGCTATGCAACGAAGGGTGGTCCACAGAACAAAATTCTGCGCTTTATATATGAGGGGGCCAAATTACACCGGCACAAAATTTTTAAGAGTAATTTCGTACGCTAAACACGTCGCTAAGGCCGTCTATCGCATTCTCGCTTCACATGGAGTGAGAGATGACCATCAGACGTCATCAAAAGTGACCAAAAACACACTGCCATGACAAAGAAGGTCTGGAATCGTTCACTGGATCCAGCATAGACACGGGAAAAGCAAATACGTCGGAGAAACTGGAAGACTGCTCCGGACGTGAGCGGCCGAACACGTGGTAACAGTGCAGAGAAGTGACGTAAACCTCCAAGTATCGGCTCATTCTACGAGGTGTGGCTACCCATTCAAGGTCGACGCCTTGTAATCGCCCTTCTTGTCGGGACCAAAAGAGGACAAACCAACTCTTCTTTGAGAATTGCCAGTGAGGGGAGGCACAAGTCACCTCACACGGGTGGAGGCGGCCTATATGTTGCAGGCCGAGCACTGGACAGTCGCAAAAAGCACGTTTTCTATTCCCCTAACCGCTGTCAAATAAAAGCGAAGGCCGACGGTCGCGTTTTATTCATCCAACTGTTGCATTTACGCCTTATCACTAAGTGCCCATCAGTAGCAAGCCTCCGCATTCAAATAGTTTGCCTACGTTCCCAATAGTCTGCGTGTGCTAAGTACGCTCCTGTGAGGTGCGCATCCTGATTTGTCCTACTTAACAGAAACTTCAAGTTACTCCGTGTCCTGTTGCATTTCCGTTTTACTACTAACTACCAGTCAGTAGTGGGACCGTGTATTCAAACAGTTTGTCTACCTTCCCATTGGTCGATTCGATCCTAACAGTTCCGCAGCTTCACTTATGCACTTTAGTATACGAACCCGAGGCCAAAGTTAATGTCATGAAGGAGTCGGAGAAAATGAGGCAACGGTAGGGCGAAGGACCCCAATTAACTGTCAGTATACCATGTATCTCGTATACGGAAATGGTGGTAATGGAGGGAGGTTGCGGGTAGGGCTGCACGCCGGACAGTAAGCTGATAGAATGCCGGAAAACAGGGAAGACGATTGGCGCCAAAAACGATGCTCTACAGAAAAATGATAAATGTATGACTACAGGGTATCCAGCTAGATATTCCATAGTGTTCCATCTTGAAAGAATGCCTGGCCATCGAACCACTGAGCCCATTCCCTGGCAGACGTTTCCGTTACACCTCAATTCATGCTCAGTTGATCTCCGTTCTTTGTTTCGCCGGACTTGGATACAACTACCAGTCATCCTTACTTAATTAACTTTCGCAACTAAATATATCAGCACACGATTCACAGTCTTTTTAACAGTTAATTGGGGTCCTTCTCCCTAACGTTGATCTCATTTACTCTGACTCTCTCCCGAAATTAGCTTTGACCTCGGGTTAGTATATTCCAATGGAAAAAATTGGTATCGTAGAAATAATAACTCCCAAGTATCCCCATATGATGATCTCCTGATTTTACGAAACTCATTTCCTTGTCTTGGGAAAGGTTATAACAAAAGACAAATTCAGCACGACTTAACGAACTTTCGTTTGTGCTCATTGGCAAGGACATCGACAGCTCCAAGAAAAGTACGTGAGTATCTTCTTAATCCTTATTGTTTATAAGGTCTTGGCCCGATTTTCGCAGAAATTTGTGTGGATTTCGTAAAGGTCGCTGAATTAACAGCATGACACTTTTCACCCGAGAGCTGCTAGAGGAACGTCAAAGTATGCAATTTCTACGCTGTCCTTGTTGGCCTGACAAAAGTTAAGGGATAGGTTACCCCTTCAGCGCAATCCTGCCTATGGTATCTACAACAGATTGATCTCGGATGCCTTCATCCCTGCAAATAAAATCAAGCTGGGTTCTTACTTTCCAAACTAATCTTAGTCTTATATCCTCCCTCTTCTTGTTGGAGGCCTACAGATGCGACGGCCGTAAATCTCCTTTGAATACAGAGCCAGTAGGAATCGTTTTACCATTTGAATGTACACTTTGATGGACGCCACAGCAAAGAAAATGCTTTACGTTCTTTTCGCCTATAACAGGTCTCTGCAAAAGCCCACATGTAGCACAGGCCGGGAAATTTCTTCTGTTGATGTTTCGTATGTACCGATTTCGAGCAACGCCTGGAAAATCATTTTTTATTCCTTCTGTATATGCTGGCTTTTCGGAGGTTTATCAAAGAAGTCAGGGACGGTGTGGCCTGCAGTGTTCAAAGAGGGCCGGACCACTTCCTCTTTTAATTTTCAACCCATTTCCGTGGAGCCAGTGAAGATTTGAGCCATTCACTTCGTCAGGACTGCAAAGGCCACACATATTCTCATGCCGGGAAAATACCGGAGAAATTTTAAATGCAGACAACCGGTCACCCCAAAAGGGGAAAAACAACCGCCTAAGGTCATTTCAGCGCTAAATATATCGTAACGTATATTGAAAAAGATGTCTTGACTACGTTACTCTATCGTCCAGAACCCTAATCTGGGACAGCCAATTCTGATGTATCCTAACCCTCACTTCGGTCATCGCGATCATCTTTCCTGACAGCACGCCGAAATGGTAGCCTAGTTGCCCTGCTGTGCCCTAGAGACTAGTGAGGACAGGTGCGGAGGGGAACAGTTACTCCTTCAAACGGACATAATGTCAGTAGAGGTGGCGAGCAAGATGACCGCACACCCTGCGCGCAAATTCATTGAGGTCGCAGGCATGTCTCCCCCCTGCATGGCGCATGGTCGCATTACGCCCGCACCATTGCCCTTTCCTCCAAATGGCCAAAGGATGCATTCTGAGGGGCTGTTCCCGGCATCATCACGCCACCCAATGATCGTTGAAAGCGCAGGCCTCAGCAACGGTGACCGCGCCACCCGCACTCGTCTAGGTGTGACCTAAGGACTGGTCTCACCGTGGGGTTGTTGACACAGGACGGACAAACTGCGCCAAGACAGACGGTGCCCCGGCCTTCGCGCCGGCCTGTTCCCGCCCCCACAGAATTCCCTGGACCAATAGAGTCATGCCCCAACAACAACGATTGACCAATGCGTAGCCAGGATAGAGATGTCGTCTAGCCAGTGCCGCGAGCACTCACGTCCGGATTGTTTGCTGGCTCATCGCAGATGAATTTGCTATGCTTTCTTTCTTTCAGCGACGAAAATGATGAACGTTGATAAGGCCTGAAAAATCTGTTGCCGTCTCAGTCAGGCATCTCCAGTATACTTGTAGCTAAAGTGAAAGCAATGTGCATATGTATGCAAAGGAAACGTACACACGGACATATTGGATTCCTGATTTTTGAGATTTTTTCAAAAGCTGTGCTTTAAAGGTCGTGCGTTCGGACACTGTGAAAAAAGTTTTAGCCCCATTGCGTTCACGGACATTGTCCGACTGAAAATCTTCAGAAGGCCTAGCAAAAACATCAGCCCAAGTGTTCACCACTGTATTTAAGTGATGTACGAGTAAAAGGACGAAGGGGTGACAGTTAACAAATAGCCATATTCGGTCGGATGTGGTTTTGTAGCCCCACCTGAAGTAAACAAACCCCAGTCACCTCTCATACGGGACCGGTGGGGATAGGAATTTTTATAGGTGGGGACGGGGAACGCACAGGCGACGAGGTCAAGCATTTGTATGCAAAAAAGCTATTGCGAGTGCGTGGTTGTGCATTTAATGATCGAGAAATAATTGCGCTAACCCCCAACCCTAACCCTAGTCCCTAACTATAACCCCTAATCCTAAACCGTAGCCTCTAACCATAAAGCCCAACCGTAATCCTTAACCCTAACCCCTAGCCCTTAACCCCAAACCCAACAGTATTTTGTCCATCAGGTGGGGCTACCAAACCACATCTTACCCCATATTTTAAAGTCCATTGACACAACGCAGGTTCTCAGGTAAAGTAACGACCGACGGCTCGACTGTTGCGAACGGTGATGTCCACCGCGTGTCCCTCAGAATGGTGGTCACAGGGACGGTGATTTGCGCACGAGTTAGTTTGTAGTTATAGTGGACTTTCGCACGCTGCCTTCCCCCCACCCACCTGAGCCCCGTGTCATGACAGGGCCTAGATGACCGGAGGCGGGATGGGATGCAGCGTCTGGCAAATTTAAACAGATCGTCTACGCGTGCCACGCACGGCGGACCAGGTCCTCATAGAACCAATAACGTGGGGACGGCTAGGGTCCGAGCTAGGTGAGAATGTCTCAGATATCACATTAGGAAAGAAACATTTCAGACTGACTGACTGTGTTATCTCATCAACTGGCAGCCTTCAAATCCACGGCTTTGGGAAGCAAAGAATGTAAGTAAGTCAGAGTGGGCCATTGACAGTATGCGTAGTCTACTGCTTTTTCTGGACTGGCTTTGTAAACGATGGGTACTGTAAAAGTTTCAACGAAAGATGCCTGCAGACCAACTCATCAGCAGTGGAGGGAGAACTGCGCCGAGGCATGAGCGTGTCTTCCCCCACAAAAAGAACCCCTCAATGACAGGTGAGCACACTGCGTCTGACCTGAACCTGGATATAACCCGCTGATCCGCCATCACTAAGGGCATAAAAATTAAATAAGTCACAATAGGAAACCAACCGCGGTCGATAGCTAGTCAAACGGTCACTAAGATGGCAACACGACCGCGCGGACTTAGAAATGAAATGAAACGCTGAAATCTTGACGAAAATCGGCCACAATATCTTAAACACCCGCCACAGCGCTGATTCCATCTGCATCCAGAAAATGTTCGGACTCCCCGAAAAGTGGTCAGAGGCTGTAGGAGTCCCGTAATTTCAGATGTCGACTCAGATCTGCTCCTGGAGCACATACTGTCAGGATTTACACTAAGCCAGTCTACCAGTAAAACCACATGCAAGACTCAAGACTCGATGGACGCCCTCAGGACAAAATGGGCAGTCTATTTGGCCATTTCTTCACTTTTCCCTTGATGAACGTGGACGCGGATTTGAACTGCTACATGAGTAACAGGGTATTCACAAGATCAGAGTTTGTGTTTTGCCTTTTGAGTAACGAGGGTGCCTTTAATGTCGCTTAAATATGCATAGTAGGAAGACAAAAGTAGATTGATGACGATGAGTATGAGGACAGTAGAGACATTGTTACTACGGCGAAGATGGGGTAGCACGAGAAGAAGCAATAGAGGCTGAAGTGACCGGTTAGGACTTGGCTGTAGTTATCAGACGATCATAATCCAAATACCTGTCTTAGCCACTTTAATCTCGACCGCTCGTCACTATTTTATCGTCTACGAGGCTTCTCGACTACTGCCCTAAGGCAAAATGGAATCGCACATATTCACCCCAGTAATCAGGATACATTAGACAGCACCAATGCTACCACTAAAAATAATGCAAAAAAGAAGATGACGATGGCGGTGATGATGGTGGTGAGAATTATGATGATGACGGGCATAAGAAGAAGATGTGGAAGAGGAAGAAGAAAAAAAGAAAAAGATATGGAAGAAGAAGAAGAAGAAGAAGAAGAAGAAGAAGAAAAAGAAGAAGATGTTGAGGAAGAAGAAGAAGAAGATGTGGAAGAAGAAGAGGATATGGAAGAAGAAGAAGAAGAAGATGTGGAAGAAGAAGAAGAAGAAGAAGAAGAAGAAGAAGAAGAAGAAGAAGAAGGAAAGAGGTTTAAGAGGTTCTGTGTAAGCATTGGATCCTACGCCGCATCTGTAAGAAGCCGCACTGATAAAATCACTGAAACATACGCCCGCGCGAGCATTTCCGGAACTCACGTGTGTTCGCATATGCTGGTGCCACCGGTGACGGTGGTTGCGTCAGCATTTACATGGTTGCCCGTTACACGTGCTCGCAATCAGCTATTTTCTCCCTCCCTTCTCCTCCCTCGCTTCCTATCAAACTGCTCCCCCCCCCCCTCGGCCAGGCCGACTGACGTCACAGGGGCGTGGGACTTACCGACCACCGCTCCTCTTCTGAAGCCACAAACCAGCAGCCAAGGGTCATTTCAGAAACCGTGTCGGTAGATGTTGCAGGTCACGATTAAATATCATCCTGTTAGGGCATCTCTGTTGCCGGCCTGGGTGTCCGGGGGATTCGTATCCGAGATTCACCAGCACGTCATTGCTCCCACAGAGATTTCGGGCGTGCGTGTTCAGGCATGATGAATCATACACATCAGCTTGGCCCATCATGGTAACTAGTGGCCTGCCCTTGTCGAGGCATCAACACTGCCGCCATTATTGGTGAAATAATTAATGTTACAGTTCGCGCATACCTGCCTGTAGTCAGGTGCAGTCTAGTGGGCGCACAACTGGCATGTCTAAAAACACACAGTTCGCTCTCCGAAGTTCCGGAAGGAGTTACGAAAAAGCATTTGCGGCCTCACATCAGGCGCGAGGTTAATAATGGGATTAATAATTTGTCCAAGTAGACTGCTGCTGATCAAACGAGGTTCTAGAATGCTTTCCAGGCTAGATCTGAAGCCTGATGTGATTTCGGTCTGCTAAATGCAACAACGGGTACAACGACCTCGGCGTTGTTACATGTTTGAAGTTTTTCAGACTAATTCAAGTGAAAATAGCATCAATGGGCATTATTAGTCGTCGTTCCCTTTAACTCCTAAGCATGCACCTCAGGAGGCCGACTTGTAGCTACTGAAAAACTGACCCTGAAGGTACCAGTTTAATGCCAGAGAAATGCTGGAACTAACAGGCGCGGGAATTCTTGTCTTTCGTCATCTGTCAGGGTGTCAAGTATGGCTGTGCATTGACACACATGGCGCTCAAGTGCATCTGTCTTTACGAGGGTACATTCCAGTTGATTCTCAGCGTATATTTTCAAGGTCTCTGTGGTAAGAACTGCACGACAACGCCACAGCGCTCTCCAGAAGTGGTTTGGATGCTCGTTTCTCACAACACAGCCCCCGATTAACTTAGCCATTACCTTCCTCTCCAAAACTTGGCGTTGGAACTTGGGTACCCATTGAGTGCCTTCAGCACCGCGGGATCTTTGGACTGTTGTAGAGAAGTTTATTGCAAATAACATGGACGAACGATCAGTGAAACCCACTACACCGACTGCCAAAAAGAAAACCTTGTTCCTTAAAGTCCCTAGTAAACGGGACGCTGCAAGTTAACTCCTAAAAAGACGCCTTGATCAAGCTGTCGCTTGAACCTTTCCTACAGCAAGCATCCGAATATTATTCTATTCCAAATATATTTTTCGTAAGTAAGGTGAGGGCAGGTTGTCACCCCAGACCACCTCAATGTGCATCTATTCCTTCACGTGCTCTTGTGGAGCACGTAATTTTGGTCGTACGATCCGGCGTCTATCCACAAGAATATGAGAACACCTCCACGCATGCTTGGCAAAAGGCCAAACCAGGAGCATAAGCGGCGCCATTCTCACGTATGTAATTGGTTTAGGGCATCGTGTGAACCCCGGCAAGGCTTTACGTGTGATTTATAAGGTCCCCTCGAGCTACCCTAAGCTACTGGGCCAAAGCATGTTGGTGACAACATCAGCGACAGCGATCAGGTTACGGAAACCTACTCTATGAGGCCAGAAGAACCACGTTCAGGTTCCGCGCTTACCGTGGTCAAAAGTCGACTAATGCTGCAACTCTCCGCGCTCTTCCGCTCTCACCCTTTCGCAGACATTGACTGCCATTATCCCCCACCTCCCCCATATTCCCACATCCCGTCTATGCTTTAAGACGATCTTTCATTAATTTCTCTTATCACTCACATTTTTTGCTCCTAACCCGTTCCAGTATATAGGTACTAGCTTGACGAAAATTTATCGAAAGCAAACGTATGCTCGCCAACTGGTCTTCTGAATACCGCCGTGGGAATTTTCCCAACTAAATTTTATTTATTTGTTAAACAGCCACAAAAATAGCCATTTGAAGTCATTCGTTGAACTAAAGTTTTACTAAAAGCTCTAACCTTATGGTTTCGGCCAAACTTAAGCCTGTTTCTGAATTCTGAGTAAAATACGCATCTGTTCGAGGTGCTTAATGATAAACTCGCACTTCTTTAATTCCACAAAAAATAGGTCTGGCTAAACAAAAAACAGACAGGGAATGCCGGGGGACCCACTGACGAACCGAACCCCTCGCAGCTGTGTCATGCAGCGGCAGAATATCGGCGAAGCACGCGCGTATGGGCTTTTTGCTACTACCTGTGCCGTTACTATGGAATCACCTTACCCTAAAGAGTACTACTAATTGCTTGCGGGCAGTTAATGAATATTACGTGGTTATCCGCTGTGACTGGTAGACTTCGGCCCAAATATTCATGGATAAATACGAAGGTCTGTGCCCATCGACCTTGAATATACTGATCTACTCCAAGTTCGCAGTTAATTTCTAGGGAAATCAAAAAGCTACAACACGAAAAAACACAGACAAGAGATTTAGCCTACGAAAATGCAGCCGATTCAGGCAAAGCACATTAATAAGAAAGTGATGATACGTCATGACAACCACGAATAGAAATCTGCCATCAAATACAGTTTTCTCGGAATTTAATGTGACAAACTGTCCGGCGTACTGTGAAACAGTCTCCTTGACGGGATTAATGTGCACTCAGTTATCCAGCCTCTTAGTTGTCCTGGCCACAGTCGCAGCTACTGCATCCCAAAATCGCTGGATATTCACCATCATTTCTGAGGACGTTGTTTACGACTACACCCGAAACTTGCTCAAGCTAGAAGAATTATTCTTCAAACAGTAGCACTTTACAAAATCACGTCACCAAAGTATTTCTTGACATTTGGCGTCTACAGAGCCGGAAGTCGTTTGGTTGCCTCGGTAGTTAACCCCATACCCACAGGGGCACATATTAGCCAACGCGACAGCGCCAGAGCAGATGAAACCGCCTTGCCGCAGACACGAGGTAAATGAGTAAAATCGAATTGAAAGCCGAAACACACCTGATGCTAGAGGAAGGCAAGTTATATACGACTTTCCTTTTGACAGACACACCGTTTGCCATTTTATAGCCACCCAGAAACGCGATTGGCCTGCGAAACGCAGGGCTGGGAGACACCTAGTCACCTGTTCCACCAGCCAGCACACTCACCAAAACTTTCGTACGCATAGCTTCTGACAGCTTTATTTACTTTGGCCTTTACAGTGGGCCAAAGAGGGAATGTCTGCTTTATGACCGCCGTCAGCATCGAGGTGGAAATAATCTAACATGCAGCTGAAGTTGGACCTGTATGACGTGGTCTCCAAAACTGGCTGAGATTGCGCGGAAAAACTGAAGGAAAGGGCAATTTTGGCGTCATCATTTAATATCACGGAGTTATTTGCGTACTACGGTAAGAAAAGCCATTAGACTTGCCGTGCGTGGATAGGTGTGAATACGTATTTGCGTACCACGATAAGAAAAGCGATAAGATTTGACATGTGTGAGTACGTGTAGGTACGGCAATTTCGCGTAGTTTCGCTTCTTAGATTTATTTGTGCTTTTCGAAATGACCCATCCTTGTCTGAAGATTTAATGAGTAGAGACCAGTATGCGAGTTGCAACGACGAGAAATGTTGGAACGAAAGTTGTGTTAGCTTGCGCTTTCGGACTCGTAGAGGAGCCCACCTTTAGAAATTATATGAGAGCAACAACGACTGAACAGCTTCCCAGTGGGTTAATGAGGGGGAGGGGGAGGTTGTGTCTCTGGGCTGGGCTGGATGCCTGCCATCTGACTCGGCCGTCTCACGGTTTGATGACCGTGTGCGTCCTTTGGATGGGAGCCTGGCGGTGCCATTTGACCATGTGAACGCCACACGTGGTAACAGAGGATATATCAGCTTGTCTGTTTATGGAGTTGGAGTCAGAGATGTAGGCCCCCAGTAACTCTCGCCTTGCTAGCATCCACGACCTCGTAAAGTCAAAGTTGTGGTCTTCCTTCATGGTGTGGGTAGTGACGTGAGAGTTGGAGTCAGGGACGTAGGCCCCCAGTAACTTTCGCTTTCCTAGCATCCACGACCTCGTAAAGTCAAAGTTATGGTCTTTCTCCATGATGTGGGTAGTGACGTGAGATAGCAGATCATCCGAACGGCCCGTTAGTGTTTGGATATTTGAAGGTTGATTCGTCAGGCTGTCTGACCGCTAAAATGGCGAGGTCAATCTTGGCATGGGATCTAATAAATTACGTCCGATTGCTCCCCAGTATTCAGTCGGTCCTTCATTTGCCCGATTCTTGTACGCATGACAACTGCCGGAAGATGGGCAATGCCCACGCCAAACTCGGGGGCAATTCGATCCGTTGCTTCTGATACATACTTATATACGGTAGAGGACGACACAGCGTTAGTGACTCTCTCTCTCTTTCTTTTGCCCTTCTTGGTCGAGTATGGAAGCAACAAATGATGAGACACTCTGGGTAGGCATTCCTTTCAAGCTGCTTTCAGGATGATTTACTTCGTGTACTCATCTCTCTGTTCCGCCGAAACGCGTTTTATTCCCCGAAAAAGCGTCCTAGCACAGTCAAATTTGTGCATCATGAGGTAGTCGCTATGATACCTGAAGATCTGTTTTGTGTTAGTCACCTTTCGAAGCCCCATGGTGTTCAAAACTGGATCATCACACAACGAGGATGTCAGGTAAGGCAGATTTTCTCCCTCCTGCATTTTCAGACTATCAAACTGGTCGGTTGCTGTTGCGTTCTCATAGTCCTGCAATGATATAACGTAGGTTCTCATCGAACACTCAGAAAAACGAGGATTCCTTGGCGTGCTTAAGTCCTGGGATGACACCCATGAAGACCCATGCTACCAGGAGCGGGCGGAAAAGAGATTGCCGGTTTTGAAATTTCTGCTCAGGAGGGACCGCTTTGGTTGGCTATAAATCAAAATCGTCCCCTCATGCTTCCAACGCATATACCAAGTAAAAACCCAGACATACGCTTTCGATTTCGCTGCAAATTAACGCAACTACGAGAGGGTTCCTTCATTACCGGGTCCTTAAGCCCTCTCTGTACGATTTCTCGTAGGGCGCAGATGCCAGTACGGTATCGTGTAACCCCGATGTCAACTTCACAGTTCAGAATTGAACTTAACTTTAATAGAAGCACTCGCAGAACGATCTTCGGGACACGCATTTTCAGGTTCAAACTAGACAGTTATCTAGAACATCGTGTTGGCGGTTTCAACCTCAGCGGAATACGCCAGTAACCTTCGCAACTTCCATTTTAGTTATAGTGCTGCAAAGTTATCCTATGCAGGAACCGCTCCACTGCACTGCATGACTGATGGTGGCTGAAAACCAGGCACCTGCTAAAAGAAACATAGCCAGTATGTGTATTTATCAGTTGCAAAGCTATCTTCCCCCATATAAACTGTGTCATTTTCCCCTGAGTTGGCAGAAAAAATTACCGTCACGAGGGGTTTACTCAAAGTTCGTCTAGTATATTCCCAGGAACTTCTAAACGTCCTTGCTTAGGTTACTTAACTGGAAGTAATTTCAGTGATTTGTTCCCATAGACGCGCCTTAAGCTGATAGAATTACTAGACTGGATTAATTCAGGTACGACTACTCGCAGTACAGATGCCTTAACTTGTGGTCATTACACAATACGAGATACTTGTTCATTTCAAGTAACTTCATAAAACAGGCTATATACATTATAACTCTCTCCGTTTTTAAGAATTACGAACGTCCTCCAACACATAAAATGTATCAAAGCTACGTAAATTCAAGAGAAAACCGAATGAGTTTACTGGCAAAAGAGGTGGGGTTATATTTACTCACCGACTGACCTAGGTGATTTCAATTTTTGGGAAAAACTACGGACGCTGTAGGTTGCCTAATAACACTACTAAGCATTTCCCTTGTTTTTTTCGCCGTTCCTACAGCTGGTTAGATAGAATTTAGATGTATGCATCAGAGACGTCAGCAGTGACAACACGGACGGCTGAATACACATTTCAGTTTTGTCTTGGAGTTTCGGGTTTGGAGCGCTACACTTTGAAATTCAGGAATTAACTCTAACTGGATTCAATTCTCGGATGGGTCGGCCATCAGGTACATCACTAACTGATGACGATCAATAATGATTCTTTAGACGACCTTGATCTTTGCCATCAACGACCTTCGATTACTGATTTCTCAAGACTGTACAACGGATTTAGATCCGAAGCTTAGGCAAAAGACAGAAATGGCTGTTGTCATTCCTCAGTCAATTTGGATCGGTAAAGGCCGGTCTCTCCGCAGGTCCACGATCTCATTTAACAGTGGATTACCCAGCTATTTTAGGCAGAATTATTGGACTCGAATGCTCACTACACCCCTTGTCAATGATTCAAACCCCGGATACGCCAGCCGATTACGTTGGAGAATATCAGTAAATGATTATGACTACTTAAACAAGAGATCTTTGTTGCTGATGCCTCTCAGCATAAAATAAAACGACTTTGTCAAAGCCGAAGTGCAGGGTGAAAGTCCAAAATATTGGCCGATCATTTTCTCGATTACATTACCGTTAGGTTGGGATATTGCTTCCCCGCGTGTCCGGTCAGCCATGTCAATTACGAGGATTCTAGTCTTTCTTTATTCTCTCCGTTTCAGCCTCGGCTACTTTCCCCACTAACGATTTCATCATCCGCCTTCGGCTTCTTTTATCCTCAATGCCCACATTGCACCTACACTTGGGACCAGGACAGCATAACTGACCCTTGCCAAATGGTTTCCAGACTATAAAACCTTTGCAATTTATCGTCTTGATGTTTTCCTAAGTTGCAGAGGAAGAGCCTTAACGAAAGTTTGCATATGTGCAGCTGAAAAGCATCCGCCTGATCGAGAGACGTCAATCATAAGCAGCGGGCTGTGCAACTTGTCTTTCATCTGTTAGCTCGAAGACGCCTGTCGGCATATTCAGGGTTCCTGCATGCTGCCAAAGTCAACCTTTTTGACTCTATTTATGCCAATGGAATGGCATCGCACACACTTTAGAATCACTAGGGAAAAAAGCTAACTTTAAAGACGAGTCATCTAGCGGAAGGAAGACTGATTAAAAATGTGTGCACCTCCCGCGAGTTTTCAAATCAAATTTCCACATGAAAGACTAGACACTGGAATGCTTACCCGGAGATCCGTAAACCTGAATATTCATCAGACTGCCAGTACTGAAGATGATGCGATCAACGGGAACATTTTCCAACTTTCGAAGTGCGCAGGTGTAAGCCTGACCGCCCTTCGAACAGTCGTTGTTCAGATTAATGACCACCAAATGCTGACCGTCCTCACCAAACCGAAATTCTAAAATTGAATAATAATACCTTTTGTTTAGGAGCAGCGCATAATGCTTCAACTGCAGACTACATAATAGCAATCCAAAATACATCAAGAAAAGTTCATGTAAAGTGGTGGTTTTTGTTATATGTAATTGATTCATTTGACCCATCTGTGAAGACCTCAACAAAGTCGGCTGGACTCGTACCCATGACAACAAGAGCAAGAATTGAGTGCAGCCAACGCTCTAACTGCCTGAGCTACGGAGCCCCATCGCTATCCGTGAGAAGTATCACATACGGGTCAAACTATGCATCGAGGCTGCCGAGTTTTCCGCAGCTAGGTAA
Source organism: Spirometra erinaceieuropaei (assembly GCA_902702965.1). Classification (NCBI taxonomy): domain Eukaryota; kingdom Metazoa; phylum Platyhelminthes; class Cestoda; order Diphyllobothriidea; family Diphyllobothriidae; genus Spirometra; species Spirometra erinaceieuropaei. Next base: position 273,107 of record CACRXP010000676.1, on the reverse strand, counting down.
GATAAATTATTCAGACTTGACGAAACACCATTTGATTTATTGAACCTGATAGTCATCCGGTGGATTCTAGACTGATTGCCTAGAAAACTTGCCTGTACAGTGAATTGGCTGCATCAAAATTGGCGGATTCCATACGTTGCAGTAGACCGGGCGGGAAACTTAACCCAAATATAATTAAACTCACGGCTCCAGTGGGATCTCGTAGCTCAGGTGGTTAGAGCTTTGGTATGCCGCCAAGTCTTGCCCTCGCTGTCGTTGTGTTCAAATATAGCCAAGTTCGCCTATTTAATCAGCACTGGGTCAAATGAATGGAAGACCTTATAAGTCTGTGGAAATATTTATTCAAGAAGGTAAACATTGCTCAATTCCCCCTAGCTTTAAAGAACCTAAATAAAAACGGCCCCAAGGACCTGTCGGTCATGCCCAACCCCCGGTGGTGTGGAGAGGGAAATCTAAACCCCAGTTCATTTGAGCTCAGAGCCTGGTATCCGGTCACTTCGGGAGGGGTCTACGCCCTCCTTAGCTGCGAACGGAGGTATCCAGATTCACGTGGCCCGGACGTCTACCAATCGTGTCTGATAACAGGCCAGATCACGGGCATCCCGTTTCTCCCACGACGGATTTAATCCAGAACTCTAAATATGAACGAAATGACCGCATGCCCTTCTGCATGCAGGTGAGACCGCGAGCGTCCACGCCAGTTACAAACGGCACTAAGTGACTATCTTTTTTTACACTACACTGCAAATCACTGTGTCCCCTTAGATTGTTTTTTTAGGGTTACTTCAATTCGATTTAACGAATGTTATTAGAGCACATGCGTAGTTTACCTTTGAAACATCGGTTGTCATTATTCAAAGTCATTTTACTTGCCGCATTCTGTTAAACAACGGATAGCACCTTGGCTCCACAAAAGCCTACGAAGTGAACATAAGAGAAAGAATTATTTGCAACAAGACTCAGAGTGCTATCTTAGAAGGTCAAAAGTATTCTTTAACCAGAAGCCCTCTACCTCACTGGCCATCGATGATTAGCAAACCAGTGATTAGTGACAACGTTTAGATTGCCTACCATTTGTTATGTATGAGAAGGAGTATTTGACCACCGGAAAGGCCAATTTATCAGGTAGAACTCTAAGTCCATCATCAAAGGCGTGGAAATCAAGAATCGTTATTTAACGGTTTCGGTGAAATTTTTCCAAGTTCCAATTGTTTGGCTTGGGCATTAGTGCGTACTTCAAGATGTTTGTCATCCAACACAACCTCACTAAAATAATTTACCGCGATTCGAGGTGATTACGGGAGAGTTCGTAAATGGGATCAATACGAACCAATCAGAACAGTAGAATAAATATCTTCACCACAACTTCAACTGCAGTGAAAAAGGAATGGTGTTGAAGGAATGACTACCGTCAAGGATGGAACCTCTCAACAGTGCGTCTCCTAAAATGACAATGAACTGCTCCTCAGGTGCCCTCCGTCTAGATGTTTTAAGGCAAACCTATCATTAGTCGGTTTCTTAGCCAACAGCATGTAATTGGGCGGCAACGCAATTTTACCACGCCTCAGTGATAAAGGCTACACACATTCTGTAGCCGTGTGTAAAATGCGGCACCTTAGCTGGCCAGGGGATAGCGACTCCTCTCCAGTTATAATTTAGAGGTCACGTATTGCAATCAGCGACCGATCTCATAAAATGTTGACAACGTTCTAGGCTTTTCCCAATATTTTTGACAAGCCATTATTGGCTTGTGGTGGAAGTAGAGTTCAGACAGGATGAGCCGGACACCAGTATGGCTGCATTTTAATATGAATTTTTGAACAAAATCTACGGCTGTTCAACGTCGGAAACTAGTCGGTTCACCGCGTAACCAGCGGCACAGTGGGGAGTGGGCCGCTTTTACATGCCTCTGTAAGCTCCCACCCCGTGAAGCAATGCGGTCTCCTGGCGATGTTTAGCCGTGAGACCGGGGATGTTCGCCGCCGTGGTCGCCAGATTTGGTGTCCCAGGTGGGTAGGGGGGGGGGGCGGGGGGGGGGCCTAGCGTGCTGTGAGGTTTTCCGCCTGCAAGGTGTGTTCTCAAGGCCGCTGAATGTTCCGATTGATTTGCGGGTGTCCCCCCCTCCATCTGTTCTCGCTCCTAGTTATTGTCCTGTCCCAAAATATTGCCCTGCCAGCTAAGGTCACGTCCTTTTCGGCTAGGCCACCTACCATGATCGTTGTTTTAAAATCACCAAAGACGTGGCTATTTTGAGAATGCGAATTCTCCCCTTAAATCCTGATGTTGTCTTTCAAATGCTGAAAGAAAATCATAGTTTACTTCGTAATGCAGAATTGAAAGTTAGTCGGATAGGAGCGTTTTCAAAACTTACTGTCTTTAGGAAGCATAGTGATCACGTGGAGAAGCCCCTAAGTGTTCTTTTATCTTACTTCAAACTTCGATGGACTGCGGATACCGTACTCATCAAATCTTGCTTAACACACATCCATAGTTTTATCCCGAACTTCATGTTGTTAGCTTCGGACATATTTCAAAGGTGGACAATAACCCGACTTAGAAGCTCATTATTTAGTACAACGTCATAGCTGAGGTAAGAAGCCGCCTCCGGGTGTCACACAGTTGATCGAGCAGATATAACTGCGTGCTAACAACGATAGAAGTTAAAAACTCCCGGAAATTCTGTCGTCGCCCTTCAGTTTATACAGGGAAATAGCAATTTGTGGCGCTGGGGGTCTGTTTATGAGCATGATTAGTTGTCTCAGTATACTAGATTTTCAGTCGAGTGAGGTTATTTCAGCTGAGCCACCTTTCAAAACCCCGTAACTCTCTGAACTCTGTGGTACTTATGAGATGCCTTCATACACCCCGCGACCATGAGATTGAGATAGCGTGAAATTTGAAATGAAAGGCTAGATCGCAGTTGGTAGCCAGGCCCCGCATTACAGGTGGCTGGGTGGTTTGTTTACTGGGGCTATTTTGTGTGGTTCCATAATCACATTTGACCATTTGGCTTCCGTTTTACGTCTGAGGTAGGATTAGGGTACCGGTTAATGGTTTCCGATTTTCGGGTTAGGGTTATGCCTTTAGGCTTAGGTTTTCGGGTTACGGTATACGACTAGGTATCAGTATTACGGTTAGGTTTTTCAGTAATGGCTATGTCTAAGGGCTACGGTTACGTATACGTTTTCGGTTAAGGTTAGGGTTGCCGTTAAGTTTGACGGTTAACGTTTAGGGTTGAAGAAAGGGTTAGGGTTAGGGTTAAGGTTAGGATTAGGGTTACGGTCGCTGCCCGTTCCCCCATTCCTGGCTACCAACTGCGATCTAACCGAATTGAATATTAAACATCAACTCAGCTTGGAAATGTGCGTATTACAATGACTGGGTTTAAGATTTATTCTGAGGACAGTAGGAAAAAGAACGGACCATTGAGTCTCTCCGGTATAGCGTTTTTTGAAAAAAGAAACATTATTACTACCCCTCTCTACGAAAGGCAAATTTGCTTTCAAAACTCACCAAAATCACGATGACCTGGTGTTGGGATGAACACCACCCGCTCCGCGAAGTAGACTCGTCCAAAGAATACTGTCATGCTACTGCCGGATCCTTGTGTCGGCGAGACTGACGGTACCGACCCATCAATGAGCTCCCAGTAGCGCTGAGAGCAATCTTCCCCACTCCAGCCCTCCACATGGAACGGCCTCTTCAAACAGATGTTTTCTTCTAGGGCCGGTGAGTTAAAAGAATAACTGCTCACTTATACGCACAAATATATTAGTAGAATACGCCCGCGAAAGAGCTGCTAAGTGATGGTAAAATTGTAGATGATAAAGAAACTGATTTACTCAGACTATTTACTTCGTCTCAGGGAAGATGGTATGACTGGCTAGTGGCCGGAAATGTGACAGAATCGGATATTAATTCTCCCCTTTTGTACCTAGTACATCAAAAATGGTCATATAAGGGTTCCTCAGAGTTTCTATAATTATGAAAGATGTCAGTGTGTTGGACAGACCCCTAATCACAATGCTGGAGAATGAACCTATTGGATGTGTATGAGCCAAATTAGAACGGTTTGTCCGTCAAGATGACATTACTCGTTTTGGCAGTTGTGCACTCACCGATTGATTATGGAACTTACTTGTCCCGTTATGTTTTTGGTGCTCAGCCTAAAGCCCTGTCAGCAGTCAGCAACTAGTGTTATATCCAGAAATAAATTGCGAATAAAGACAAGGCGGACGAGGACAATTACTTCCGGCTTATTAGCCATCTTCAGCTGGCCATACCCATCCCCGAGGTATGCAACACCTGGAAATCGATCCCGCTACATGTTGGTTAGGGGTTCAACGTCCTAATTACTGAGCCACGGGCTCTTCCTCTTGGAGGTGTGGATCGAGAATATTAACGGTGGTAGACAGACGTTCCCAGACCTATTATAGGACTTGCTCGTTTTCCTCGCTCCTTGGCTGTAAAGGTTCATAGGATGTGTATCGTTGCGAGGTGGTTGTAGCATGCTTTCGATCAGATGACAGTGGTTTCAGCCGTCTGAGTGAAAGAACTACGTATTTCATAGTCCTCTACAAGGATTTCACTCTACCAATTTAACAGGCTAGATAGAATATAGCCGGGTTCTTCGAACTCCTTCCGGTCAGTTTGACAGCTAGCCAACAAGACTTTGCATTAGATGATATCTTCCCCGGGACTGAGCAGCCTGTTCATTTAAATATTTACTTAGAAAGACCAGACAGACGTAAATTTCCACCACGGCTTTCCTGGGAAGTGCTTTCAAGGTTGGAGCTCAAGCGCGATGAAACCACTCCACTGACCCCTTTGGGAAAAAAGAAGATATCAATAACGGCCTGCTAGTTCTCTCATCCAGTTGTGTCTGATGTCACCCATGTGGACGGTGGTAAATTTTATATGCTGCAGGTTTCCTCACCCCTGTCTCTGCTGGTTCAAAATATATCAAACACTTTTTTCTATTTTGTCAAAGGATTCCACAGTCTTTTGAAGGTAGACGTCAGCTTTTTTACGTTTTGATAGAAAAACACCATTAAAGATCTGTTTAATTAAAAGCTTCCCAAGTACATTCCCTTCGTAAAAAAGGGAGACATGCTAAAGGTTGATAGCTTATGACGAGAAGCATTGGCCGTGGGAACCTGCTGTAGAATTAATGCCCTGCGCTTGTTGTAAAGGGCAATTTTTTTTCTCCCTATTGCTCTCAAAACAAGATACTTGTCCGTACAGGGCTACTAACACGCGGCTCTGGTGTCACTCGTTCGGCTTGGTTTCAATACGGAACAGGGGCAGAGTTAGGTGTGCATTTTCCATCGTGGCTTTAAGTCGAATCATCAATCGCCATTTATATTCGGCTCTAAATACTGTTTGCCGGAACACAGACGTTAAAAGAACACATTTACCAGCTTATATGGGACCGGAATGGTTGATGGGAATAACTAGATCAAAGATGTGTATCCCAGGCTTTCTCGTTTCTAGGTATACTACTACCAAATTAATGCCATAACAGAAGGCGATAAACGCAATTTTTAGACCACAAATCGCCTGAAAACTGCGTTATCTGGTGCTGGGTATGATTATTGGTTTTGATTCTTATTGCTATATGAGTGTTTTTCTGGAAATCCCGACTGAAGTACGTAGTTATTCAAGATTTTTGTCCAAGTAGCAGTATTCGTTGCCCACACTCACCATGCTCTCATCCATCTAATGGACCTATTTGACCTCATTCTCCATAGTGAGTTGGAAACACGAGTTGCTTTTATAATTTCAAACATATTTCATAAAAAACACACGCATAAAAGCACTCTTTCTTTTCCGGTTTGACAGGATATCACGTCCTATTTAAATTGCATACTTGAGAAAAGTGCATTTTTAGTTCTAAAAGAGTTTTTAAATTATTTCGTTTATTTAGACCGCGAAATGTCCGATCATACTGCATCGCATTAGGATATTTATCAATGCTGCTTATAAGATGGACAACGTGGTTCGCATCCGTTGAAAAGTTTCTGAGCTCTATATAACCTCTTTTTAATGGCCTGCAGAAAAATATGACTTTTTACTCGCAATCCATGCAGCTTAGAGAAGAAACCCTGAACGCATCTGAAACGGCAGGTCGGGCTCAACATTACTCGGGAATTGGGGGAATTTTCTGAAACATTATGATATACTATCTTCGAATTAATTATTTAAATGCTTAAAATGAGGGATATTTTTGCTCGAGTTTACCATAAAGTATGTCCAAATTTACAAGGACATCGAAAATCAGTGGGGAAATTCATAATACTTAAGTAGTCATTACGGAATGTGACCTATGCAGCCAGCCGAGAGGAAGCTCGTTCAGAAGACGAGATTTTGACGTGACTGAGATATCTTGACATTATGTAACGCGATAATGAACAGGGCAATCCTACTTTTCGAATTGAAAACGCATACGAGTCAGGCCCGAAGTTTCTTGCCAACACAGAGGTCGGAAATAAAAAGTGCAAGCTACTTACGGTGTCTACAATCTCTTCTATAGTTACTGAAAGATTTAAATAGGGATTTTCGACCTTCCTGTCTTTTTCATTTTATTTAAATCTTTAGATGCAGCATTGTATTGAAATATCTCAAAGTCCGAAGGTGTCATTCCTCTCTTAATTTTACTGTTTGGTGAACTCATCACAGGCGACTACTCATAGAAGCAACCCTCTGCGTCAAAATAACGCCTCTCAAGCATAACAAGGAAATCTCTTTTATTGTCAGGTGTTCACGCTTGAGCGACCTCTAATAAAAAAGGCGTTTTACTCGCCGTCACTTTTCAGATTTTCCGCGTTCTCAAGGTTAGAATTCCAAAGGAACGTTTCGCTTGCTAGTTGCAATCACCAGTGGCATTAGCCAATGTTCCCAAAACAGTAGGCAACACAGGCATTTGCGCACTTATTAGGGAAGATTACAGGTTGCGAGAGAAAAGAACCGCTACATACTGAATCGGTAAAGTATCAATAGTCTTGATGGGAGGATGAGACACTGCATTAGTGCTCAGCATGAGGTATGTAGCAACGACATTTATGTCCAGAACAGGCTTTACTTCCAGTATGACAGTTAACGGCGAATCGTTGGGCATTGACAATTGACACTGATAGATAACTCACGTGGTAGGGACGCCATCTCGACTGTAATATTTCAGGGCTATTTAGCTCTGCCATTGGGCAACCATTAATATGAATGACTAACACCTCCAACTTTAAATCTGGTAAATAAGCCTCGGATTTTTCCTGAAAACAGCAATACGCGCACTATGTACGTAAAGTAAGAAATGGTTGACTGAAGAACGCATTAAAAGTTCAAAGTCCTCAAGTACTTTCCCCATGATTATGCTTAAGGAAATGCAAAAACAACAAAATAGTGCATAAACAGACAACAGGAAGTGTTTGTGGACTTTCGATAGCAGAATGGCAACTGCTATGGGAAGACGTCAGTGTTTTCGGTGCCGGAGAATGTGTATAACTTTTTTAGTCTACGTCATAAGGTAAAAACACAATCAATTTTCAAAAATCCCCTTTTAACTTCCGGCCTTATTAAGCCCCTCTATGGCAGTATGGATGATAGACGTGAAACGAACTTGCTAAGAAAAAATACATGCAAAGTCAGGGAAACTGGAAACCCGTAAAAAATTGAATAAAGTCTAGATGCGATAGGTCCACTATCTTGGCCGACATTTAGTATAAAACGTGGAATAAATGATTAACTACAGGCCAGGTGATGGAAATGCCAGTTCTTGACTGAAAGCTACCATAAACCGCTCTCTGTCTTAGACCACTTTTCTCGTACTAGTTGTTGAAGGTTAAATGAGGCGGTAACAATCGGGAGATGGCACCCAAAAAAATCCGCCTAACCAAAGCAGTCTGTCTTATGGGACAGGTGATAATAGGGGTTTTATGGGTGGTGGCTGGTCAGGATGTACGATATTAGCCGATGGAAAGCCTTATTTGAGCAGATGAATGATCGAAGTTGGCCCGCTCTCCGTTCCGTTATTACAAAATGCGTCGCCAAAGACAGCATAGTGGTAACGGACGAGTGGAAGGCGTATAATCGTCTTCCCTCAGAAGGTTATAGACATTTCTCTGTTAACCACTCAAAGAACTTCAAAGACCCTATCACCGGACGGCACACCAATGCCATTGAGGCATACTGGAGTAGACTGAAAAGGAAACTCCACGAGGGAGACCCTGTATGTGGTCGAGCTGTGTGGGCTCACATAGACGAAGTACAGTATCGTCTTTGGTTTGGCCTCAATGCCATGGCTTTGACAGATGTCCGGGAACTGTTCCTGTCCCATGTTGTGCAGACTTATTTTGTTCAAAAGTGATTTTGTTTTGTAATAAACTGCCATAATGCGAATGTATGTCGTATATTTAGGTGTACGTGTGTAACGATGGAGAAGGTTGGGTAACAGCGGCCATCGTCCATGTAACCTACCGCCATGTTTGTTCGGCCAGCCCATGTTAGGCCGTCGGGGAAAGTCCAAGTAGTGCGTGAAAGTAGGCCTGCAACTACTGATATAGCCTGAAGGCGTTTGAGTTCACTGTTAAAGGTACTATTTCTAGGCAACGGATTTTTTTGGTGTCATCTCCCGATTGTTACCAATGAGGCAATAAGAAAGGTAATTTCACGTGGACGCGATTTGTCATTAGAACGATTATGTCTGATCGGAAAAGTCCTTGTGTTATTGCATAGACTTAGACCTTTTTGCGAATGACAACAGGTTTATTTCATTTTTCCTTAGTAAGAGCAATCCAGCCAAGTACAAGCCCAAGTGCAGTCGACTTTACTTATATGAGGACGGGTTACCGTGACGTCTTGAAAATTCAGTATAATCAAGTTTAGTGTTCTGTCGAAAAGCACTGTGTACTTGACAATTTGGGAGATTTTGACATCTGTTTGCAATAGGTTCTACGTAACGGTGATGTAAATGTGATTATTATAGCATTTTAGCAACCCTTGTGAAAAAATCACGTTATCAGAAGCCTGAGAGTTTACAGTCCTCTCAATACAGCATACATATTTCTAAGACTTAGAATGCGATAATTGCTGTTATTTTTTTTAAGACTGGTGAAGAGTTTTGGGAGCAAAGACTTGTTTAAAATTCCACCGGATAAGTAGTCATTTGGCTGACACAACTCCGCTTACCTGCTGATTTGTTTTTTAATTCCAGTGGTGACGTCTTGACTTTCGCTTCATAAATTCGGACCCAACTATCGGAGCCCATGTTTTTTGCTGTCCAAAAGACACTCTTTCCGATCACAGAGCGGTTTCCGATGGTGTCGCATACTAGCCTGCAGATATATCCACTCTCCGATTCTTCGCAGGGCATCAGAAGACTCTTTTCATGATTCATCTCGGAATTTATATATCCAGCACGGATCGTGTGTCTAATGTCATCGGAGTAGTCGGCTAAAAGACGCAAATAAGTAACAATGTACGTCATAAAACAGAGCATTGGGGATGTTTCCATAAGTTGATGCTTACTTTTTTAAAGGCTTGGTGCTATTTTTGGGAGCGAAATGCAGACCAAGTCTGATAACGTGTAAATAGTTTGTAAATTAACTGTTGATATCAAACTTTGCCAAGGGGCACAAGAGAGAATACACAAAACAAGACTGTTTGTTAGCCTAAAGGCTTTAGCAGTATTATTGATTTTGATGTACCGAAATTTTGGGATTACTGACAATCATTTGTGCGTCCGTTATCGCCTATGCTGTTGAGAGTCGGAAAACTAAACATGCATGATCAGGCGCATTATCAGTAGGCAATATCTTCATGAAATCAGAACAAGTGTAATATTTTTATAATATCCTATATTATGATAAGTAGCTGCACATACCTTAGGTAAGGCAGGGCGTAAAAAGGCAATTGTTGTTTGATAGAAGCTGAGTCAAAACACAACTGAACCTTATGTCTAAAATGCAGCAATAATGTCTATAGCTTGAATTTTACTTTTGACGATGATAATCACAAGATATGCTAGCCCTTTTGTTCTTGTTGATCGATTAAGTAAATTAGTTCAAGAAGGACGTTGCACGAACTACGTAATTTTTCCAAAATTATTAGGGGTAATCCGCGGTGCTTTCATTAAAATGGACTGCTATCCACAAATATCATGCGTTAACAAAAGTGGCAATCAAAATGACAATGTGACGTTGCATGTCCGACAGACGCATTTACAGGGAGCAGGTTTCAATATTCTCCCCAATCGCAATTATAGTGAATAAAGAAACTCGGTTATTTTCTGAAAGGGCCATTAGTTGGATCATGTTTATAAATTAAAGTGATTGGTACAGGTCCATTAATTACTTAGACCAACGCTGAGTTTAGCTGTTCATTTTGGTTAAGCTACTGCTTGTCGGACTGTAAGTTACGATTAGATAGGTTACAAAATGTCCCACTCAGGTATATGCGGATGAAGTATCGGTTGCAAATGTTGTTCTAATGATAGTTTTCAGTAAATATTGGCATCTAGTAACTTACAAATAAAGCAATAAGATAAAGTGGGTAGTATCGTTAACCGACAGAAGACAAAAAACAAGGAGCAGGTTTTATTTAAAACTACATTACTACGCTTGGATTCAGTAAAGCGCGCCAGCAAAGGAATTTTAAGTTAATTTTACGAGATAGAAATTTCGACAGAGTACTATTATCGACAAAGACAAGAGAGACTGTAACGGCCATTTCTGGCATGGTAGCAGCGGTCAGCCAGCCATATTCAACCCCGAGATGTGGAACACCTAAGGTCCAGTCATAATTTGTTTATTACTTAAAACACAGCGGATCTAAGAACGTTAACTACTTGCTTCAGAAAACGACAACGGGCAAACTTTATTACTAAAGGGCGTCATGCTACAAAATGTATGATAAAAGTCCTCGACAGTTGTAGGCATATTTGATACAAAACAGCTAAAACACATTAGTGTGCAAAAAATTCACTAAATGATCATTGTGTGCAATGCCAAATCTGTTGTCGAAAACATGCTTGTTAGGATGTCTGCTAAATATAGCGGCAGATTGTCAGAGATAAGACTTCGTGAGGTTTTGCATTTTCAAATTTTTCTCGCGTCCACTTGTTTTAGAACTGCGGTTCCTGTGGCCGACAAGTCAGCAGAATTAACCTCTTTATCAAATACATATTAAACGAACATATTTGACACTACAGTACGTCTTAGGATGTGTACTTCTTATACACGTTTCTGCTATTGTGTTATAAAGAGACTCAATTTTGATGGTGAAGCCTTGATGAAGCATGGTGGAAAATGTTGTTTTAAAGAAGACTAACAACGTTGACTATATTTTGCACAAGCTTTTGTACAGTGACTTTTAAGTTTATAAGCAAAACCGGCAATACCTGTTAAACTATGCCGGGATGGGCTTTATTGCTTATGCGCAATCTGGAGAACGCAAAAGATATTTTCATTAATTTTCGACATTCACACATATCTAATGGTAAAATTAAAAACAAATTACTAGATCTCGTCACTCTTGCTATGACACATCAAATTATAAACGAAACCTACGAGTACGCGCAATCTTAAAAGGTGTGTCTGAGCAAGTTCATAAGCATACCTAAGTAAGAAAATGTTAAAATTACGTTTTATGTAAATGATAAAAAGATGCATTTTACACATTATTTGCCAGTGTATCTGTGCAATTACGTAGCCAAAAACACACTGGTAGACGTTATACTCTACACAGCATATTGTACGGAGGCCATGCGCTTAGCTTCAAGTGCACTATGGGGGACAGTTTAATTTCACAACACTTACAGCTACTTGTGTCATTCATTTTAATTACGCAAGTTTTCGAAATGTTAATGGACAGTTGGGTATTTTAAAAATATGTACTGCTTACATTGATCAGCTATGCTCCCTTCTGCAGAATGGATTTGTGGATGAACATAAAAGGCCCAGGTAGAAACATGAGTTACAATCTTCAATCACAAGGGTCACTGGACGTCTCTGGGATGCACATTTGACAAGGAATTCCAATACTCGAATAAGGTCGCCAGGAGTAAGAGAAGGAAGTTGATCTATCCGCTTATTAAGCACGGTTTTGACAAACAATTTCTCGTCTTACCGTGAATGCATTATAAACTACTGTTTCGGAGAGTTTTGTAAATTTGAGACGCCATACCACTAATGAAAGACTCGTAAATTGGGTCCAGGTTGATACCTATGCCAAAGTCGTTATTGCGGCCAGGCACTCGCAAACGTCAAGGACATAATGACTAGCGTTTAGGGGCTATGAACGTGCACGTAACCCTTTCAAACGTAGACACAGCAATCTCCGAAATGTTCATTTATTATTTTACAATCCCATTACTGACAGTACTGACAGCAATAAAGTGAATAAAGAAATTTACTGATGTGATGTAAGTTTGTTAATATTGGTCTGTAGTCTGCGAGATGTCAAGCAGATATGATTCCTGCGAAACCAAGACTAACGCTAATTGCAATAATATATCATTTGCAAGTAAAACTTAAAAAATTCAAGTACCCGCTTCAACGGTCCAGACTTGATGCAAAGAGGCCTTTTGTATTTATGACTTAGAGTAATAATACCCTAGTAGCAATTCCATAGCGAGGTGACGTCACCTCGCTGTGGAAAAGTCGCGATACAATGACGGATTTATAGCGGATTTTGTCCATGTAGTCGCTATGGGAACAATTGCGAAAAGTCGCGATACGGCGCTATGGATGCGGGACGCCTTTCCTTAACGACCTTCCCATTTACGACCTTAAGAAAGCTCTTTTTGGCCTTTCCCATCCGATTTATTACTAAACGAACTACGGTACCCCCTCCCCTCTCCCCTCCCCCCTTCCCCAAAAAAGTTGAATGAAGGCGTTTTGACGAAGTAGGAATTATTATTTATTATAAAACAAAATATATTTTATGTGTTAATTCCTTAATTAAAATTGACTCTCGATAATAGAAGCTAAACGGATCTCCGCAGCCGAAGATTGCAGCCATCAATCATCGGCGACTCCAGTAAGTATTATTTGCTCTTGAATACAAGATAGATTTTCGAATAAATTTGGCTGATTCTGGTGCATTATTAAAGATTCCATGACCAATTAAGCATTTCCACTTTAATTTATTAAATAATTAGGCAACATTTTTTGCCCTTTTCCGTTCAGCTGGGTTACGTGATGTTATTTTTTTACCGTCAAGTTGACATGATCCATCGGAAAACGTTTTGACGTTATATTAAAATGGCAAATTCTTCCCCAAAATTGTAGTAAAGGCAGTTCGTAAATGCAAATTTTAGGGTTTAAAGATGGATTGTATTACACGTACCATATATTCTAAGGGCGTTTATCATCATTTCCTCTTGCATACTGATCAAAATTGAGAACGTTTGGCCCGTACGCATAAACAAATCCGTGTGCGAAAAAGGATTATTGTCAAATAAGTTCTCCATCCCATGGTATATTGTTGGTTTCTCCACCACTTTAAAGTCATGAAAAGAATCACAGTTTGCAGAGGAAATCCACAAATACGTTAAGACCAGAGATAATCCTATGCGTAATTCCTCTTGTGTTAATAACATGATCCTGCGTGCATCTAAAAAAGGGTCTCGCAAGCTTCTATGCTTGTAATTGATGCAGTAAAACAAAATTGGTAGACAGTAGCTCGTTAAGAGATCGAGACATGGTGATTTTCTCCACGTAGATAACGACATTATGGTACCTTGTTTTAAGAAAAGGTTGATTGTAGATCATAATCTAGTCACTGCACATCTCAACAGAAGGCTGGATATTGGTAGATTGAGACCGGCAGCAGGCGAAAAAAAGCACCTACTCATAAAGCAAAAACAAGCGTAATAAAAATACTACAGGACTTGGTGGTCATTTACATGATATCCTGAGTTTGACTGTGGAAATAGAAAGAGGTTTAAGCAACTAACTGCATAATCCCGCCGGCATTGCCGACAGATAGAATAAACAAGATGCGTTGGTGAGCATAGGTTGCTTTCGATAAATTCTCCTCGGGCCAGTAAAATTATATGGTAACCGGGTACAGTCAAACATACCAGTGGTTGTAAAATTGATAAAAATCCTTTTTTCAGGGGCAAGAGGCGAGCGAACACCTAAGAAGACAGCCTGGTCAAGCAGTCGCGAGATCCTTCGCTGCAGCAAGGGTTCGAACATTATTTTATATTAACCCTCTTTTATGTAGGGAAGTTAAGCATAGGTTGCCACCCCCGACCACCCGAGGTTACGGAAACCGACTCTATTTGCCGAGTAGAACCTCGTTCACGCTCCGAGCCCAAGGTAGTCAAAGTAAATTAATAAATAGCGTCTTTCAAGTACGCTCGAGGGTACTTTCACAGCAAAGTAAATTTTTAAGCAATTTTTAGAACACTCACCCAGACTCCGTAGCGTATTTCGTCGAATCTTTTAGAATAGGAAGTCAGGTGCTAAAAACTATCTGCGAGAAATAAAAAAACTCATTCTTTTGAATGAGAAAAAAGTATGTGGTCTCACTAACTTCTAGACAGAGAAAACTGTCGCTCATGAAAGGCTTATTATTCGAATCAGATAGGACTGATCTGCACATGGCAGCGTACAGGGGACTCGTAACAGACATCGTCAGAGCAGAATTTCTAAACCGGATGCAGCTGTTCGCGTTAAAGTTGCGAGATGAGGGGAAGCCAAACGCGATAGGTCACAGTCCACTTAGAGTCTAGTCGAGGAGAGGACACTAAAAGTTGTGGCGCTCATGAAGGCGTACGGGGGGATGCGACAATGACACTTCCTTTCCGACCGATCAAACTACTAGCAGATGGCAAAAACAGAGGATTACTCAGTGCTCGACAACAGACCGCTTGGAGGCAAATTGAGGAGTTGACATCAGGAACCAGCGCAAATCATCGCTCTGGGAGAAGGGTAATAGCAATGGGTTTAGTAGTCAATTTAAACACAGGGTATTGTAAAAATATAAGTAAGAGTTTCCACCTGAACAAGCAAACATTAATTACCTGCCATTAAATCCCAGGAAGACACTTATCAAAGTCAAGAAGCCGAGTGTTCGGGGATGAGACGGCCATTAGTGACTATACTTTCCGGTATAATGCGCTCACGAAATTTCGATTTGAATGTCAATATCTTAGGCGATGCTCTAAGTTCTGGCGCTACAATAAACCTATTCTATTCTATTCTATTCGGATGAAAAATGAGGGAGCGTTTAGCTTTAGAGCAAAGGGGCGGCGGAATCACCGTGTAGGAATAACGTGTGACAAAAAACGATCTCAAGGGCTGAGAATTTCAATGCGCGGAAGCTTTGAGCTAGAGTTAATGCCAAACAGGCAGCAAAGTCCAGCTTCACGTTTTCTTATCGACGAAAACGTAACGTCTGCCAACTGGCACCTATTAGTGTAATAAACGCTAAATGCAACTTGAAAGACGAGTTGTCTAGCAAAACCTCCCTGAGGATTCCCAACTTTATTATGGTCACATGCATTCATTATACAAAGGTAAGTGCAGCGTTACTCGAGGACAGGAAGAAGAAGCACTTAATAAAGCCTTAGCTGTATTTGCGGACGGAAGAAAAATAAGCATATCTACGCGGATTTGTCGGACATTCTATCTACATGGGGTGATATAGTAAGCTTATTTGTACAAATTTTTATCTAGGTCCTCTATGCTGAAGTAACCCCAGAGTGGGTTGTTCTAAAAAATTATGGCACCTGGAAGGTTGGCAGGGCTAAAAGACTTGAAACAATACTTCGGTCATAAAAATTCCATCTCCCTTTTAGAAGTACATTTTCATAAGCGTAGTTAATCAACATCAATTTTTTCAACACGAAATTTGCGGTGTTCTTAGAATAGGAGCAAAACACTTAAAGTGAGCGGCGTAACTAGACGTTTGCGAATTTTTGATTTAAGTTCAAATATCATTGATGCAAGGAGGGAGTAGCGGACACAGAACCATGTCTTGAAGTACCCCACTAATGATCGAGTAACGTGTCGAGCAGCTATTAAAAGCTATGACATTCTGGGAGCGTTTGGATAGACAGGAACCGGTGAAGTCGAATGGAGGAGGCCGGAATTCGAAGCCTGAGGACATATCCCCTGAAAGATTTAAAGCTCCCCGCAGAATCTTCATAGAAGGATCTCGGGTTTGGATACAGAATAATCTGAAACCATCACTGCAGTGCCACTAGGCTGTAAAAAACGTCATGGAGTGCTCCATCCGGTCAAAAGGGCGTTCGTAACTTTTGACCAAGACCTTTTTGGGGAAGTTTACTGCACCTTTGTTCGGTCCCACTTAGAATATGGCATACAAGCATGGCGACAATTGCTAGTAAAGGACCAAACATGCCTCTAACAGGTAAAACGTCGTGCAACAAAGCTGGTAGACGGTCTAAAAAGCCAATCCTACATTGACAGACTGAATTGACTTAATTTACTCCCTCTGTGTTGCAGGCAGCAAAGAGGTGATCTTATCCTCGTCTACAAAATAATACGTGGCCTTGAACATGGATTTAAATTTGAGGACATGGTTCAGTGGCACCTTTCGCCCAATCTTCGTGGTCATTCGATGAAGTTACGGACTGAATCTTCGTTCCAAATTTTTCCCGCAGAGGGCATTGGAGAAATGGAACGATCTCCCTCAGTCAGTCGTGGAGGCTACGTCCCTGTAACTCTTCAAGAAACACTCGGATAATTATTGGTGTGCCTGATTTCCCTCGACAGTCTGAATCTGAACTAATACCTCACGACCCCCGCATATATTTTCTATGTGACAATGCTACTCAAATGAATCAAGTACTGTTTTAATAGCGAATATTTTCCTTGTTCGTGTGCAGTTAGTTCTTACGAGCTGACATGTAATCAGTTGAGTTTTCAAAGACCTTGCCTATTATCCTTTCGAAATAAACTAAATTTATGTTTTACCAAAGACGTCAATGTGGCACCTTGTCGAAGGCTTTGCTAACCTCGAAGTAGATAACTGCCGCCGACTGCTGTTTATTACGAATCTGACATCCCGTCATTACCGATCAGAGTGAGTTTTTCAAGCAACTTATATGTTTCATGAAAAGATTTAAGGAGACTTCAATTTTACTCAGTGTCCTATCTGGAATTGGCCGAAGGAAAGGGACTGGGTCGGACTCAGTAGTAAGGTGTTTCGAAAAGAAAGCACTAAACAACTCCGCCTTGTCAGTGTCATCGATGAGGAAGATTTCGTCATCGGTTAGCAAGGGTAGAATTTCGTCCTCACGCTTAGAAATGGACCGATAAAGGAAGATTTCAGCGACGAATCTGACAGAGTTTGGATCACTAAGAGCAATTCATTCTACCTGCCTGTCGCGGGTTCGGCGCATTTTTGAGACCATTTTGAAAAGTTCCGTGATTTTAAGATGAACGGATGAAGAACTAGTGGATAGGTCACGCAGCTGTTATCTCAACTTTTAAGTCCATTTCTGGACACCTCTACACCCCGTCTGTTGCCTAGAAAGTTAAGAACAAGATAGTCCGAATAGTCAGAGGCACAACTTCTAAGATGTCTTTTGAAACATTGGACATGATATCACAAAGAACTGTTGCATCATTACAGGAGAGACCACCACGTCAATCCAATGGTTCATTACAGCTTTTTATTAAGTCGCTGTCCATGTAATTGTAATTTAGGTAGATTCGATCTGCGCCGGTCTTATTTTAAAATGTACGTGGTGGTTAACGATGAATTAATACGCGGTCATTATAAAAATGTCCTTTTAGAAATCGACGAAAAAAGATGCGATGTCATCGGCGAAGATAAGATCAAGATTTTATTACTTCTTGTTGGAGAGCGCACAAGCTGAAACCAGTTAGGAAGTTTGGCAGTATCTTGGACTGGTTGGAATCCAGGTGTGCAGACATTCGAAACCCAGTCTATTTCAGGAAGGCTAAAATCCCCAGTGATTATCTTAGCATCGAAAGCAGATTCCAAAGTAAAGTTAAAGATCGCACAAAGTTGTGCATCAACACTGGCTGAAGAGTTTGGGGGGTCGTAGATGCCGCCAAGAATTGTCTTTCTTTGTGGCGAGAGAATAACAGATTCAGAACACGATTTTTTTGAGGATGAGGAGGCATTCAGATCATAGCGATAATGCTTTAGGGAAAACCTTGGGTAAAGAACACAACTGCTTTCACAACTAGTTGTGCGCTCCTGACGTTAGAAATCTTACTCATCTAGAAAATGGGAAAAGTCGAGAATTAGATAATGGGTCCAACATCCTGTTATACGTATAATATCGGGCATAATTTCGAAAGCAATCGCTCTGACCTAGGCCATCTTTTTTAGAACGGACCTGGCATCCAGTAATATAACATACAATCTGTTTATAACAGCAAGGCTATCGCCAAGGGTAGTTAGAGAAAAATTTAAGGTGGATATGCAAGCTGCGACTTAGTGTTATATTTTGTAATAAGTACCCATGTGTATATAGTTATTGACGTACAAGGAGTCAGTAAGAAAAGACTAAGCGGGAGATCTAAAATATGTTAGGATATAGTTTTCGGACATTGGAATACGAAGAGATTTAGAACAGTAATAGGCTTGTTTGTAGTTGACTTGGGGAGGAAGGAGTCTAGGACGGAGGTAGAGACTAGCGGGGGAGAGAAGGCACCCATAAGAATCGAAAGGTAGGAAACCAGGTCTAGGATGAAAGTCAAGGGAGTTAGGTAGACTTACCTAAGAGCAGTCGGCCTTGAGTGGTGGGAAGCCAGGAACTAGGTTGAGGCTTAGGGTGACTCATGTACGAACTATTTGCATGATATGTAATAGGGCTTTGGTAAGTAACCGGTACACAGGACAGAGAATTATTTGGGAGTTTAATCGGAACTGCGTGGCCCATAGACGAGCTCTGCTCTAAAGGCTTATTAGGTCTAAGATTAGGCGGTAATCACTAAACGGAGTTGTGCCACCCTTCTTTTGCGTCAAAGTCGGATTTCGTTTTTCAATCAAATCTTTCTGAGGCCACGCCTTAGATGACTTAAATGGAGAACTCGGAGGATCTTGTTGAAGTGGAGGAACTATCGGCCCAGTTGATGTAGACAAATTTTGATGCTTTCTCGAAGAGCTATCAGGCGGATTAGAGTCGACAACTAGGGCTGCTGCTAATTTGGAGGCAGACGGAGGTGTTAAGTAAACTGACGGAAAGGTAGGCGTGGGCGTAAGTGGAACAACAATTCTGATTTTGCAGGAGTATGTGATACTGGATTGCCATGGTTGCTTGTAATATGGCGGAACTGCTGAGCATTGGACAGAGGAGGCGAAGGGTTTTGTGGGACTAAGGAACCAGTTCGACGTCAATGGGGGTGAGCCCATGACAAGGGAAAAATTTCGCCTCTTCTAGATGCGCAGAAACAAGACTTCGATGGGCAAAAGTTAAATCAATCTCAATTGCTGAAGACAAATTAAATAAAAAGGCAGATTTTTGATACGGAATGACAAACTCTTGGCACACGCCATTTAATAATTAAATAATAATAGGGAGAAGAAGAAGAAGAAGAAGAAGAAGAAGAAGAAGAAGAAGAAGAATAGAAATAATATACATGAGTACAGGAAATCAGTCACAACATCAACCGGCCGTGCATTTTCAGGAGTCTTTCTCAACAAGTTATTATATGCTCTTTTTTATTACTTGATTCATTGGCAACAACGAGAACGAGTGTGTCAAGGCGTTTGCATTTTTGAGAGAGGACATCGTTGATATTCAACTCAAGCAATCTTCCCCGAATTAATAACAAAGTGCCAAACTACATCAAAAAATCGTTGCAGTTTAAAAGCGCAGGCAGTTCAAGCTGCCTATTAATGACACCGGGCGATGAGTGGTTATTAAAGCTTCCTGAATTGGATTTTATTGAGCCATGTGTGGTTACAGAAGACGAAAGTTTTTCTCTTAACTTGTCTCGAGGTAAGTTGGAAATGGTTCATTTTTTGACAGGTCTGATGACCGAATTACAGAGAGAGGTTAGCAGTATAAAAAAATGTACACAATTAGAGGCAGTTTGAATACACAAAGTTCCAACTGAAAAATGCAATTATCAGTCAATAGGCATAGTCCAGGTAAACTCAAACGGGGACGGTAACCGATTATTCTAGAAGAATTAGCTTGCATATGCAGAACGTTATTAAAAAAATCAAAGGCAAAAGTTTATGTTTGCTTGGAAAAGCACTATAAAATGGTGACCACAAGGAACATAAGGAAACAAAGAATGCCCCCACAGCACCTCGAAAAGACAAGGACGGTCAGGTAAGGGAACAAAAGTTGGGTGAATTACAAGCATAGATTGAGCCGCTGAAGATGTCGAAGGAACAAGAGACCGTAGTGGGCGCGGAGTCATTCCCTGAGCCTGCTGAACCAAACGTTCCTTAGTCAGAGGAAGCCAGTAACAGGGATATCCGTGACGAAGTATCTGCACATGAGTATAAACAACAACGCCCTCGAGTTGATCTCAACAGATGCATTGTCAATTAGAGCATGCCTAAAGATGTTTACGGCACCACGAAAGACAGAGTACATTCCTAAGCGTAAATATTTCATCCGTGTCTTAAGTCCCTCCTAAGAGCAGACGAGAAAGCCACCGTAAACAAGACCTACAGGATGAGCCGAAAATCCAAGGGGCATAAATAAAAGATTAGATGATGTTGATGATAATGATAATTTTATTTAATTCCAGTTTACAGGCATTGTCAAGGGAGGGGTTAAACACAAATCCCAACAAAAGTGAAAAAAATTCTGAGGTAAAGGAATACAAATATAGTTGATGTTGATTTTTATGGTTTGGAGGGTTCAGGAGAAAAAACTGCTGGCGGCAGACATTCGACCGTCAAGAAGGGAGGGGTTGCACGGTATCGGATATTATCAGTCGCCAATTTCTTTAATGTAGTTGGGGCTAGTCCAAACAGAAGCGCCGAAGAACAGCTGTCGTTGTTGGCCAAAGAAATTTTCCCTGGTGGGACCGGCCATAGTGTTTAGAGACCACAAACGCCATCGCTACGGTACAGTATTTCGGTGGATTCAGCACCCAAACTTTGTGGGAGTTTTACTGAATGCAAAAATCGAGTAACAGTTCTCTAAAAAATAAAGGATAATTTTGCAGATTTTTCACACTCATGGGTAGATTATTCCAAATAGCAATTGCATTCACAGTAAAGAACCGACGATATTTAACAGTACGTGTCAGAGGAAGAAATAAATAGACCTCACGGTGACAGTTACGTCGTGGGTGGACTAGGTGTCTTAAAGAGGTGAGCGGGTTAAAGGTGTGATTTTATAAGAGTTTAAATAGCAAAAATTGTCCTTTTGTAATCTACGGAACAATAAAGGATCAAGGCCCGTAAGCCGGCTACGTTCGTTGTAAGACAAATGCCGGTGTTCTGGGGTTAACACTCTCTTGGCAAAAAAGTGTTGAACGGATTCTATTTTCTTCCGCTCGGTAGCACGGGCCAAGGGCACTACCCTGAATGACTTCACTCCTCACACATGAAGGGTTGGAGATAGCAGTGGAAATCTTAACTCGTTGTGTACGAGTGCCGAGAGAAGAGGATATAAAATTCTGAATTTTACCACCTATGCCGAAAGAGGAGAGTTTCAAGACAAGAAGAGCATGGTCGACACGATCAAAAAGCTCTAGTGAAATCGAAATAGACTGTGTAAATCGCGAAACCGTCGTCCCTAGATTGGTGAACATGATCAAGGAAAGAGAGTTGACAGGTGTCTGAAGACCGAGCTTCTAGGAATCCATGCTGAGCAGCATTCAGTGCGTTATTTTTCGTTATGTGACACATCATCGTATCTTTGATCAATGTCCCTAAGATCTTCGAAACTGCGGGGTGTGTTTATTGGCCGAAAGTCATCAAATGACGTAGATTGGCCATGCTTACGAATGGGCAGTGTGTGTTTACTTTCAAGAGCAACATTAAATATCTTGCATAAAAGGGATGGGAAAGCCGTATTCGCATCGGCTTTTAAAATACTTACTGGTACACCCTCACGCCCTGGGCTATGAGATTGACGAAAACGCCGAAACGCAACAGTCACATCACACAGAATGAAAGTTATAATTTTGAGAACTGCCCCGGTTTATGCCTGGGTGGTCGGAAGTGGAGTGATCGAGTCTTCAATAAGCGTTTTGGACAGGAAAGCATTGAAGCTATCAGCGGTTAACTGGGCATCAACTATAGGATTTCTGAGAGCGTATCGTAGGGTGGGATGTTGACTCTTTCTTTGTATTAGTACTTTTCTGGAGAAAAATTTCGATACATTTGACGAACGGTTTCCGGTTAATTGGACGAACTCGGCTTGTTGTTTTTCATGAGACAATCTATTAGCCCGCTCAAAAATATCACAAATCAAGGGCAGGACAGAAACGTCATTCTGAAGATGGAAGTAGCGAGAAAGTCTGCGCAATCTGCGACGAAAGGGTTTCCGGTTAGTTGAACAAATTCGGCTAGCTGTTTTTCATCAGACAATCTATTATCCCGCTCAAAATTATCACAAATCAAGAGCAGATCAGAAAGGTCGTACTGAAGATTGAATCGACGAGAAAGTCTGCGCAACCTGCGGCTAAAGGACAAGGGCAGGATAACCTCATTCCCAAAATTAATAATTTTTTTACGAGGGACACAACGAGAAATAAGCGGATCCAAATTTTTGTACATTTTCGCAGTGCAAAAATTTCCATTCGAAGAATATAGAAATCTTTCCAGTCGTAGGACTTGAGGTGTGTTAATAATTCGGTCGAGCGAGCTGATCGGAAATTCCGGAAAAAGTTATACTTTCGGGACAACGATTTATCAACCTCGATTTCCAACGTTGAAGCAACTATGTCATGGTTTGAGCCGCCGAGTGGGCCTAGGGATGACACTGACGATGGCATGCTGCCTCTACAGAAAATTAGTTAAGGCATGCTTGATCCTCGGGTGCGAAAGTCGACAACCGGAGTCTACATCCCATCATCCACAGCCTCAGGAAAGACATCGAACCTTCTGTGGCCGGACGGTAGAAACCAGCGGACTTCAGGGAGATTAAAGTCACCCGCAACCTATTGATACTTAAAGTTTAAGTCGGCCACAGCATGAAATGTCAGTGAGAGTAAACGATCAAAATTGTCGTTGGCGTTGGGATGGCGATAAACACAGTCAACTAGTTAAATAAACTTATTTTTATAGTGAAACCTGTATCCAACGTCTTCCTTATACCGAGGGAAAATTCGGGAGTTCCAGCGGCAGAAATGTAAGTGATTGCATATCGTAGACATAATCCTCCCAAACACGGTTATCTTGAAGAACATTTCGAATGAACGTATAGCCTAGGGGAGTCCGGAGTCAGCTGCAAAAGCTAATGTCCATGACTCATTTACTAAAACAATATCTGGACGATGGATGAACACCAGAATCTGAAGCAAAGGCATCTTATTTATCAAGGATCTGGCGTTTAGAACAAAACGTTTGCAGGAAAATGCTGTTTGTTTCTAAGGGAGGTGAGCTACGTCGTCCAGTGCTTTGCTGCCCACGGAACACACGGTCCAGATATAACCATCCGGTCCAGCAAAATGTTTTGTGGCATCAAAAGATTCTGACGGGAGGAGACTATTCGCGTCCAAGAGGCCAGAGGAGAGGAACCCAGACGCGATCGGCCACAGTAAGCTTCGAGCCCAGCTGAGGAGTGGGGAAGGGAGGTAGGACCAAACTACTAGTATACGGCGAATACTGAGGGTTCCGCCGTAAGCGTCCACAGACCGCATGAAGTCGAAATGAGGGAGATAACATCAAGAACCGCGAAAATCCTCGATGTGCATGGCGAGAGTCTTTCATGTGGCACTTTAACAAAGGCTTTACTCAGATCAAAATAAATAACGAAAACAGATAGATCGTTATTTCAAAGAGAAGTAAGTAGATTGAGAATCGACAAATGACATGTTTCACAAGAGCGATCCGGCAAAAACCATGCCAGGAATGGGTAATAACTTGATTGCCCATGCAAAAGTCTGTAATTCTTCAGGTGACAATTTTTTCAAAGGTTTTAGCGAGAGAAGGTGTTTTATGGACACCTCGATAGTTCTGAACGTCAGAAGGACAGCCAGACTTTAATACTAAAATGATAATATAACTTTTCCAATATTCACAAAAGAAGCCATTTACGGGGAATACCGAGTTCTGTATGAACGATCGGTGAGCGCCCCCTAACACTGTATATTCCCGATCGAAAACCGACAGGGCAACGGGCTCGTGGCCCGGTGAGTAGAGGCGTTGACTTCTAAAACAACAGGTCGCGAGTTCGAGGCTCGGGTGTTGCACACTTCGGGCTCGTGTATGGCTGGCTGACGACGGCTAATAAGCCAGATCAGTCTTCCTTGTCTTTGTCGGTAATAGATAGATAGATAATTTTTATTAAAGACCCGTCGGGGTCCCATCAAAGCAAGTTAAAATAAATTTGCATGCGAGTTTTAGACGAGGTAGGCTGAATCTTTACAAAATGCAATTCATAGTTTCTGAATTAGAAGTCCAT
>CACRXP010000676.1:191544-248084 GCA_902702965.1 Spirometra erinaceieuropaei | reverse complement strand
CTTAGAGAAAAGGCCTGTATTTAAGGAAATTCAACCAAAAAAACGGGTACTAAAATCGTTAGATCTCACAGAAAAACCACTAAAAATAATATCCTCCACTTATCTTCAAATTTAAAACCAGCGGCTTGACCTTGACCTTGTAATATCATTCTGCCTATACTGAAATGAGTTTGCTAAACAGAGGAGGAAAATCTCATGGCTGTTTTATATGAGAGTTTGGCACAGTGTCCGTACCTGCTGAGTAAGATTTAGGAAGATGAGTTATTACTCTTTAAATAGTTTCAGGAGAAAAATCATGATGTCGAGAGATGCAACAGACAGCGAAGGAATTAAAGGGACTGGGTCAGTTTCGATGGTGAAATTTTTGCCAAAGAAATAATTCAACATTTCTGCTTTGTCTGAGTCCTCTGTAATGAAGGGCTCGCTAGTGCTAAGCACAGGCGGAATGATTTGGTGGGATTTAGCAGATGATCTTTGAAGGAAGATCTGAGCAACTGATTTAGAGGCATTCACGTCTTTAATAGCTAAAGACTCTCTACGCCTATCTCGCGCAAGTGTAATTTTTAAAGCTAGTTCAAATATTTTGACGATTCTTAGATGAACTGATAATGAGCTCACAGAAGGATCTTTAAGCTGTTTCTGTAGCGTTGAACGTCCTCCGTGGAATAAGGTCGAGAAGGCCTTTGTTACGCATTGCAATAAATCTCGGTGTTGGTTTTTAACAATATTAATTTGTTCAGTCTTCTCTGCATTGGTATGGGGTTCTGCGAAACTGAGCAGCGCCATTGACGGCAGAATTCTCTAGATACCTTCCTACTCGACAAGGTAAAATAGACTTCTATCAAGGTGAAAAGGATAGCTAGTATCGGCGCATTTCCACCCAGACGTTTTTTTGTGCGAAACTGAAATCCGAGCCACAACGTTTCAGGAGCAAATGCGCTCCCTCTACAGTAGATAATTGACTCGGTAAAAGATTATGCTTGAGTTTTTTTTCTCTCCTCGGTTTCATATATCAGTAGTCTGGTCGCATCTCCCTTGCCCCATCCTTGGATGGACTCGGATGAATGTAATCGATCGCATCTGGGTTCCTATCGCCTCGAGACATGTTGACAGTTTGGCCACTTATTTGCCTTATTCAAGGCCACATACAGGCCTGACCTGAATGACCCGCCTACTTACCACATCATGAAATCCGTTATGCAATGTTATATACAGCTGACATTTATTTCTGCCCTGTTGATGTCCGATGATAATACATTATATACCGCCACATGCAGGCCAGACCTGCCCGCATTTTTCTGTTATTGCTCTTGTATCGAGGGGTTTTGTTCTCCTGTAAAATTAATCCACTCATTTTAAATATTCATGTGGAGTTTATTTTTCACACCTCGTTAAACATTTTTCTTAATGTGCTACTATTTCAAGCACTACGAATTGCACTTTGTACAGATTTTGTCTACGTCGTCTAAAATTCGTATGTAAGTTTATTATAACTTGCCTTGATGGGACCCCGACGTGTCTTTAATAAACAATTACTACTACTACTACTACTACTACTACTACTACTACTACTACTACTACTACTACTACTACTACTACTACTACTACTACTACTACTACTATCATCATCATCATCATCATTCCAATAACTTTAAACGCTTGTACAGTGACTTTTTCAGAAGAGCTGCTTGTGTCGCCGGATATGAACTGATTGAAACTTTCGTCAGCTGATGTTCTGTTACGACTAGCAAAGGCGTAGATTTGGACGATTAATGGGTCAAGGGGTTCTGCTTGGATTAAGGGATTTTTGGTGTTAACCATATACAAGGAAGGCAACAAACACATGCAGTCAAGTGATTTATTGCTCGCATCAAGTCTGTCAGATGTAAAGACGTGTTTATAAATTGCATGCAAACGCTCCAGTGAGATTATTGTAGGCAGAAATTATCTAATGCCCTTCGACTTTAGCCTACTTTCTGCTTTCGGGGTTCCTTGCATATATTTTCCTGATTTCCAAGCATCCTTAGCAACTTCACTTCATATTTTTTCATACTGCTACGTGTACTGCTGCCAAATCTACATCAATCTAATCAGTTTTTGTATACGATATAAAATAATTGCTTCGTTATGCATTTCGTTTACATGCAACTTTTCTGGTAAGAACTCCTAAGTCTCCGCCGTAACTGGAACGGTCAAAATAATATAAAACTGAACCTAGATCGGATGGCACATAAGTATTTTGTCTTGAGTTGCAATAATAACTCGGCAAGATACTCGTTTTAACGCACTATCTTAACAAAAGTATTTTGTGACCGAGGCGCTGCTTTTAGTCTCAAAGTCGGGTTCAAGGCCAGCATGTCGGAATCCTGAAAAATTTCGAAGCGTCAGTGGGCTTTATTTTAGTAATAAGGAGCCCTGGGATCAAATTTGACTTTTAAAAATAAGTCCCTTAGGGTCATTTCATTTGTTGCATGGTAAACGCAACTGCAAATAAGTATTTGAGTGTAAGTATTGAACTTTTTCATTTTAAATTTTCATTTTTGATTTGACACTATCTACATCGGTGTCGTTTCACTTTTATGGCAATTTGAAGCTGACTGTTTAATCTTAGGGGGTTTGCTGCTCATTTGTATTTTAGGAACTTTTTCAGATTTGCATATTGCGTATATGCACGTCTTATTTTTGGCCTTTAGAAAATATTTAGGGTGTCTGTGTATTCTTTACAAGCGAAGTGAGATCTGCCTGCTAGATCCGAGTGCCTTTTCTTTTTCATAGATTTATGCACTGCGCGCAACTGCAACAATCTTCCTAAACCGGCTCCTTTCAAGATCAGACCTATCGTTGGAAATGTTTACTACCCTACCGACCCTGCAAGAACGCGAAAGTGTTTCTCCTTCTCCAGGTCAGAATCCTCGGAATACACGACCCAATTCATTTACCTATACCCGTCCCCCTGCTGTAGACACCAGCCTCCTACCGGATTATCCTTCTACAACTTCTTACCCCTTTGACATGGGATTTTTCCGTGCATGCGGTGGTGGCGTTGCAGGGGGTGTTAATAGTATTCCAGATCACCATAACATTCAAACATTAGCTCATACATTTCAAATTCCCGCCGCCCCTCGAAATTGCACTCAGGAAGTAAACAAGCGATCCACTCAGTTGAATGGTTCAGCACAAATCTGCACCTCGGACGAACAGAGCGATGACTGCAGTCACTCAATATCAGATGCGGATCAGCAAGAAGCAGCTAGCAATGAAGCCGATGGCGTTTGGTCCACAGAAATCGAACAGTTTTTTCAGGAAGCACTTGAATTATATCCCCCTTGCGGACGGAGGAAAATTATTCTCCCCGAGGAAGGTAGAATGTATGGTGAGTAAACCGCATGTTTCTTCAAGGTCAAAATAATTTAAGTACAAGTTTTGAAAGTGGATGCCACTTCATATTATAGTAATAAGATGTACATACAAGTGGCGTATCTTATTTGACTGTCAGAATCGGTTTAATCTGCTATCGTGCGTACTTTATAAATAGTCGTGCGGTGGTATTTCACTGCATATCGCATTGCGAAATTGGTCTTATTTCTAATCCTGAGGTTTAGCGGGCAACAGTTTGAAAACTCATCGTTTTGAGAATTTTTAATGCCTACATTTAATAAATATTGTACTTTTTGTACATTTGCCAGTTCTCCTGTGGTCCTTGAAACGCTGCTCAATTCCTATCTTCTTGTGACGTCCGTAAAAAAACTTCCGTTGACGAGACATTCGTGATAGTGACACCCCCTGCTTTATGGTTTTTTATTTAAAAAAACTATTTAAATAACTTGCATTATAACTGAGGCTTGTGAAGGTGTTTTTATTTGTTATAATGCCGTACCTGATGGAGTCCCATCTGAAGACAAAAAACTGATCAATTTCTTAGATTTTGCGTTTGTTCGAGAATATGATCCATTTATAACCCATGCCCTTAACACCATGTCAAATACTTTTGTAAATACCGTATGTTTCTTATAAGGATTAATTCTACGAAATTATTGCTAGATCAATTTCAGAACTTGCACACCATGCGACTGAGTCACTAGAACTAAGTCGGACAGATTAATGCCTAAAATGTGTTACCACGTTTAATACGTTAAAATACGATTTAAAATAAAGGGTGGAAGAACTATCTTCATGTCTATCAGCTTTCACAAATGGTCAAACATTATGAAAAATCAAGTTTCTATCCTACATTATTCTTGTCCCACACCAAACATTAATTTTGGTGGCGGGGAATTTCAGGTTTTAGTATTATGGGATGTTTTTCACAGTTAAATTTCAATAAATAATCCCCAACCGTAAAAGGAAGCCAGTTTGCAATGTCGAATTCAACGTAGTTGACATTTGCTATCCGCAAAATTTAAACATCTGTTTCGGACTATTTAAGACGCACTCAATTGGTTTGTCTTTTACCAGCAGTTGCCAGTTGGTGAGCTTGAAACTCTTAACACCAAGCGTTACATGCTGATTTCAGTAAGGTAGACTGCTTGAGAGGCTGGATTTTAAATAATTGGTATATTGAATGTTAGCACTTACTTTATACTGTAATATACAATCGTCACCGGTCTAAAATTACTTAATAAAAGACATTTTAATTTAAACTGGGCAATCCTATGTCCATTTTTATTAACGGCTTTGGATACTGGCGAAAGATGTATTGTGTAATAATCCTTCCTATAATATCGAGAAACAAATGCTTGTATAACACTTTTATGACGCCTGCAGATTATTTGCCGCCATAATTTTTAGTAACTACTAATGAAAGTTATTTTGGGCTCTTCTGCTATATGTGTACCATTAAAACAGACTATCAACTTACTTCGATAGATGTCCGAATAATATAAAGGCTCATTACAGCAGACATCTTTATAGCCTCAATGAGCATATTCTTTAATGACAATTTGTTGTGTACTACATGAAATCCGCCAACTATCCGCCCCAGTTTTGTTGCGGTTTCACATTTCGTTTGCAAATAATGTCTTCCCATTAGCTTGCATTTAGAAATTGAAGTGCGAATGACTGTGAATTTTGTGATGCTAGGCCGAAATGAGCTGATCGCCCGCCATATTCAAAAGCGGACTGGCAAAGTACGGACCCGCAAGCAAGTATCCAGTCACATCCAGGTGCTTGCGCGCCGCAAATCCAAAGAACTTCAGGCGAAAATACAGGACCCAGACGCCAAGAAGGAGGCGATCGACCAGCTTTCAAAGATGTCTTCTGCCGAAATTGTCTCTCAGGAAATGCTCACTTCTAAGGCGGCACAAGCAAGCCTAAAGATGGGCACCGTTCTTGCATGCGATGAGCGCTTGAATCCCGTCTATCATCATCCACATCCTCATCCACCCCTAGCTTTAACAAACGGATGTCCAGCCACCGTGTGTGTTGACAATCAACGACCAACTGAAAATCCTCGCAAGTCGACATTCCTCGGTGAGAAGCAAGATGAGGCGCCAAAAAGAAAGATTATGCGAATATCCGGTAAG
This sequence comes from Spirometra erinaceieuropaei, assembly GCA_902702965.1. Taxonomy (NCBI): domain Eukaryota; kingdom Metazoa; phylum Platyhelminthes; class Cestoda; order Diphyllobothriidea; family Diphyllobothriidae; genus Spirometra; species Spirometra erinaceieuropaei. The sequence goes on along the minus strand of CACRXP010000676.1, from coordinate 242,562 downwards.
TGCCACACACGCACCTTTTTCATGAAAACAATAACTGCGTCATGGTCATACACTTTTGCCAAGGGCCTACAGCTTGCTATCACCCGTAGATCTAATGGCTGTTAATGCGTAAGACCCGTAACAAACACGAAAAAAACCTATCCTAAGTTCACCAGAGTCAGTTCAACGGAAAGTCCTCTTGATTGGCTAAGCGCAGCGTATAGGCCATAGTTTAATGTGCGGTCAAACGTTAAATTAGTAAATGTAGGACCATGTCGAACAGTATATGCCAGCCCGCGGAGTTTTACCCATCTGCGTGCCAGAACGCGCCTTGCTTTTATCCGACAGGCGACGTCTAGGACCTATCTGCGCTTTCGCGCACTCCGGCATTGTTGGGAAATTAACAGCCGCTGCTCCGGAATGAGTATGGGCAGTGGCATTTTTGATCAGTATACTAGGTGTCCGCATTGCGCGCAGGACTATCCTTCTTACGTTTTGCGAAGAAGGAAAGGGTCAAAATTACTGCATATGACCCTGTTATGACGCCTCAGCTGTGTCATAATTGACCGCTCTATTCCATCTTAGATTTGAGCCAATTTCGTCTTGTCCGCCACAACACTCCACATAATTATTTTGGGATAACTCTCTCTCTCCCCCTTTCTGGTGCACTCGACCGGACTTGTGTACGTTTATTTAGTAGACAATGTCTTCTCTCCTCAGTTCTGGTCTTCCAAGTTCGATTTATTTACAGCGTTCCTAATTCCTATCTTATGCATATACTCAGATATGCAGAACGGACTTTCAGTACTGAAGATTTTCGTCCCTGAGGCAGTATTTCATCTTCTGTCTTCAAAGCATGCTTTGCAGCTCCCTAGCTGTGGTGGAGCCTTGTCCCGACAAAATATACTCCGTGGCCTTTGTCAGCGTATTAATATAAGTAATATGGTATCTTTACAACCGTAGACAGGTTGACCGCAGCTTATGTAAATTTTCTGAATTGGCGATTTAGATAGAAATGCGTTTCAAATAACCAGCTCAGCTTTCAATTAGCCTGGGAAGGCCATAGACGCAAATTCTTACGGTTGCAATTGAACCGTTTCTCTAAAGGAACATATTTTCATCTTCAAGGGTTTAACTTTCAAGTCTGTGATATAAATACATGAGGAGTTAATGCATTGATTCTGTTAGGTATGTGAGGTAAACCGGTCTCCATAAAGTAAGTGGCACATTTGATCTTGAAAATTCCCAAATTGACTGAATTTATTTAAGACGAAGTGTGGTCACCTTGTCACGAAACACTACTTCCAAATTCCTTCATCAAACATTTGACAGAAAAGTGTACCCATATTGCTTTAAAACAAAATTGGTTCTAAGTAAAAATATATAGAAGACAGAAGCAAAAAAATCGCTTTTTGTTATCTCTCGTTGTATTTCAAGTCATGCTCACTTGCTATGTGATTGGATCTTTTCCGACACAGGCGAAGATTAGACGTCATAGAATAAATAAGATACCACCGTTCTTCACTGGATGAGCTACGCTGAAATGACAGTTCTGTCTGACATTTAATACAAACACATATAACCGCTGCATTTGAATAACTCACATGGTCTGGAAGTCAACCAGCACATTTTCATCAGTCACTAAACTGGCGGCCTAATTTTTGCCGAAGAATTCTACCAACCTATCCCACGATTGTTTGCTCTTAAGAAGACTTTTGCGAGTCTCATTAACATCCTTACTTGCAGGTTACACCAACGTGCATTTATGTCTGTCAGAGTTACTTCTTCGTCACTCTTACCTTCGGTCTCAACCGCGCTACCATTATTCAGGCTTGTCTAGGCATCAAATTGAACCCAGACAATCAAGCTTTGATACTCCCGCGGCCTTTTGCGAATTGATTAATACTTTGGAAGGTTTTCTAGGTGCAGAAGACGAGAACGAGGCTTCGCAGGTCTCTGCCATACTGGGTGTGGCCTATCTGTTCCTAATGGAAGATAACGCTGCTACCGTAAGACAGCCGTTATGTGAGAGTTTTTCGACAAATCCTTCGGTGGCTTGGGAGTACTACAAAAAAAACACGGTAGGCCAGCAAAATGTTTGTTCCTGAGGACACTGAACTAGAACATGGGCTCAGTGGGCTGATATTTAGGTGGCATTAAGAGAATGTTTATGTTAGGCATTTATCGGTTCACACAAGCCGGGAGCTACCGCCCTCCGTATTCATAGTTAAGAATTCCACGTTCTGTTAAGTTTGACTTGTCCAAGTCCTTATAGTCTGCTGCTCTGGTTTAATTGTGACGGAAAACTAATCGAAATGGAGTTCAGACTTCTTTTTTGTCAGTTAAGTTACCATTTAAGGATACTTTCAGTACCTGTCAGTGTGGTAAGTCACCACCGTTGTTTAGAAATTAGTTCTGTTTTCGATTCCAGGTTTGAAAATACAAGATTAAAATGCCCAGGTGTCGTCTTCTCAAATTGCGCGCGGAAAATCACAAGTAAATTTGCAAGAAATTCCTGATATTTAGGGAGATTCTAAGTCATTTAGCGTCGCTTAAATAACAAGATAGATTAATGAGCTATCGGACATATCAGTTTTAACTTTACTCTACCGCCTCGCATCCTGAGAATTTTGGCTCCGCAAGCCAACAAAACTTTTTTGTCTGACACGGAAGATGACGGCAGGTTGATTACTTTCCGACGAGGCGCAGCGGAAGTTAACAGACGACATAAAAGTTAACTAACACAAGAACGTTCTTGAAAACATTTATGCTCTATAAGGCTGCTTGTTTTGCCCAACGAAACCTATGCCATAGTTATGCCCAGGGAGGCCATGCATGACCTTAGACTGGCCAATACGCGACGTAATCGAAAGATGGTCCTTTTGGATCCTGGCCGTCCGCGGATTGCATGACAGGGTGCACCCGGAGTCAGGTGTAACGGCAAAAGAGGGTGAGGACGACACTTGTGGTTGAATGGAGCACTCGGAATAGTTTTTTAGGCTATGTGCGCGCCAAATGGGGTCGTAAATCACCTCAGCGAACACCCATTTGTGGGGATAGTAGGAGAAAGCGTTTAAAGTCAATGAAATCCTGGTAATGGTAAAAAAAACAGATCTAACCGAAAAAGGGGGATAGAAGATCACAGGAAAAACGCGTTTTTGCATATACAGATGACCCATCCGGAGTGAGAGGCGATCCCTTTGTGTCATTCAGATTACCGGTGAGGAGTGCAACGGAATGGACAACTACAGGGAAGGACCGTAGAGAATACGGACATTGAACGAGACAGCGAGGGTGTCTATAGTGAACGTCTAAGGGGGGCCATCTTTACTTACTACCGGATGCGCCGCTCCCATCTTGGGTCCGCGTCAAAGCGTTGTCAGTTCACTTAAGCAACTCAGTCAGATCCCTTGTGTGTTACACAGGTTTCTCTGAGCAACCGGTACATGGAAAAACGTCTCGGATTGTTTACCTAAAAACGGCCATGAACTTTTCCATAACGGGCAGTTTGTGAGTTCTACTAGAAACCTATATCTATAAAAATGATACCATTTACGTCGTCCAACTCGCCTAGATTGTCTTTTAAGTGGTCTGCTTGTGGCAGTCAGCATAATTTTTATTTAGATCCGAACTGCCTACCAGCAATAGCAGAATATAAAGGGGCTCCATTTCTCGGAAAGTTTTGAATTCATATCTCTAACATTACATTCAGATACCATTTGATAAGCTTTACTACATCACTGCTTGTTTTTAAATGTCAGTCTGAGAATGCATCTGATTCGCACGCCTTTACCTGAAGGAGACAAAAGCCTCCGCCCGTGTGAAATCTGTATCTCTGTACCTAATAGGGAATATGAACTATGACTCGATCTGGAATTCGGTAGCGAAAGTCTACTTTGTTTCATCACAAGGCAACAATGCCGCATATAGATCTCCAGACACTTTTATTTCCTCTCGTTGCAAGAACCGCCTTGGCTGGCTGGTGTGGACAAATAAGCCAGAAATGACCATCTCAGTATCCTATCTGCCTAAATCCAGTCTTATTTAAAGTTCGTACTCGGCCAATTCCAGTTCGGTCAGTCCGGGTTCCACTTACATCGCCTAGCTGTCACTTGTTAGATGTTCGCAGTTCGAAGGGACTGACAAAAATTCAACAAACATTCATCCTTCTTTTTACAGGCGAATCTCTCACCCGCTGTCAGACGGTTCAGCGGGAGTAAATAAATGTGGAGGTCCATTGCGTGCGCCGGCTTGTTACTTAGCTCTGCTGTTGTCGTTCTGATATCTCCAGGTTTGCTCTAGTACGATTTAAATCAGGTCTGAAGTCGTAATTTCGCAGCTTTTATCTACGCAAGCAGTCAATTATTAGCCTCCGTAGCATCGTTTCCACTGTCGCTACTGACTGATAGGTCGTCGCGGATGACGAAGAACGCCAGTGTCTTGATGGCTTGTGCATTGTAGGAATTTTCATGAGGGAGAGTTGCGCAGTTGTGCTTTACTGGCAGGTTAGGCTCGCGGCAACTATTCCAGACTCGGCCATAGTGACCGACCATACACAAAGATCTGCGTTCAAGGTGTTGTCCTTTGTCTCACCAGAACCCAGACTGACAATCTCGGATGTCACTCCGGCAAGTTGCCATAGAAGTGATGTTGGCAAGGTCGACTTGCAACGCTCAAAAAGGCAAGGCTGCGCCGTCCGTTGGTAACCTTTAAAATCTTGCAGCCTTTCAGAGCCGCATGCTTGCGTAAAGGCGCGTCCTCTTTGGTGCAGCGAGAAAAAGTCGCTCTCGACCTTTCCTCAGTCAGCGAGTATCAGTCCATGCCCGGGCAAAAGCCGGCTAGATATTAGGTCAGACGTAGAACCCGCTGTGTCATAAGGACCACAGACAAATTGTAGAACAGGTCCTGTTTGTCGCCACTTATATGCCACGCAACAGCAGAGTTGGCTTTGAAAACCCAGCAGCATCATCATCCTCCTCCTCCTCCTCCTCCTCCTCCTCTGTCTCACTACTGTCAACATCAGACAGATAAAGGTATGCTTATTGTTTCGAGAGAAAAGCGAACTCGTTCAGCCGAGTAGGGTTAACGCCCTGGTGTGCTTGTTAGAAAGCCTAGCTTCGTTCCGGTCGTCCTGGAAGTTTTTGAACACTGAACGGCAGAATGTAGCGTGTCTTGCATGACGAATTTATTTGGTTAAATGGACATCACTCAGTTAGATTCGTTGATACCCTGCCCGATCGTGCGATCATAGCAACAAGCCCTAGAAGGCCTGTGCCTTTTGACTCACTAATCTCGAGGGTTTCTGTGCGCACGGAGATTAAAATACGGCTTGAAAATGTGGCGGACTTCGTGAATTATTGGAACCGAAATGCGTAAAAGGCAATTTCGAAAGTGGCGCACATTTTTACCAGGTGATTACAGTGGGCGAGATTGTTCAGCGTTTCCTTAAGACAGTAACCAATGTCACGAAATTCTCAGCGGTCGCTTTTGACTTAAGAGTGTGGTAGGCATATATAAATAGGCCAATTATAATTTTTACAGGCATTAGTGCAGAACGATATCTCACAAGTGCCTTTAAAAACGCTCAACTCACACAATGCCTTCTGCTTGAAAACAGTCCAAGTTTCAGGATTTTAACTCATAGGTGCGTCGGTTTGCACAGTGCACGTGCTCTTAGCAGTAATTGCGGCGGTGTTGTCAAGTTATACGCATATGCCGCTGATTCGTCTTCTCTTATGTGGTAAATTTCTGCCTGGGCTGGTGTGTTTTCGCAGGTTAACTATGTAGGCAAGAATTGTTGGTCGTTTGCCAACTTAGGACACCCTCGTATCGCAGTGTAAATTGGTAATTTTTTCACTCTTCTAGGTCGGCATTAGTTGTCCTTTTTGAATTTGAACTGTATTTTGTTTCAGTGGTGCAGGTTTAGGTGGTTTGGTAGACAAGTGTTTTCGACACATCCTGGCTAGCTCCCGAGGGCAAAATGACAGTTCTGCGTGGTTTACCGTGCCGGCAATACAGGTACTAGCTAGTAGGCCAGACACGTGTTTCGCCGACATTTCGTCATTGCGTGACACAGCTGCGAGGGTTTCGGCTAATCGGTGGACTCCTCAGCGTTCCCCGTGTGCTTTCCGGTATATCCACCGGTTTTACAATTGCGGCCTTTCAGTCTTTTTAAAAGCTAATGCGCCGACTTGGAGTAAACCACTCAGAGTGATGCTTTGTAATAGGGCAAATAATTTAGAAACTGAAGAAGGAGACACGATCGCTGGGACAAGAGCTTTTTTAGCCTGACGTTTTGGATTCCTGCTCGAACCCATCATCAGAGACAAAAGCAGGTACGGGTGGTTCATGCACAAGAGGCTGCAGTATTTATAGGATGCAGTCGCCATGCTACCGCATGACTAGGAATATTCACGGCTCTCCTCTTCATCAGGGATCGTTGCACGTGGTGTGATGGCCGACATTCGCGTCGTTAATTGCTGCAGTTTCATCACGTGCGTTGGATATTGGTGTGAAGATTGCTCGACCATTTGACGCGCTGACCCCGGGGTTGGGAAAAGTGTTCACCTGTGCGCTCCCCGCGGTGCCAATTTCTCCGCCTAGGCTAAGTCTCAGTGCCGAGTATGGAATGGGAAGATATTGCACTTGTTAATGGACTAGGTGCCAGTAAACCATGACTCGAGCAGCTGTCGGCTCACGCAGTTGTCAATAGAAGCCAAAAGACGGGTCCCAGGAAAGAGTCTTGAAGAAGATGACACGATCGCTGGAACAAGAGCTTTAGTAGCCTGATGTTCCGGATTCCTGCTCGAAGCAGATACTGTTTATAAGCTATGCAGAAGAGAGTTAGAGTAACAACACGAATCTCAGCCGCAATTCCACGTGAAACGTACTAAGAATGTACTCGGTTTCTGTGTTTTTATAGAGTATTTTTGGACCGGAGCTTTTCTTTAGTTTTTTTGAAACTGCCGGAAGTGAGCGTTTAATTTAAATGACGGATTTCTCCCTTTGTCTCGTTCCCCATATTTGCTAGCAGGGTTTTCTAACGCAGGTACATATGAGGATATCCGTCCTATGTCAATTTGTTTGATCTCGTTGTGTACTGCTTTCGATGACTGACAAACAAGGGATCGGCGCAACGTCACGAGTTACCACCTACTGGGGGCGATTGCAGAGTAATGCATACCTCTTCTTATGTCACTCATTAACCACTGGATTCCCTAAACATAGGCTTCGCGAGCGGATACGAGTGCATCTAACTGAAGCACTTTTATTCTGCAAACGACGAGTATTAGTTGGCGAAACTGTGAAGTAATTTGCATGCCGTTTCGGCCCCGCACACAATTCCATTATCTAAGGCAGAGAAAAAAAGTTTAACACTTGCGTGCTAACTCTTGAAATGCTAGCTGAAATTCTGAAATGCGTTTTTGACTCGAAAAGATTACTTAAATAGGGCTTTTATATTGATCACCATGCAGCACAATTCCATAATAATTCAGTTACTTCAGTTGTCGGCTTTTGAATAAACTTCATTGCGGTCGCCTGCGAAAAATACACTCTGCGAAAAATGGCTACTTCTGTAGTGCACATTTCTCTCATTGATTTTTATTGCACATATAAATTCAAATATATTTTATAGAAAACATGCATAAAAATATTCTTTTACTCATTTGGTCGAAAATCACTTCTCTAAATTCTATACTTGGAGAAAGGGTGTAATTTGTTTTTAAACCGTTTCTAATTACGAAATTTTTATGACCATGAAATGTCCGCTCATGAAACGTCGTGTATCTACATTAACGAATCTTGCTTCTAAATCTTACGATATGGCTCAACTCTACTGTCAGTTTTTATAAACCCCATATGGTCTTTTTTAAAACCTTATGGTAATGTGGAACCCTCCGAACACGGAAAATATACAGCTTGTATTTTGGCTACCCTGAATGCAAGTGTTAAGTAAGTCGGGTTCAAAATTATGCGGTGAATTAGAAGGGTTTCTTTAGACCGAAAAGTACCATTTCGTTTAGTATAAACTTCATTGAAGATGTGCGTTTCTACCAAAGGAGTGAAAGAATGAATATTTTCATGCATGTTTTCTATAAATATATTTGAATTTATAAGGACACCGAAAATCAATGTGAAAAACTCATACTGCATAAGTAGTGATTTTTTCAGAGTGTGATTTGCGCAAGCGACTATAAAGAAGTTCATTCAATGGTCGGCATCCTGAAGTAATGAAATTATCATGGGATTATGCTACGTGATAATTAATATTACAACCCTACTTAAGTAATCTTTTCGAGTCGAAAACACATTTCACAATATCGATCAACATCTCCTAAGCTAACACATCTAACGAATGCCTTTTTGGTAACGCACCTCGGCACACCAGCTTGGGCAACACTCTTTATATATGCAATAGACGGCGATGCAGAATTTTGGGGATTCTACTTGTTATCCTTCATTCTACTTGTTATCCTTTTTTCAAGACCCTCATAGCTAGATATGCCGTACGTTTGTACCGCCACTTAGGGTCAAACCCAAGCGCGGGTAGTCCAGTAATTGTAGGACTGACACCTTGCGTTCTACGTTGCTATACTAGGATGGGACGCATAGTGTTCCGAAAAGGTTATTGCCCCTTTATTCCAACCGAATTCGTAAAATTACTTGGCAACTGAAACTATTGATGACGCTCTCTGTGAGTTGATGTCGATACCTGGATGAATGGCTGTATGTGCTTGTCTATTTGGTGTAACAAAAACATATTTGCAGCTCTCTTCTCCTTTACGCTACTTGCGCAATTATGCGTAAAATATTCTGACCGAGGGACCGGGTAATAAACATCCCTGTCGTACAGGATGTGTTCGCTGCATGCTGTCTGCCTTTTATGTGTGCAAGTAAGAGAAATCAGACAGTCCCCAAATAGCTTTGCTTATTGTGGTCATTTTAACTTTGCTTTGTCCGATCGCCACCAGTGGCTATAGGAAATTAAATATGGCGCAGCCCTCATTTACAGGTACATCAATAGACAGGATAGAATACTCTCACAAGGTTACAATTACTGTATGGGCGATCTCTTTCCCTTATCATGCACAGTCTTTTTTGTGGACCAGGACATCGATCGTCGTAATAACTGTGTGTTTTAGGAATAGAAGCGGCCTGACGCCAACAAAAAATGAAAACATGTCGATGTAAATAGCATACGCTTCAGTGTTTTTACTTTCGATTTTGAACCTGTGGCTCTAAAACTGGAAGGTGTTTTTGAATTTTTTCCGAGAAAAATCTTACCCCGAATTTGTGCCCAGCATGCACTAGGTCACAAACACTTATAGAAAAAATTGCATTTCATTTTGAGTCACATTTGGAAAGTAAGAAATCGGCCTTCTTGTCGTTCAAGTTGTCATTTCGGCGTAGTCTGGGTTTCATTCAGTGTTATTGGGGTGCATTTTGTCTTATTTTATTTGAAACTGTAGACTGCGTTACATCTACGTCCCCTGCCATTTTAATCTGTTGAATCGCTTAGGAACCCGTAGAATAAATTTCCCATTTAAGTCCTTTTTCCGAAACTGCATCCTAGTCATTTATGCATGGATCGTCCACATTTAGTGTTGTTTTTGCTAATGAATATTGAGTCAAGTTTGTTTACGTCCTCTGGAAAGGTAACTATGCGCTTTCCAGTGCTGCTATCGGGCTTCTTATGAGAATGCGTATAAGATGCCTGTTGTTAAAGCCAACAATCCTTCCCTTAGGGACAAGAATAATTTTAGGATCTTATGGGTTGTCGCTATTTTTGGGCTTTGCGCTATATGAGACCAGTCCTACCTTGCCTGTTTACGCCATTGAGTTTTGCGTTTTTTATTACCCACATGCCAAATCGCGCATCTCTGGGTTAACTTTTGTCTGCACAACTCCTTTTAAAAGTCGCCATGTTGCAGAACCGTATGGTTTTCTTTGTGTGGTGATACTAACGCCTATTTTAAAAGGTTGTTTAGATGAAAAAGCCCATTGAAGTATCCGCGATTTTAAGACTTGTAAGCCATCAGATGGATGCGGGTTCATGTGCGGCTTAAGTACAAGTCGGAAAATAGAGTAGGTTCTGGTCTGCATCTAATCGAAGTTTTATAGAGGAGTATTCACTTTGTCCGACTGGTAAAAAGTTAGGTTTTGAGGTCTGATGAACACTCAGCTTTTCTGCACATGTACTTTATCGACGGTCTCACCGAAATTCGATTGGGTAGACGTCAGTCGGTATTACGCATCCAATGGGCAAACTGTATTTTTCTCGTGAAGTTGTGTTCACTGCGTGATGAGTTTGTTGGGATGAGCATTACGTAACTGGCATTTGTTTTTTAACATCGAGCTTTCGCTTTTAAAGCATTTTTAGCCTCATAGACACTATTTTTGCTGCGTTCAACACAGAAATTTGATAAGGAATCCGCTTTTACCTAGGTTATGTGGATATTATTCGGGGATAAGTTGGAACAGTACACAGACGTCAATGACTCTTTTCCAGTGGGCAGTTGCTCCGGGAATAATCACTTTTGTATGCACGCCTAAAATCTTATTTTTTATTGTAAACGTCAAGTATCTGATGTTTTCACGTTACTTCCTGACAAGTGTACGTCGGCACATCAAAGCCTCCAGCTGGCAAGCGTTAATAACTATGGTCTGACCCGCCAAAGTCTTAGAGACAATCGAGGGTGGCGCAGGATTCCAGACTAAACATTATGGCTTTGCCTTTATTTTGGAGTCCAAGTCAAAGCCTCATAGGTTACCGCATAGCGACGAATAGTCAGACATTCAAGTAAGGCAAGGGGGAGAGAAATGCCCATCTACGCCTTTTTTGTCGACCATCGGCTTTTCGCTTGATGACTGGGCAGTTATCTGAAGAAGTGTTTAGTGGCAGATGTTTAACAATGGGCAAATGAAAGTGACTCGCAGTGGTCCTTAGATAAGTTTCTGAGAAACCACGACTGTTGAGGATTCAATAAAGTCGACTCCAAAATGACATGAGAGTTTAAGAAAAATATACGCTCTTTACAAATGAAGTGTTGAGGCCATATTTGTTTTCTGTCTATCCTCGGCTATCAGAAACCCTCAAGATTTCATGGTTTTGTTTTCGTACAGAAGCCACTTGAAACATGAGAAGTTTAAGAAGTGTAGTTCCCTACGAAACGGTTGCTAGGACATAGTTATAGATGAAACATAATCAATGTGTGGTGCATATCTAATGTTTGCATTTTGGAACGGCAAGTTCGGTTGTCGATCGGGAAAGAATATTTAGCTCGGCGAGTGTCCGGACACCATAGGATGATGTTAGTAATAACTGGGTGTAAAGTTTGATTGCAAAACATAGTAAACGATCGAAAATCAAGACCCCATGTTTTAGCCAATCACAACTATGCGCTCAAGACGAATTTACATACTCGCATACCAACTCTTTCAAACAAAGTCACCTAGTCGATCAGCTTTTTTTCCGTCCTCACGTTACTAGCCATTTATTTTAAGCAGTTTGCATCGTCCGGCTTATTATCGAAGCAGATTTTGCAAATCAGTTTCGGACGCAGTAAACAATTAAACGTCATAAAGGGATTTTCCTTAAAGACCGATCGCGGATATCTGCATCCCCTTCTCCTGATTAAGTGTATACTCGAATTTGTCCGATTGCTAGGGATTTGCTAGAAGTCTTTCTAACTATATATACTTCGGAATACGATGTGAACATTGAAACAAGTTCTTTGTGAACACAGTTGACCGGCATAGTTCATTATTTGACGGAAGTAGTACTAGCACGGCTTTGTGGGGTACGGCTCATCAGTAGGTCCAGCTGTGTTTCCCATGTGTTTTCTGGTACATACTTCAGATCTGAAGCGTCAACTTTTTGATCTCCTCAGAAATCAGTGTGTTAACATGGAGTAAATCTGTCAAAACAAAACTTTATGGGGTCACTCCAAAAGTTGAAATGAATATTTGAGCCGAAATCCATCACCTTCGTCGGTATAACCGAACAATATTCATAAGGTGCCAACAGGTTTTCAGTAGTATACCCGTTGTATGCTTCGCCATACGAACACCACACATACTCGCATAAAACCCAAACACGTACTTTTGTCCTGGAAAAGGCCTAGGATATGATCGTCGCATCTACTCCTCTTCATACTTTTCTTCTAGGCTTTGGAAAGTAGAATTCTCAAACCTGCACCCTAACCTGGTGCTCTTTGATGGTAGGAATTTGATCGTGACCTTTAACGGCTTTCAGACCAAGCAAGTGCAACCACAAGTAAAACGGAAGCTTAGACTCACCTATTTTTTAACGTTATTTTTTCGTTATCTTGGAGCTTTTGGTAAATTTTAAACATACGAAATAGCGGTTATCGTCTAGAAACGACAGAAAAAGTTAAGCATCTTTATTCGCAATGGCAACTGAGTCAGAGGTAACCATCTGTAGTGTTGAACACAATTTCTGCTTTTCGTTAGTTTTAAAATCTGATCGTCACACCTAGCTGCTACTGAAGGTCAGAAGAAAGTTGTCAAGAACAAAGGTCTAGTGCGTCCGGACACACATTGATGGCAGCAATATTAAATTAGAATAACAGCAGGCCATGTGCCATCCAATCGCATCCTGAAGCGCGGCACGAAACTGAGCACGCACGCACGCACGCATGCGAACAGCTGTCAGTTCCGTGGCCGACAGCATCCTCCTGCATCCTCTCCTCTACTACCACCTCTTCCCGACGTAGACTTCGCAGCAATCAATGCAGGCACACACACACACCGGCCTCCACCCACCAGTGTTTGTCTTCCTTCGATCATACCGGACCCTTGACCACTGATCGCGGCAGCTCCTAGATTCCCTATCCCTCGCGCTCCGAAAGGACAACAGCACGCTGGCTGGCCGGCAGTCTGTTGTCAGCCCACGCAGTCGGATCCGGTGGGACGAGCGCCCAGGCAGAGGCCGCTGTGTGCGTATGTGTGGACGCGCGCACACAGTTTCTTTGAACTTTTCCAGACATCGGGAGGAGAACAACAGTGACAGAAACGTCAGTGGCAGTAATGAGCGCCGTCTGGTCGTCTTGCCCCACATAACACACATGCGGTGCTGTGCGGTGATTGGGATTAATAAACTTGCTTGCATTTACACCCTTGTCCGCGTGTACTCGGCAGACTGGCTGGCTGCACGCACAAACACTCGGAAAAGGTGATTTATGAGGGAGATTTGCGCTTGTTGAAACGTCCACAGGCCACGCCTTCTGCAGAGACGACGATGCAAGACCTTAATTACAGCATCGCCATTTGATGGGGCAGCTAGGAGTGGTCGTCTGTCAGGCGTCTGTCGCGACTATTTGGGAGCTGATCGATTTCCTTTTGCCGATCTGAACGCAGGCAGTTGAGACTGTGTTAGAGAAGTCAGTGCATGAGAAATCGAAGAATACTTAACTTTTGGGCATTCAGTCGCCGTTTGCTGACATTCGTACAGTTTTCCGAAAACAAATAACCTATTGTCCCCGACTGATAACTGCTTGGCATGGTTCACACAGTAGAAGAAAATAGACTTTTTTGTCAGTCCACACCCATCGGAATGCTCAGACTTGCCATCCATGCAATGGAAATTATGTCGTATTGACCCATTTCGTGTTCGATTTTAGTATGTGCAGTGAGTAACCGATCTCATGAAATGTTGGCCGAAATTCTGAAATGCGTTGTCGATTAGAAAGGATCGCTTAGGTGGCGTTGTAATACCGGTTATCCAGCAGCACACTCATATAATATTTCGGACTCGCCTGGATGTTGACTTTTGAATGCAATTGTATTCGACCTTTCGTAGAAGCTGCACTTGGCAAACAGTGACCACTTATGTGGTATATTTTCTTACATCTATTTTCGATGGTCTTATAAATTCCAATACATTCTATACAAAGTATGCGTAATTATATGCTGTCTTTTACTCTTTTGGTAGCAACTCACGTTAGCTTCCTTGTTACTCGAAGAAGGGATATATCTCAGTTTTAAAAGGTTTCTAATTATGCGATTTTAAAGACCGTACAATGTCCATTAATTCGGCGTCGTACCTGTCCGTTTATCAATACTCCTTATGAGATGCACAACATTTTCCGCATCTACTGCAAAATGTTATAAAATCTATATGGTATCTTCTTAAATGAATAGAGGAATTTATCACTTTCTTTACGCGGAAAGCATACACCTTCAAGACTGAAATCGCTAAACGCTAGTGCAACGGCTGGCCTGGCTCAAAATTATTCGAGCTTTGGAAGACTTTCAAAACCTTGATATACCCTTCCTTTGAGTATAAAAAGTAAGCGCGACGTGATTGGCTACCAAATGAGTAAGAAAGCATATTTTATGCTTATTTTCCCTAAAATGTACTACAATTTATTGGACCATTGAAAATCAATACAAAAACTGCGTACACTTTAAGTAGTCACTTTTTACCGAGTGCAGTTTCTACGAAAGGTCGAAAAGAAGTGTATTCAAAAGCCAACATCCAGGCAAGTACGAAATATTATAGGATTGTGCTGCTTGGTAATCAGTATTTTAACGCCACCTGAGTAATCCTTTCTAATCGAAAACGCATTTCATAATTTGGGCCAACATTTCATGAGATCGGTCACGCACTGAAAATGCCAGACATTTTTCTACGAGGCCGTAGCAGTTTTTCGCTTTCTGTCATTGCCATAGACATCTCTCTCGTAAGGATGGATTTGAGGGGCTCACGACCGGATGAGTACGTGGGTGTAACTTACGGTTTGAAGGAGGAAAGGTTAGTCTGGTGTCGAAGTTGTTGGAGATTATCTTCTCTCCTCGAGCCTTTCGCCTTGTGATGATAACGTGGGCTTACGACAAGGATAAAACGTGACCGGAAATTGCGGCAATAGCAAGGATAAGCGGGGCTGACACCTTCGGTATTGGTCATCTGAGGAGTGACGGTTTGGCTGACAACGACGGCATTACGATGAGTGCAAAAATATTCGAAAAGGCAAATGCAGGCCACAGACGTACGTTGAGAGCACAGTGTCAGGTTAAGAGGGTTTGCGCATTAGAAGAGTTGGTCAGAATTGGTCCAGTTTAGTGACATTTAGTTCGACTCCATTCTCGGCCTTCACTTTGTTCAGGTACGTGTCTTGGTATTGTACAGCAGCAAGAGAAAATTAAGCATATTCAGGAGGACCTCAACATCAAGTTTTTGAACTTTACTGGGGCCTTTGACACAGTGAGTAGGAACAACTTGTTCGAAGTGATGAAGGGCCGAGATGATGCTGGAATATTTGCCACATCGTTGGGTTTACGCCATTTGCGATAAATCAATTCGAACGCTTGCATGGTTAACATTGCGGAGAGGCAAAGTTGTCAGTGGGCTGTTATCAGCCTTCAACCTACCGTTTCCTGCAATGCTGATACGGACGTGCACCCGGGCACCAGCGTGATCACAGCGGCACCGGTAGCCGTTTGATGTCCAGCATATACAAATCTGTCAGACGGCTTCGGAGGTTGTCTTCGCCATCTACACACGTGAGGCTGTACACTCAACAATGTGGGTACTTTGTACTGATGCCCAGAATACCTAGTCCTTCGCATGTGACGGAAACGACTACAGTCTAGCGGGTGCAGTGATGACTTGCACGTAATTTGAGCTTGTATGGATGGATAATTGCGCAGCATTTGCCCCTCCCCGCCTCTTGTCATAGGCATCTTTCTCCATTGACAAGACTACTAGAAGACGCGTGGAAGGGGTTGTGGGTGCAGTAATCGATGTGGATGAATCAACGTCTACGCTGTCACTCATCTTCAGGCGCCCAGATGCACATGAGCCATGCCTCAAAAGAAGGGGTCTTGGATCGCACTGAAGGGGGTCATCACGCAACATGATCCTCCGTGGGAAGAAGCACTTAGTTATCCCGTCATCTTGCAACCTCTCAAGCCAACCTCACATGATTGCACTGTTAGAGCACACCGAGGCCCCTTTGTTCGCTAGTCAGTCAAGACCAGGCTGACGGAAAAGGGCCATGTGCGATGAGCGGGAATTGTTTCACATTATTCAACCCCTCTAAACTTGCCCTCGTTGCAAACCCACACCTCGATTAATCTACTTTGTTCCTTTAATTTTAACCAAATCCTCACATCCAAACTACGTAAATGTCAACCTAATCAAGGGCGATCTTTTAATTCCGCTGAACATTAAACCTATAGTAAAGAAAAAATGGACTTACTTAGGCTTGCACGACTTTTTCTAAAGCACCGCGTATGTAAGAAGCCCAATGCTTACAAAATATTAAGAAATGTAGTGTGGTAATCAGAGTTCTTGAGATTTTGTCCATGCAATATTTTTTGCGTACACATTCTCGTCCCGCCACTGATATTTGACGCGGGATTTGGCCTTAGGGGGGCAGAAAGGATAGGCCAGTCAAAATATTCTTTACTCATGTAATAATATGGTCATTTGTGTGATTCTATTCATCCAGCCTCCCTGCTGTCCGCATATTGTGATTTTCCACGTGATTATAATTTTCTCTAACTTCGGAGGAATCATCAGTAGATTTAGTGGAATACAAGCGTTCTTTTACGTCTGGCCTGAGGGAAAACTTACTCTGTTCTGTAGCATTAAATTATGACCTACCTGTTCTCCTGTCTTTCTAAAAGTTCAAGATGTTTCAAAATAGGGTCCTTTGGCCTTGGTTGTCGAATTGGTCTCCCTTGTCTTTGTCGGTAATAACATTCTGCCTATTGGTCATATATATATAGGCAGAATGCTATTACCGACAAAGACGAGGGAGATTGGAATGGCCATTTCTGGCTTATTAGCCGTCCTCAGCCAGCCATATATATGTATGTGTCTGACGGCATTGAGAAAAGTTGCCGACGAAAGGGGTGTGGGTGCTCACCCACACGGTCGAAAGCGAGATTTCTCTTTAATGCAACCACTTCTTTTTTCTTAATTTTCGCATTTTCCGAGCTTGTCTTCGGAGAATATGGCCAGATTTTGAAAACTCAGATAAGCAATAATGTAGATCATGCACTCTTTAATCCTGGGCAATGAGAAGCTAATCGAAGAAGTTGTAAGAGCCCCCAAACTTCTGATTGTCTAGCAAAGGTCGCAGAAGTTGTCAACTTCTGGACACTGGATCCAATTAGATCAGCTTTCAACAAAGCCTGTAACAGTAGAAATACCAGGCAGAGATGTTGGTAATGAACGATAAACTCTCGTCATTCTAATGAAAGGGTTAGAGAGGGATTTGTGTCCAGCAACAGCACAACCGTTTGCACTAGACTATTTTCTTATCCCAAAACAGATCTTGCGGCATCTACTTCCGGTCTTGCGAACCTACCCCATCCCGAACTCGGAGGTTTACCCCACGCCACTGAGATGCTTGACTCAGCTGCTCTCATGCTGGCTGCCTCACGGGAGTCCGCTTTCCGGGCCGCAGCAGCAGCTGCAGCCGCTTCCTCCTCAAAGTGCCATCCGACGCGCCTTAAACGGGAGCCCTCTCCCCCTACCTCGGACTCCTACTTCCTTGCCGCCGCGGCAGCCGGAGTACCCGGATGTTTAGTGGGTCCCAACAGAGCTGCCGCTGCCGCGGCCGCAGCTGCTGCCTTGGGTGCCAATGGATCCCCCATAAGTGGCGGCAGCAGCGGTGGCGCTGTGGGCCACCTGCCCCGCCTCTTCCCCCCACCCGAGCATGGAGACTTTGCCATGATGGGGGCTCCGTTGTCATTGGCGCAACCGATGCCATCAAGGTCCCAGGGTCTTGCGCTGGCTCAGGAGCAGTCCCGAGCGCCGGTCGTGGCAAAGATGATGCCGCCGAACTTTGCCACAGCCGCTGCTGTTGCAGCTGTCTCTCGGTACACCTCCTCGCCCCTAGCGATCACCAGCGCCGTTGACGTCCCATCTCTCCCGCAGGAACCGAGCCTACGACGGTGGATTAATAGGTCAATTGCCTCAGAGAAGCTGCGTCTAGTGGAGTTGTGCGCTTTCATAGAGTATCCCCTCCCGACTCCGCCGGATGTGGTTGCTGGGGTGAGTGGTTTCTGACGCCCACTATATTCTAATGGATATTTATTGGTCTGTAACTTTGTCATAGTTTTACAAGTTCAGAAATGAAAGTGGGGCACCGCACCAGCTTTGGAAACTACTATCACGGGTGGATTTTGAAAATTCTCCTTAACAATATTGTCTGTTTGCCCCCCTGTGGCCATGTATGCAGGTAAAATTGTACTCCAATCGCTCATCAGTGTTTCTTGCTCTGTTAGTATCGGCGACTTCCTCACTCTGTGACCGTTCTTCCACATAGAGTATAGTTGTGTTAAGCATGCTTCCTTTAGTGAATCCATATATATGTATAATACCGTGTATAGGAAGAATATGAGATGTCCCTCGGAGGTTTATTCAACAGAACTAATCTATCCTTTTTGCTAATTGCTTTCAACTTTTTGTGTATTTCGTTGGAAATGTGGAAAAAAACATTACACATAATGCGTGCGCACAAAATTGTTGCGCTTCCTTAGGACAGTGATAATGCCTCGGTCAGTAGGCTTCTAGCACACACCTCAGTTATGGAGAAGGTATTCAACGCAAATGCCATCCCCTTCAAATCTAACAACGATCTCGTCTAAATTTGCACCCTTTACCATGACTGATTTAGCTTGTGAGTAACATTCAACCGAGAGAAGTCATTTGGACGCGTCCGTCCATCAATACCGCACACTGCTACTCTAAGAGTGAGGATTAAAGTGAGACATGCTTTGTATTGCTTGCCTGACCAAATACTGTCTGACTTCGTTTCCCATGAGACCGAATATTTTATTAAAACTAACAAGCTATTGGTGGAAAGGTGACCCAGTCACTGATTTACAATCAGAAGCACAGGTCTATAGAGAATCTGCAAACTAATTGCTCACAAATTCTGACAGCATTCTAGATTTTGACGTTTAAATTAAACGCCTAGTAGCCTTCGCTTTTTTTACTACTCTGCTGGCAACAGAAGGCGGGAAATACCAAATGAAAATGAACTCTACTGAGTCATGCGTAGAGTAACGTCCCTCTGCGTCCCTCCGCCTGGATTTCTAAAAATTTGTAAAGGATCTCCCTAAATGCAAAGAAGCAAAGGTATTATATAGGAAAAGGGCATGAAGTGAACTAATTAGAGTTGTTCGGGGAAATCGACATTGCTGGCAGACTTCCATTACCTCTCTCAGTAACAAAATCTCGTCAAACGCACACCTTGAGAACACCTTACTCCACTATCTTTTTCCTAGCCTCCACCCCCGTCCTTGTTATAAACTCCTCGCACTCCCAACCCTAACCCATTTATGATCTTATTTCATTAAGAACATCAAATAATATATCAAGTTCGTGTTTATCGAACTCGCCCCGAGACAGCCTGTCACGCACTTTTCATTTGATCTAGGAGCGTAGCGTCATTTGGTGGTCAATTCCAAATGCCATTGCCGTCCACTGTACTTGACGTCTGCCCAGAAACAAATGTTTCGCTTTCTCTGTGGTACGACGAATCGATTTTTTGCCCTAACATAAGACTCTGATCGACCTACAGATGCTTGATATCGCCTCACAATGAAGACGAAACGTCACCAACCGCTCCATCAGAAGCAGCCGAACACAATTAAACATATGCTCCTTGTACGCTTAATTGAGACATGGGTTTAGGGCTTACGCGTTACTCCTAACTTGCGCTTACCAATTATAAACAGGCTGAGTCCGGAAGTCGTTCTTTCGTCAGTCACTACATTCCTGTCTGAAGATCCGCGAAGCTTCATACCTTAATTAATTAGAAACAGAGCGTGCGGTAATGTGTGTTTTGTCATCATCTGCAGTTTCTGTGAGTTTAATTACATGATTGGTGTTTCGTGTGGCAGTTAGATAGTGTACTTTATTCACTCCACTTCACGTGATTTAATGGACTGGTTTCGACGGTATGTAATTTTTTTCAGACATCGTTAGCAAAGCACTGAGGAACAGGTCTTTGGGCCATAGTGTTTAGGCTAAACAGCACACTAATTTGAGTTTCATGCACTTACCTGTTTTAGGTATATGGTGAAGCAGATTGCCGTGCGTTTTGAAATTACTGCTCACTTCTGTCTTGCAATGGAAAATATTATGTCGGTATCCAGTTGAAGTGCATGGCATTCAGTCAAGATATGTGCACAAAATTCGGCCTTGAACCTTACAAGGCGTGCTTCGATGAACGGACCACAGGTTTCTTCATTAATTGCAGGCAAACGAAGAAAACTCGCATAGACATAAAAAGATGCCAATAATTGTAAGCCAGACTGAAAAAAACCACAGGTAGGGTGAAATGGGACTGCAGAAAACGGGACGTGAAGCGCGTCGTGACTTTTAGTTAGAACTCGTGGTGGTAGTCTGATGGAGTCATTTTTGATGCGTCCTACTAGTTGCGCTGTCTAACTCAGAGCAGGTTTCAAGGTGATCGCAATTCCTTTATCGGGAGCAAGTCTTTACACACATCAATTGTGTTTTATAAAACATATTCCATCTTTAAAATACAGTTTGTCAATTACTGCACGACGCTCGATTTTTGCTCTTTCATTACGGTCAGTACGCCGGGTTTGTTTAAATTGCCGATGCCTTTTTATTCTTCGTAATCCTTCGCTCTTTATTCTACAAAGTGCCACTTTTAGATAACTGAGAGCAATCCTTCAACTGCAGGATTAGTCTCAATGTGTGATTTTTGCATGTATCTATGAATTCGGGAAAGTTTCCGGTCAAAGCTTTCTCCTATACATTAGTT
Organism: Spirometra erinaceieuropaei; assembly: GCA_902702965.1. Lineage (NCBI taxonomy): Eukaryota > Metazoa > Platyhelminthes > Cestoda > Diphyllobothriidea > Diphyllobothriidae > Spirometra > Spirometra erinaceieuropaei. Next base: position 221,806 of record CACRXP010000676.1, on the reverse strand, counting down.
GTATAAATGAAACAAACAGTATGTTCTTGATTGAAATGGCATTACTTTTGAAAGCTTAAGAGTTAGAAGCAACAGTCAGACTAAGAGCTTCAAAGGCAAGGGATTTGCGAATCTGAATTTACACCAAACACTGGGAATTTTTGGATTTGATGGGCTACATATAGCAGCCTTTGGAGGAGTTTTGCACGAAATGTTTGCTCGTTCCATACCTGGGTTACGTTGTTTAAAGGCAGCCGTATTCTAGCCTATATATGCATCTTCATTGGAAATTATAGTTCGCTGAAGAGGTTCAACAGAATCTATCTCACACTTGGGTGTATCTTTAAGTTACGGCTTTACGAAATATGGTCCACGTTATAGAAATTACGTCGGACTGACTTATTAATTTCTTTTTTCCTAATCAGACCCTTCCCACTTCTCTACTGATTTCGCTAATTTTAAGAGTTTATGATCATCATAGCACCATTTCTCTCCACCATTCTCTAGAAACATGCCGTATTTAATCGGCGAGTCTAGAACATCTAGCCGTAATTACGCCATCAAATAAGGATTCTACAGCCTTCAACTGCACGCTTGAGGTTTAAATCCGAGTCAATGTACGTCAAGGAACGTCATCACCCAACTGCGGGCTCGCATCATCTTGCCTGAATCGGGGAATATCCGGTCGCAGGGAGGAGTCACGTGCACTGATCTATTCCGTTGCGTGGGTTCTGACGTCCACACGTTCATGGAAGAACCTATATGTCCATTTTTGTGCTGAAATCGAGGTACAGCGTGTGACCGATCTGATGAAATGTTGGCTGAACTACTTAAATGCGTTCTTGATTAGAAAGGATTGCTTAGGTGGGGTGGTAATGTTGCTTATTAAACGACATTATCCCATAATATTTAGGATTCGCCATGGTGTCGGCTTTTGAAGGCATTTCTTCTCGATCTTCTATAGAAGACGCACTCTGTAGGAAATGGCAACATATTTAACATGTATTTTTTACAATGATTTTCGGCGATCTTATAAATTTAAATATTTTTTATGGAAAACATGCACATGACTATGTTTTCCTTTATTTGTTGAATAGAAAGTAACATTATCTTTACATTTTATACCAGAAGAAAGCGTATATTTAGGTTCTGAAAAAGTTTCTAATTGTGAGATTTTTATGACCATGCGATATCTATACATACAGTATCGTACATCTCCGTTTACCAATGCTCTTCGTGAAACGTACAACATAGTCCACATCCATTGCAAAATTTTACGAGCTTAACATGATATCTTCTTAAAGACGTAGAGCAATTTATGAGTTTTTAAGCGGGAAGCGTGCATCTTGTAAACAGGAATCGCAAAATGCAAATGCAACGGCTGATCTGGCCCAAAATTACTGGGTAATTGGAAAAAATTTTCAGAACCTAAATATACGCTTTCTTCTGGTATGAAATGTAACAACAATGTTACTTTCTACCCAACAAATAAAGGAAAACATAGTCATGTGCATGTTTTCCATAAAAATATTTAAATTTATAAGATCACCGAAAATTACTGTGAAAAATACATGTTAAATAAGTAGTCATTTCCTACAGAATGCGGCTTCTGTAGGAGGTCGAGAAGAAATGCATCCAAAAGCCGACACCCTGGCGATTCCGAAATATAATGGGATTATGTCGTTTGATAAGCAACCTTACAACCCTACCTAAGTAATCCTTTCTAATCGAAAACGCATTTCAGTATTTCGGCCAACATTTCATCAGATCGGTCACGCACTGTAGATGGGAAAGCCACCACCAGGTATTACTATATTTAATTGTTAGATAGCAACTTTCGTCCATATGCACCTTGGTCACTTTCACACGTTTGCTCTTTCGTATCCAAACGGAAGGAAGCATTCCATAAAGGATACAGCAGTTATATCCAGGTTTGAGCAACCTTCCTCAAATATGCATTTTACTCCATCATTTCTATATGAAAGTCACCACAGCAATGTCCGATCCTAGTTGTTCGCAAACAAAAAGTAATCTTGTATTTATAATGCCCCCATATTTTGATGCAATTTCTTCACATTTGAGTGAACAATAATCTCGGCAGCTTTCAAATCACTTCGAAAGTGATGAATTATTAGGTAAACGTTCGCTCGACGCCTTTTCCCGGGCCCCAAACCCCGTTGTGTATGGAATGTTAAGCTACAGTTCGAAGTATTACAGTCTGTTAAAAAGTAACATGACGTTTTCGTTATTCGTGGCTCATCCTCAAAACGCTCTCAATAGTCACCTTTTTAGTTGCGTTGTTAGCAAAAACTGATATCCCTGTAGTCTAAACTACCTATTTGGCACAAGATGACAGACGTTTTAGGATTTAAGTCTAAAAAGCAATACGAGCTCAGAAACTGCATATTTCAACTTTCGAAACATAAAATGAAAGTACCTTTGATAGCAAGTGGTGCAAGACACGCATCGAATTGCTTAACAAGACGGGCTACACCGAAGAGTCACTTACCACTGTGCATGATAATTTTTGCGTTGACGAGCGACCAAGCACGAACACGTTTGCTGTCGAGGGCGCAGTAATGCTGTTGGTTTTCTCGCATGTTCCTGCGGATGTTGCATTTCCTTTGGACGCAGTCAAAAAACTGATCTAAGGTGAATGAGAGGCCTGATCAACCATGAACAACTTTATCAGGTCAGTTGGTGCACGAAATGCCAGCAAAGTAGAAAATGCGTCCACAATCAATAATTCACTTTCTCCTGCAACGCTACAGCCACACCCGTCGACTTCGAGGCTTATCGGCCCGTTTTATGTTTTTGATTTCTTGCCTTTACACACGTCGCAACCTACAACGGCGCAGCCGCTTCACCTGCCTAAATGCCAATGGCTTTTTTCTCATGTTAATTGGCTTAGTACCGACGCGACATTCATTCGAAGTTGCAGCTATCCTAACGCTGTATCGTTTTTTCGGCGTTTACTTGAGAGAGAAAGAGAGAGAGATACCCTCCCGGGTGCAGCGTTGCACATTGCTCCTTTAATGGCTCTTTTATTACGTCACCGGTACGCATGTCCTATAATACAAGGTCCGCATCAAGGTCGTTGCCATCAAGAAGCAGATTTAACTCCTTGTTTTTGGACTTTTTGCAGTCAGATTTTTTTCCTTTTTTAGACGTACACTTCTTTTTTGGGGGAGTTGTCTAAGGTCGCTCCTTGTAACGCGAAGGACACTAAAACATGAACATTCTGCGTTGCTAAACTAATAATTCTCATCAAGGACACTTTTCAGACGTTTTCTCAAAAGCAGTGATCCTCAACTAGAACTCACCTCACAGAGTCCTCTTGAGCTAGACGGCCAGTCGATCCTACTTATTAAGAATATAATAGAATAACTTTTTTGCCACCTCTTGGACGCTGTCTTTCCTAAGGAGCACAGACAAAACTTAAAATAAACTCGTCGACTTCGGCTGCAGTTGATTACATTCGTTTTGGTTTTTTACTTAGCCTATATTGCTCGAGTAGGAAGTTTGCTTTAGGGTAAAACAAAACTGAATTTCAAGGCATACTACTAGTGAAAATTGAAAAAAGGGCAAGATGTACAGTATGGGGATATAGGTTTCGCGTTTAGTGGTTTTGAGCCATGAATATTTCGCCTTACGTGGAACTCGGGAAATTCGACATTGGCCATATGTTGAATTAACTGCGAGTTGATCAATTTTGATGTCTGCTTGTTGCCGATTTTCACTTTTTCAACAGTTGCTTAAATCTGATCGCATCGTTCATTCGTATCACCCGAGTCACTAATTCTTCGTTAACGGGGCTATCAACTGACATTTGTGACTTGACGGAGGTTAATATTATGTTTCGTCCCCGTTGGCGGCTTCCAGTTTTGAACCTTTAAATTGCACACAGAGCCGCCTAAACACCCTCCGCTACAAAATTATCCCATGCGCACTCTCAAAAATCCAACTGTACTTATCATAGGCCTTAATGTCGACCAGCAGCCGTTGTAACAAGATGCGAGATGATAGTTTAGCAAAACGTGAAATTTGATTTGGAGAACAGGGTTGTGATGGACGATGTCATGTGGTTTGTGCTGCCGTTCCACAACCGGACACCATCGCTGAGGACAACAGTAGTCTGGGTAACCGCCGAGCTGGTTGGACATGGCCGGTGGTTAACTTACCTGAAGGCGTTTTGATGTAGGCGGTGGAGGGGAAGCGTCATATTCGATCGTCGTTGCCGACGGTGTCCACCGTATGCTCCACGGCAAGCCTAAGAAGTCACGGTGACTTGCGCGTGAATTAGTTTATAGTGATAGTAGACTTGCGTTGCGTCTATCACACTCTCTCCTCCTACCCCACCTAGACGCAGTGCCAAGACAGATTCAAGTTGACCGGTGGTGGGGGATGGCGCAGGTGGATGGCACGATCGGGCCCACAACTTGGCGCTCCACTCCACACCCACTGGTCCACATAGCAGATGAGCAGTATTTTAACAAACAACAAAATTGGGATGGCGACAGGGGTTTCAATGTGCGCGACGTCAGCCAGCAACTGGGTCTGCCATCGCACCCCGAAATGTTGACATTTGCTACGGTGTGCATTGCGCTGACGCCCGCCAGAATCCGATAGGGCCCCCGTGTTGGTTTAGCGCATCTACAACGTGGAACGTTTGAGAGGCATCTGCTGCCTCAAGGACTCCGCCCCTTTTGGTCAATGCTTGGATCCGAGCCTAACAGGGTTGTGAGAGCAGCTGTGGTCTGTTTGTTGTTAGGAACTGTTCATCTGACTGAATTTTTGGTTGTTTTAGTAGCAAAGGTGGTTTGAGGCGGGTTTTGTACATCGACCGATAGTCGGCTTCCTTGTATATAAGAGGCAACGACTGTAGTCTACAAGGATAGCCTATTATGATATGATCCAAGACCTTCACTGTGGAGTACCGAATGAGTGGATTAAGGTGGAACTCTGATTTTGAATTCAGGACGTATGGAAAATTATCTCCGCAGCAAGCCATCATCTTTTATTCCAAGCTATCTGTTTCATGTTAACTTAACTTCAAATACTATATATCATTGCCAATAGAAGCGAACAGACGAGTCCCAGGAAGCAGTCTTGAAGAAGAAGAAGAAGAAGACACGATCGCCGGGACAAGAGCTTTATTAGCCAGACGTTTCGGATTTCTGCTCGAATCCATCATCAGTGACATAAGCACTGATGATGGATTCGAGCAGGAATCCGAAACGTCTGGCTAATAAAGCTCTTGTCCCGGCGATCGTGTCTTCTTCTTCTTCAATACTATATATCATAACAAGAAAGAAGTCTGTAATAAATGATCGTCTTTTTAGGATCTTCATTTTAGCGCATTTTCCATTAACAGTATTTTGTTTTGTTAGAGAGTTTACTAAGCACTTGCAATATTTTACAATGGTTTAAATCAGGAAACGCGCTAGATATGGGAATTAAGTATTTCTAAAAACCGTATTCTTGTCCGAATTGCCCTTAACTACTATTCATCTTTCCGACACGACGTTGATCACCCCCGCTCGGTCGAGTAATGAGCACTTCTGAGCGACCTTCGTCACGGTCGGGGCAATTCGCACGGCGTTAAGTTCACTTCTTTACAACCATCACACTGCAACTGGAAGCTGGCTTAGATTCAGTGGCCGATTAGGCACAAAACCCTGCTCGTCCATGCGGCAACACGGCTAGTCCCTCCTCCATAGTCGAATCAGGCCCTGCCCAGAGCTTCCTCAGTTTTCGACGAGCAGACCACCTACTCTTACAATTTGAAATGGTTACTGGGGCTTCATAATAGCACTCACCACGACGTTGTATAGTTACAGGTGAGAGCAAGGTGAACTCGGACTAGCATTGATACCCTCATATAACCAGGCCTCTAACCCGGCCGAAAATCAATCATGGCTGGCTACGCCTCTCTGCACAGCCTCAGTCGTTCACCAGACGGACACATTGATACCAGGTGCCTTCTCTTATCGAAGTGTGACGATACATCCTGCCGGTTTTCTCTTCCTGCCGTTCAGCGTTGTGGGCCAAGCCAATGGTTTCTGTTTGCGAGGTCAAAAATTTAAAATTCTAGATAACACGGATAAAACCATTGTAAATGGCAATATTTGAGACGCGCTGATCCTCAGTGATAAGTATTTACCAACCTTGTCTGATTTTCATCGATACAAGCGAAATTTGACTTTTAGGAAGCAGATGAGTAAGAGGAGGCGCAGTCGCTAGAGCAGGAATTTTATTTGTTTGCGTTCCGGTCTCTTACTCGAACTAATTAGCGAAGACAGATTTAATAAGCCCAAGAGACTCACTGCCACGTCCAGGATCGGCTAACGGTTTTTTTCCGTTGCGGGTGAATCAGATATTCGAGGCGACCGAAAAACTACTGCAAGCACGGATGGCCGAATACGTAGCAGCAGTGAGAAGAACTAACGCCAGTTCTTAAGTCACAGCTCATTCGACAACATCCCACCACACCTTTAAGTTCAAAGGAAACAGATTTCTCGTGAAAGGTAGCAACCGCGCGCCGCGAAGTGCCTGCGTTACTTTTCCCTGACTTTCGGTTGATTAACAAGTAAGCTTACCTTTTTCCGTATACTGCACTGAGACAGATTAAACACTTATGCGAGGGACGCACGGACGAACACTGTCAGCGTCCGTGAATCCAACTGAGGCCCATAACCAGCTCCGGGGGTGTAATTATCACAGTCTATGTCTTGGCTGTCGATCTTCAAAGCAATCATTGCTTCACATCCAACTGTCTGCGATGAATGCGGGAGACGCTACTTTTTGATAGAAATATGGCGTTTTAGCAACCGCATCCCAAAATACTGCCTCCGACACCCTTATCGGATGCTGTCCTTGATGATGGACTCGTTTGTGATCGGAAATAATGGGCAAATTAAAGTCTTATCTGACTTTTTAATCATTGTACTGAACTACTTTCCATTTTTGTAATAGGCAGACCACCCGGCTGCTCTAAAGGAGAAATCGACTTGGACGCATTGACCGTTGCCTTGATGAGGCTGGGTTGGGAAATGATTGGTTCCTCCCTCCCTAACGAGGTGGCTTTCAATTTCCTCGGCATTGCACATTCAAATAGCATCTCAAGAGATATATGTATTTATGATAAATGAGGGGAAACAATGTATTGTAGGACAGATGGAGGAGGGCAGACGAAACAAAAAGAAGTATCGAAGAGCGCGCACAGTTCTGAGGGTCGAATGAAACGAGTACAGACTCAGGGATCACGGTTAAGGTTTCAGACAAAATCCGCAGGCTCTCGCTTTGACCTCGGAGATACTTCACCACAATCGAATGCAAAACTTCCCGTTAGTGTCAGTCTGAAGTTATCTATTCACGCTCGCTTTTGTTCACTTGTGTACATTACACGCTGAACTGCCCTTTAAAACGTAGGATTAGCATGAGAACGTCTGGCGCCTTATCACAAGCAGCATACTAGTCTGTTTTGCAATCTCTTGTCCGCCTCCCGCAGGTAGATTGAAACACTGTGCGCACATGTGACTGAAGGCCATTTTTAGCATGTACGGACGTCTAACGTTTTTCCTTCCTCTCTTCCCCTCCTCCTCCCCCTCTGCGGGCCTGCATGATTATATTTTCGTCTACAACCCCCCCACAACTCAGTTGGTTTTCTCGTGTCAATAAACATGCGCCACACTGTGTGCAGACAGATGTCCGCACTGAGTGCTGTTTATAATGGCGCAGTAGGCGCGAGAAACAATAGCACCGTCTCAGAAACTGGCCACTTAAACGACCTGATCCTGACTACTCGCATATTCTTATTTACAAGTTGTCGGCCTGACGGTTTGCAGACTAACTTTTTTCCTTCGTAGTTTAAAAATAAGACTGTTTTCGCCACCTATCTCCGTCTCGTGCAGCTTGACTGGACATGTCGCGGACCTTTCAATCTTGCTCTTGATGGCGGGCTCCCGAAGATTCTAGTGTGCGCCAAAACGTCATGAGTGATGCTAATTTTCGCATTATTATGCAGGTATTTCACTAGCAGTTCCCGAAGTCAGTTCTTCGCACATAAATGAAGCTATCTCAGGGGGGGGGTAAACAAGAAAATATATGAATTCACCCTGTTTACTGACGCATGTTGGGAAATATTTTATGCCGTGAAGGAGAACACATGGAAAAGGAATCTGTCAAGGACAACTGAAAAAAATTCGGTTTTAAAATCGCGCACGCCTATAATATACAGAATTTAATACCTTATAGTAATTCATAGCAAATATATGCCTGTTAGTGTCATTAGACCTTGAACCTATCATTGCAACTACCAAACAGCCGCTTTTCGGTTATTGATTTTTGAGCGAAAACAACTCAATCGATTATCCGGTTTTGCTTACTATATCGATTTCGTCAAACACGAATTTATTTTCGCCTATTTGATATTGATCAATATTGATCTAAGGCAAGGTCAGTAGTGGCTGACTTTACTCTGGAAAAATAAATCGAAATTAGATGCTGAATGTGATTTTAGAACTCGCAGGCAACGGAGGCCGTCGATTTCCGGGGCATTTAGAGGCGGTCATTACAGGAAGTAGTTAAGAGGAAGGAGACTCGATGGCCGAAACTAGGTCTTTTTATATTCATGCTAAAGCCCTTAATCAACGATATCGACTGACCCGCTGGAGGTGGAGAATTTATGGAAGGTATTTTCTGCGCAACCTCATACACACACGTGACAGTTGGACCGTCAATTCTGACGATGTCCACCGTGTCACCTGAACCCCATATCATTACAGAGTCAAGAAGAACGGGGGGCGGAGGAGAGGCACAGGTGGATGTCACGGTCAAACTAGCACCTTGGCGTTCCACTCCACAGCCCCTGGTCCACACAGTAAATAAACCAGGATTTTGATCAGCAAAAACAGCAACAACAACACCCCAAAGCGATCAGAAGGGCGATGATGACTGGGCGGCCATGCCCACCACCTGTATACCTAGCGAGAGCGCGATCGCATCTACTGGCAGGGAACTAGTCGACAGGGAACTGATTGCGCATACCAGGCTGCGATTGACATGATTTGCTTTCAGACCTTTTGACCACACACACACGGACAGTTCGATGGTCGTTTCCGACGATTTCCACCGTGTGCTCCACGGCAAGCTGAGTGACTTGCGCGTGAGTTAGTTTATAGTTATTGTAGACCTGCGCAGCATCTACCGCACTCTCTCTTCTCCACTCACCACCTGGATCCGGTGTCAAAACAGAGTAAAGATACCGGAGGCGGGGAAGAGCGCAGGTGGATGGCACGGTAATGCTCGCACTTTGGCGCTCTACTCCACACCCCGTGGTCCACACACCAAATGGCCGGGTTCCTTATCAACAAAAACAACAATGTGGGAGCAGCAGGGGTCCCAGTGTGCGCGACGTACGCGCGCAACCGGGTCTGCCACCGCACTCCGAAATGTTGGAATTTGTTATGCTGTGCAATCCGATAACGCCAGCCAGAATGCGATATGACCACCGTGTTGATCCAGCGGCATGCGCTGAAGTGTTCTGAAGTTGGGCACCCCAGAGTCGACCTCACTCTACCTTCCCTCTCCCATGCATCAGTTCGCTGGCGCGATCTGAAGCCTGTGCCCAGGCGTCCCGCTAATATCCCCATGTATGACATTTGCTACGTGGTGCATGGTCATCTGCGGATTGGGTTAGGTAGACGTTTAAAAAAAATCTACTATACCCATTAAGTGCAGACGAAATAACCTCCATTTGCACCCTCTGTGCTGTGAGTGCCTGGGCGGAGTAATTAGCCGCACGGACGAGCGCTGTGCTCAGTGCCATTGTCGGTGGGCTTCATGACTCAGGGATCCACACGTGTGATGAAAGTTTGGCAGGTAACGGCTCGAATGCGGTCCATTAAGCAATTATCGTACCATGTGCAAACAACTGCGCCAATTTTTATGAATACGCAGTAGCATAACAACTGTATCCTATACCTACCGCAGCATACATGCAAATAATATCCCCATCTGCTTATATTCCTGATGATGGATTCGAGAATGAATCCGAAACATCAGGTGAGTAGATCTCTTGCTCTAGCTAAAGCGTCTGGGTCTTCCTGTACGCTTGTCAATACGGCGGAAATATTGGTTTATCAAGTCGCATATTGGTGTCAACTCCTGAGAAACATAACTCCAGTTGACTGATAACCGTCTGTAGTAGGCTTATGTAGTGTTTTCTGATCGATTTTTTACGCTCCTTTATAAAGCAAATGTTTTGCGCAGAAATTATTAATACAAAAATTCTCAAGCTTATTAGTTGCACACAGTAATATGGACTCCCTCAGCACTACAGGGTGCCGCAGGTTAAAAACACAACTTTCGCCTCACTCCGCATTTCATTTACAAATTAAAAATGACATTTTGCCTCCTATTAATTGAAAGTCTGATGCAGTAAGGTTTTGTGAAGCCCTGACGCTCACCTGGCCTTCTATTCTGAGGACCTCTGCACTCCTGTATGTGTTTCTTGACGAAGAGCCGCCCTGAACTTGCGAATCCACTGCTTAGCCAAATGGAGCGAATGGCGTGCGTCACATTAATCTGTGCAAAAATCAACGCACCGATTTGCGGTCTACATACGGCGTCCTATTAGGTCTGCCAAGCCAGTGTAGAGGCCTCGGACTTACGCAAAGCGAGCTGCATACTCCTTATTTTTGAGGAGGACTGAGCACTCAATGAAGACGCAGTTGATAGTTGGATGTGTTGTTTCGCTAAACGTTAGCGTGATATGATCTTCCAATTTATTCATGACAGAGTCAACCGACTACAAGTCGTCTGTTTATCACATTGAAACTAGATTCCTCACAGTTCAGTTGGTCTGCGAGCGAATTTGAGTCATTTGGTAAGTCGTCCCCGCAGACCGAAGGTCATAGCGCCAGGATTATACCCAAAGTCAACTTTTACTACAGCAGCCCACGTCCTAATGGGGCCACATCCGAGCTGTCTCCTGTTTGGTCCAAGTTTGGGGAAAATGGCTGTTTGAACTCTAGGACCTTCAAGTCGAAGCAACAATGCTCGAGCTATGTCATTAGAGAAGATAGAATGTACACAGAGAGCGACAGAGCGAATAGTCATCCTTCAGGGATGCGACGGTCGATATGGATTCAGTGCCGGCAGGATAGGGCGTGGGAGTAAGGACCTCCAAGTTATTACCGATGGCCTTGTATGAAATCCCAGATGCAGGTGAAGGTTGGGCCTGTAGTTAGGAGGCGGGAATGGGTACCTCTTGGAATTGAAGTGAAAGTCACCTGCAATGTGGGGGATGCATATTCCCGTGTTCAACCATTGGTACTGAGGATTGGAAACCTTCTAGGTGCGATTGGCCCGTAATCCCACGGACAGTGCCTCCCAATTATATGGGTAGATTTGTTTGTAGAAAGCTCAGCTTCTCATAGCCGGGTTTTTTGACATTAAGTTCAGAGGATTTTGCTAGTAGAACAAAAGCTGGTGCGCCTCCTCGACCCAATAAAACACTTCATCTTCACCTCGTCCGTCGGACACACTGTTGCTTGTTAGTCCCTTATTTTCATCATCCACTGTCAGCAGACTGATATCCTGGAATGCAGAATCTGAGACGACCACCTTCGGCTTTGAATAATGAATTTTCGTGTCATTTCGGCCAAACATCCATCCGATATCAAGGTCTACTATGAATACTCAATTGACAAAGCCATTCACGTGTAGACAAAATGCTCTATTACGGCCTCGATTCAGCTCTCTGTTGGAATCAGTTTCCTTAACACTAAACTTAACAGCACAACGTATGTTTCACAACGGGACGGAGATTTCCTGTGGGCGCCCCCTCTACCACACTCTCCACTATCAATTAACCCTTTCATGCACAGTGAGCTTGTCTGAACTTCTTTCGACTAAGCTGCTGCATCGACGGAGGTCAACACAACCCTTGATTTATTTAGAAGCCAATTTAAGTCTGTCATTAGAGAGGGAGATGCCTTCTTTGTCCGCAGCATACATTTCAAACTATTGCGTAGGGAGAACTGTAACCAACAAGGGATAAGTGGACTAGGATAACCACGTTGGACTGATTTGCTTTTGTCAGCCGTACGCGATAAGGCCTGGGATTTGAATCGCAGCCAGTAGTTTTTGTGCACTGATTCATAGCTGTACTGTAAGTTCCTACCCTATCAGCTACACTCGGGAGTAATGACTTCAGTTTTCTACCGCAGTGCCCGCCCGGAACATTTGTAGCCCATCACACGACAGCAAGCAAGCGATATGCCTAATGAGTCTTTTCTTATTTAGCCTCTACCGTACCCCCACCTAGAGTGCATCCGAACCACTACCTTCTTTCCGTGAAAACCCGATCCATCGTGGGGGGACCAGGTTGTTTATGTATGCCCCCCTACCGGGTCACGTCGATGCCTGTAAAAATAGGGTGTTGACGACATTTCATCCTGCACCGCCACAAACCACCTGCTTCTTCCTGCTGCTGAAGCAGCCTGTTGCGTCGCCACTTAGTAAAAGCTAATTTTGCTGTTTACTGCGGCGGAGTTTGTTTGCAGGGGCGACTTTTATTCACCGAAGAAGAGCATTATGGCGTTGGGAGGGATCTTCAGGAGACATTGACTTCTCCTAGGGGTTTCAGGCTACGCTGAGTTGTTGCTGGCAGTCTTTTAACTTGGACAAAACTATCTATGCTGCTCGGCTTGTTTCTGCTGCGGCCGACTAGGTACAAATGGTATATTTTACACACATCCAACTACACTACCAGATATCATTTTGAGAAGAGGGACGTTTATGACCCAACCTGGTACTGTCTTCCGAAGACAGTAGAAGTAGGCATGTCATGCGCTCGCGTTGCTTACTTTTCGGACTTGGGGAATAAAGTCTTACAGAAAGTTGAAACGAGTTGGTAAAACTTGTCCCGGCAAACCAACGTCTTGCTGAGATTGGGTCTAACTTGAGTACCTGTTGCCGTGATTCTCCATATGTTTTGTTAGTGCCTTGCGGAACTCATCGGGTTCTAGGTGCCACTGTAAATATATTCCATGGTGTCTTCTTGACTCTTCTTGTTCAAAGAACATTTCAGAATTGAATGACGCCTTTTTTCTGACGGGTAAAACGATAGCTTGTGCTGTTTATGAATTAGACTGATGCTTGTTCCTGATACTTTCGCACCACCAAGCTATTATAGGGCTTTTCTAATCCTCGTTAGCCCTTCCAGATTTTATCGACTTTCGAGTGTGCGACCTTTATATACTACTTTTACCGCCAAAAGCCTGGAATTTAGACTTACCCTTTGTGAAATGGACACCGTGGGCTCTCGACCCTGAGCATTATTTCTTCCTTTACTAGGTTACCTTGTCATTCAATTATTCATAAATAGCATGACTAATTAAGGCCTGGCCAGAGAGCGCCCTTGTGTGCATGTGAAGGCCGCTCTGTCTGCTCCGTATTTTATATGTTTAGTCTAAGCTTATCCCACCTGTCAATTCCTACTACTAATTACAGCGCTGTAGTAGGAGGGCTGGTCGCGTCATATTGCCAGCGCACACACAGAGGAACAGGAGTCTTTGATGGTCTGGTCAAACGCACTGATGACAAGCCATGCGTAGCAGCTGTTGCCAGCACCATTCTCTGACGTTCAGCACACTAGCCCTGAACGCGAGCTTCTGCCTCAGTTGGCGTGACCGCCTTTTTGTTGGAAGTGCCTTCGAAATCCTGTGTTTTTCTGCCCATCAGGTTTGTGTGGGCTCATGATTCATGCACGCGGAGGTGCGCGTTTTGGTTTGCCGGCGTTGAACAGTTGTCCGGGCCTGTCACCTGATAACTTTTCACCTCCCCCTCTATGCCTATGCCGAGCATTTCTGCAAACATTTTTCAACGTTTCCACCCACCTCTCTTCGCTTACCTGCGGACTTATCTCACACTCTCTCCTCCCTAACAAATGTGGTCGTCGAACCGCGGGGTGTGTCAGATAGTTGTGATATTCGAAGCGTAGACCTAAGGAGATGCATTGGCCTTCAAGCGGGTGTGAACGGGTACACGTGAAAAGCCTTCAATGTCACAAAGGTGAGAGTTGTGTGAAAGCACTAATTGGGAATGTAGTTTTAATTTTCAATTTTTTTCGGTCAGCTGGCATGGTCTGTTAGTTTGACAAAAACTGGAAACCATCCTCGGAGAGCATTTTTGAAAATGCGAACTTGACAACCACAAATCATGCTTTAGCGAGCTATTGGGTACGGCGACGAGGAAAACTGCCTTTCCTTAAAACATATATGCATATTTGAGAAGAAAATGCCAGCTCGAGAACCATAGTTTCATTGCCTGAAAGTTTCAAAAACGAGCAAACATTCGGTTTCTGTTAGGTTTTGAAGGGGTAACGAGCCCGTATCTCAGTAGATAGCGCGCTGAACTTCTAACCAACAGAGCACGAGCTGGAGTCCCAGGGGTTACAAATCTGAGGTCGGGTATGGCTAACTTAAGACGGCTAATAAGCTAGATATGGTCATTGCAGTCTCTCTTGCCCTTATTGGTCGTTCCCCTCTGCACGAATATAAAGTCTATCCCACACTTATAAGGCCAATTGCTTTCAACTGAAATTTAGCATTTTCCGAAAAGTGGTCCATAAGAGCGTAGGAAGTGGGAACTTTTATGCTGGGGGCTCTGTTCACAAAATAATATAAGATACTATGAAGTAATAAGGATGGTCAAAAATGGCCGTCCACACAATTACAAGGTCGCCTAATGTGTAGGCCTTTTTCCACATCTAAACTGCGAACGTGACGCAGTGTAAAAGTAACCATGTGTTCAGCTTAACATGGTTGTCGCCATCGACCAATATGGGACGCGAATCGGGTGCGAAGGCTGAATTATCGATTTATCCAAAGCATCAGTGAACTTCAGCCCTTTTTAGCCTTTCACAAAGGTTCAGAGGAGTTTGATGAGGAATTTTCTGCGAAACCAGGTTTCGGCATTGCCCGAACGACACGTAAAGAGATCAATAGCCGTGAAGATTAATTACGTTGAAGAGCGTAACAACTGCTGTAAGAAAGTATGGACCGTGGGTACGAGAAGGAGCTACAGCGACGTACGCGACATCAGGCAAAATTTATCGTCGGAGTTTCCAAAGCACTCATAAAGCTTTTGTTTGTATACCCTTGTAGGAAGCCTCAACAAAGATCACCTTTAACTATAGTCGTGGGTTTACTCATGAAATCTCAACAGAAATTCCGAAATGCGTTTTCGTTTTGAAAAGATTAATTAAGTATTGTTGTAAAATCAACCACCTTGTAGCATAATTCTATATTAATTTAATTACCCCAGGACGCCGGCTTTCGAACAAACGTCTTTTCGTCTGCATCCAAAACCATATTCCGTAAAAATGACTGCTCAAGTAGTATGCTTTTTTCAATGATTTTCGACGCCCTTAAAGATTCATTTATATTTCATAGAAAACATGCATAAAAATATTCATTCTTTTGCTGATTCTCTAGAAAATTGCGTCTTCTTTCAATTTTACGGTTGCAGGTAGGGTATAAATCGTTTTTAAGAAAGCTCCTTATTGTGAGATTCTTTAATACCTTGAATTGGCCCTTCAAAAAACGTCATTCTTCTGCATTTACCAATGTCGATTGTAAAGGTAACAATGTGGTTCAAATCCACTGTTTAGTTTTATGAACCCCAAATGGTCTCCTATTAATATGGTAGAGAAATGTACGGTTTTCCGTACGCGGAAATTATACGGCTTGTAGTTTGGGAACCCTGAATGTAAGTGTAACGGCAGGTCGAGTTCGAAATTATTCGGGAATTGGAAAAGTTTAGTAAAACCAAATTATTTCCTTCCTTAGAGTTTATAATTGAAAGGGGACGTAATTATCTACCGAATCAGCAAAAGAGTGAATATTTTATGCATATTTTCTAAGAAATATAATTAGATCTTTTAGGGCATCGGAAATTAATGAAAAAAGCATGATACTTAAGTAGTCATTTTTACGGAGTATGGTTTTAAGATGCAGACGAAAAGGCGTTTGTTTGAAAGCCGGCGTCCTGGGATAACGGAATTATTATAGAATTATGCTTCACAATGATTGGTTTTACAACCCTACTTAATTAATCTTTTCGAATCGAAAACGCTTTTCGGAACTTCTGTTGAGATTTCATGAGCTAGCCCACTTACTGCAAATGACACGACAGGGAACCACAGAAATAGTAGGACGCTGACTGGGCCAACTTGACAGTCAAATGACAGGAGTTTTTTTCCCACGAAAATAAATTCAGTTAAGATGGTCTAGAAGGCCGGAACCTGCCTGATATTTGCAGCAGACGGTCGTGTGGAGGTGGCAGTCTTCTTTTCGCACAAGAAGTTAGAACTAGTCTTTTACGGAGAATGCAGAATGTCCAGTCATGCCACACAACAGAAAACTGCCTGGAAAAACAGTGTTAAAATTTATGAAATAGAGCTTGTTACATTACCCAGAGGACTCATTATTTTCGAATGTATACAGTAGGTGTACTATCTTAGGGAACGAAAACGGGGATTCTGAAATATTTTGTTTAACAAAAAATACTGAAGTAGGGTTGCAATACAAATCATTATGTAGCACAATCCTGGAATATTTCAGGTTGCCGTCTTTAGAGGGAGCTCCTTTTCGACTGCCTGCGAAATCAACAATACAAAAAGTGACTACTTAGGCATCTTCTTGCACGCTTTCAATTAACTATATTTGAATCTATAAAATTATCGAAAATCTACAGGAAAATTTCACACTAATTAAGTGGTCATTTTTTATAGAAGGTAAGTCTAATAGACGACCGGAAATAAGCTCCCCCATAACATGGCATTTTGGCTTTATGTTACA
Organism: Spirometra erinaceieuropaei; assembly: GCA_902702965.1. Lineage (NCBI taxonomy): Eukaryota > Metazoa > Platyhelminthes > Cestoda > Diphyllobothriidea > Diphyllobothriidae > Spirometra > Spirometra erinaceieuropaei. The sequence goes on along the minus strand of CACRXP010000676.1, from coordinate 204,959 downwards.
TGATAGTTAGTACGAGGACGCTACTTAAGCAGTCCTTTCGAATTAAAAATGCATTTCAGAATTTCGGTTAACAATACACGAGTTAGTATGTCTACTGCATGTATATACGCATGTACAATGATAGCTGGGAACTCACTGGTCGTGTTACGAAATATAATTGTCCCACTGTGTCCAGCGGCTCTTTCTAGTTCAGCAGGCAGCCTGTACTTAGTAATAATAGAAGGGCGCTCGCTGATCGTGCTACGGAATTCACTCGTCCTGTTGTGCCTGGGGGCTCTCTGTCTCTGACCCCGTCAACGGCCGCACGGAGGTGCGTGACATACATATTTCTTGGATTGCCTACCTTTTGTCCCAATAAATTAAATTTGAGATAATGGTGATTTTTGGAAAAAACAACTTTTTTCGTGTCCAGCATCTCGCAATGAAGACTAAGAAGGGAGGGCGAGTTCATGGATCAAGTCGCGTCGAAGACAATCAACTACTCTAGAATAACCACGTAATGCCTACTCTACAAAAAGTACTGCGAGTAGTATAAAATGTATACGGTGAACGCATTATGCAGTACTCCCGACATAGGTACTAACTAAAAGGCCAGACACGTGTTTCGCAGCTTTGTCACGCACCGGCAAAATATCGGCGAGACACTTGTCTGGGATTTTATTTACTACCTATGTCGGGAGTATGGTATAATACGTCCGCCATATATATGTACATATGCTGAAAGGAAAAGTGACGAAGGCCGTGACATTCTGACATATTCTCCATCACCAGCCGACAGTTTTCCAAAACCATATCGGAGAGACCTGAATGTATAAACTGCGCCGACATTTTCACCGAGTACTCGCGTAACTGCCCATTTGGGTAGCATTCTCCGCCATCGTAGCTTTAATTTTCGTCCACGCGTTAAAATCCACGTCACTGCTACTGCTCATAGCCGTTTCAAAGTAAAATTTTAAAGAGGAAAATTAGTTTACAGTGAATAAACACGATGATTTTTTTACCTTGGCGCCTAACATAATTTGAAGACCACTGTAGTGGTTTCATGAGAGGAAAGTAGGAATGCTAAATCAAACGATCACACTGCGATTGATCAGTCTCCAATCTTTTATATGATCAAGTTTTAGAATAAGAATATATATTATGGCAGTTCGTCCATCATCCAGATCTGCCTTTTCGGCAGTTTTATAGGAATCCATAATAAGCAAGGAAGCACGGGTTCATCACCGAGTAGTCTGACTCTCACATATAAGTCCCGTTTGAGGCGTCGGAATCAGATATCAGTCTCACATTGCCATAACTAGGTGTAGTAGCGGGTCTATCTTCATGAACATATAAGTTCTTACACGCATTCCTGACCCTATGCTTCCACAATACTAGACAGAATTGCGTGGGACCGTACTGAGACAACTTTACTCGTCCTCTACGCATGGTTCACTATATCCTAGTTTTAATGCCGTATCAGGTGTTGACCGCCCCTTTCAAAATGAAGTTCGCGCATTTGACTCGGGGAGTGTTCTTAGAAGCGCTCCTGCCATTATTTTCCCGTCATGTGCCAAAAAAAACAGACAGGGCGTGCCGAATTTCTGTCTTTCAGGAGGGGAGTAGATTGAATGCACAACCCGCTTATTTTTGGTCCAGATACGGCCGGGTCACAAAAAATTACTATTTTTCCCTTAAGGTCTCTAGTTTCGGTCTTTAGTTCTACTGTTAGGTTCATTCAAGAAGATAAAAAGGTAACATGAAACCCAAGATTTTAACCTGCTATCTTGGCGCTTGGCGACCGCCGCCATGGGATGCACAGACGTTATTTTTGTGGCTTATACGCCTAGAGACATTTGTACTATTGACAAATCACCCGGTAAACGAGTTAGCAAGCAACTGTTGTTATGTCTGCATGCAACAGAGCAGCAGACAAGAGGAAACGAAAGTTTTTGCTCCAATTACCTGGCTGCCCTAGCCCGTCGTTTCATCTCACAAAACACACGAATCCCCTGCATTGGCGACTTTTCACCGTAGTCAGGTGATTTCCACGAAACACACGTGTACATTTTTTATTAGCTTGAACGCGGAGCGAATTATTCGGCAGATATTATGTATTTTTACGCGAAAACCTTGTGAGAAATCAGTTGTTTCTCACTTGGCATAGCCCACAGACCTTAAAATTCCCAAAAACGTTTTAAGCACGTGCGAATGTGAGCACTTACAGATTATTCTTCGACTTTTCTACTGAGTTTACCCTCTTTCATTGAACCCTGCAAGCGTTTTAGGCGTTGTTTTGTCGTCGCTTTTTCAATTCAAACCGCGTCTTCGCCAGGCAGTTGCCGGGCCGTCAGATGCATTTCAAGGAAAATATTTACATTTTTGACAAGATTCTTTCTGGCGGGATAGGACACAGTACTGCCTCTGTCTCTATCGCATTGGTCAAACACTTTGAGTGAAAGCTTGGTGGGTTTACCGATTCAGCCTCAAGGTAGCCCGAATCCCAGTGGGAGAAATCTTTAGCAAATGCGGCTGATGGTTGAAGACTTCTCGAAGAACTATTTAAAGCGGGTCTTTAAGATCGATAGCTACAACGTCCAAGTCAGATACGTCTTAAGATGTTAGGATAAATTCTTAAACTAGCTAGGAGAGTCCTCGGAGGATATAAGTTGAGCAAAACGGAAAATTTTTAATTATTTCTAACCAAGCGCATGCTGAAACTGCCTGAAACGTTTTTTTCCATTTCTACTATTATTTCCCGAGTGTTTTGAATCCTGACTTTTTACCAGTCAAACACAGATAATGCCACTGGCCCTTAATGATTTTTAAAGCAAAAATATAACCGTCTATACCACTGTTTGCATGAGGATATATCGGGCCACCTATAAATGACGGCTTAAGAAGTCACTTTACTCTGTCGCTTAATGCCAGGGAGGCCTTCCACGTCCGCAATTGATGTCAAAGTCTAAAGTATCACTTGTCTTTAGGCTGGCTCTCTTTCAACAGATTTAATGCAGTTAATGAGAATACGTATACCCACGGTGCTTTAGAGGTTAACCGCGAGGCCCTTTATAGGTAAGTTTTTAGTCAGCCTCACTTTATACTCATGCTGGGGATTTTCTCATCGGACTGAACTGTTACTTCATTGCCTTAGTACCTTTTGAGTCAAGCCTCTTAAAACACTGCATGAATTCAATATAAGTAACGGGGGTAGGATCAAGCGAAAAAAAAAGTAATGAGCAACTGCAAAATAACTTTTAAATGTAACCTTTTAGAAACGCCCCAACATACTCCTGGAGCATTGCATCGCTTCGTGATATAAACATATATAGACGCAGAATAACATTACCAAAAAAGACTAGAGAGACTGGAATGACCATTTCGGACCTATTAGCAGTCGTCAGCCAGCATTCCTCAAGCCCGAGGTGTGCAGCCCCTGCACCTTGATTCAGCAACCTGTTAATTAGCAGTCCGATGCCTTAACTACTGAACAACGGACACGTTGTTCTGTCACTTGCGATCGGGGTTGGCTCTGCTGGCAGGGAGCGAGAGCGAGCCACAAGGCACAACGGGACGAGTGAGTCCTGCAACGCGATCGCTGAGCGCGCCTATGCCATACATTTATTCTTAAAATATATGATTTATTTCTACAATATATTGTCAATATACCCCATCGCAACCGACATGGCAACAAGCCCGTGGCTCGGTGGTTAGGCCGTTAGATGAAGATATATGTTTATTCATATTGACCTATGGATATATATTAATATAATGTTAGGGGGCGCTCGCCTATCGTTCTTACGGAACTCACTCGTTCCGTTGTGCCTTACGGGCACTGTATCTCGAACTCAACCGTCAGCCGCACAGCGGCGTTTGATCTAAACTGTATGTTATTACCGACGAGCACAAGGGAGACTGGAATGGCCATTTCTGGCCTATTAGCCGTCGTCAACCTGTCATACCCAATCCTGCTGTGCGGCTACTCGTTGGGCTCAAGAGAGAACCCGGAAGGCACAACGAAACGAGAGAGTTTCACGATAACGATCAGTGAGCGCCCCTACCATTGTATATTCCCGTTCGAAACCGACAGGACAACGGGCTTGTTGCCCAGTGCGTAGAAGCGTGGACTTCTAGCAGGTTGCCTGTTCGAGCCTCGGGTGTCCCACATGTCGGGGTTAGGTATGACTGGCTGACGACGGCTAATAAGCCAGAAATGACCATTCCAGTCTCCCTTGTCTTTGTCGGATATAACACATTGTCGATATATACATGGATATATATTTCAAGGTAGGCACTCCAAGCACTTTAAGTTGAGGTGGGTTGCGTACGGCACATCACAGTATTTAAGTTTTTTCTTCGTGCTGGCGTGCCACTGACTTCCAGCGCGCTGCACCACAATGTTTGGCGATTTTTGCATGGCGTCATCGGTTTCTCCTCATCCTTTGTGAGGTGTATGGAGGGTGGCAGCGCCGGTGTGACCGCGGCCATTGCTCTGGTTTGCATTGTCCGTTGTCTGCCCTCCACGTAGCTCGCCTTCCTGCGTTGTTCACACCTGCCCACAGCCTTGTGAACGGTGGTTGTCATGCCAGTGTTTGCGTCGGGCTGTAAGTTCTACGGGCTATCTAAACTACACAAAGATGGTGCCATTCTGCGTCCCATCGTGTTTTTGCGCGGGGTACCCACATTCAATCTGGCCAAATTGATGTTCCAACGTCTGAACTGCCTCACCTCGGGCTCCAATTTGACGGACCGCTAATCCGTCCATTTCCTGGGAAGACTGGAAGGGCTGCAAATTGATACAGATCAGATTATGGTGTCTTTCGATGTAACCTCACTTTTCAGTTCGATCCTAAAGAATTTGGCAGTTGAAACTGTCAGCGACCCGCTCGACAGCCAATACACAGAGATAAACGATACCCCTAAGCGGGGGCACCTTGTGCAACTGCTGTAATACTGCCTCCAAACGTTCCTTACCTTTGAAGGGGCTGTGTAGATCAAATCAGAGGTACACCGATGGGCGCACCGCAATCGTGTTTCGTCGCTGAAGCAGTTCTTCAAAGTTTGGATGCGTTGGTGTTCGCAACGTACAAGCCGATATTTTGGGCGCGGTATGTGGACGACAATTTCGTCCTTCTCAAACGAAAAATGGTCGCGAAATTCCACACACTACTGAACTCTGTTCTTCCCGGCATTGAATTCATCATGGAGACAGAGAACAGCAATCAAATCGCGTTCCTAGACGTTCTGTTTCATCGCAAAGTCAACGGAAGCCTGAAAACGACGATCTACAGTAAGGCCACTAACACTCGGCAAGTCCTGTCCTACCACTGCAATCACCTGCTGCGTCAAAAACGAAACTGTGTTCGATCTCCCTACAAGAGAGTTGACATTCACTGCGACAAACCGGCGGACAAAGTAGCCGAACTCCATTATCTACGGCGGATATTCACCTCCAACGGTTACCCCCGCAGCTTTATAGAACGCAGCAGGCTGTCCAGACCAAACATAAAGTCGACGGCAAATCAACTGAAAGTCTGGCAAGCGCTTCCCTATATTGCGAACCTTTCCAAGGCAGTTTCTCGCATCTTGCAACCATTGGGAATTAGCATCTTCCACAAACCCGAAGCGACAATTAGACCTCTGGTCATGAGACCATAACGCCTCTGCCAGGAGGCGAAACAGCCAACGTCGTCTATCAGATTCCGTGTAGTACGTGCGAAATAAACTTCGTTGGATAGACCGCGAAAAGATTGCAGAACCGCATGGACGAACACGCGAGACCGTTAAGAGTAATGGAGCAGCTCTCACTAGTGGCGGAACATTCGCAGCTTCTGGCCATGCCTTCACTTTCCAAGACGCCGAAGTCTTGGGACAAGGGAACGATCAAACGATCAGGGAGACGCTCGAAGCACGGCACACCACAACTACCTCCATTAACCGCTGCGTAACTTTGCCGGCTGCCTACCGCGCCATACGACGAGGCACTGGCACGGTTATGGGCAGGTGTAAACGAGGCAGGAAGGCGAAATACGTGGAGGGCAGACAACGGACAATGCAAACCAGAGTAATGGCCGCGGTCACCCCGACGGTGCCCCCCTCCCTACACCTGACAAAGGATGAGGAGGAACCGATTACGCCATGCAAAATCTGCCAAACATTGTGGTGCAGCGCGCTGGAAGTCAGTGACATGCCAGCACGAAGAAAAAAAACTTAAATGCTGTGACGTGCCGTACGCAACCCACCTCCGATGATGGAAGCTTGTCAGCTATTGAGACGTCAGGCCAATAAAACCCTGGTTCCTGTGATCGCCTTGTCTTCTCAGATATGTCCGGGAACGCGCATTCTCGCTTCAATCAGCGATATATATATATCCAATCACGAACGGACTCTCACCGATTCAATGACTTCCTGAATCAAAGTATCTTATAGGTGGCAAGGTTTGCGAACAGGTCACCATATATCAAGCTTCATTTGGCCATTATGATAGCAGAGGTCAGAAACGTAAGGGAAAGTGGGTAGGTTGAAACTGTCCGGTTTCAGTCTTATTCAGTCTTCATTAAGCCAATCATAACACTGGCCTGACTGAAGAAGTACCCGCTCTGCAGCGACAGATAATGACGGGCGGTGAGGCACCGATTAACTCCTGTTCGATGAGGTGATGATGACCCAACTGCTAGACCATTTCTGTGGTACACCGTCGTGTGTGCGAGTGCTTGATTGTGTTTCTGTCCACAGCCGGTGGTCAGGATAATGATAAGCCGAATGAAGACTGAGTAAATCCGAAACAGCACGGCATCAATGTACCTACATTTCTGTCGTCCCTCCACACTGACGCACAAAAATGTACATATACATATATTGAAAAAACGTAAGTTCAACTAGTGAATTTTCACGTCCATGACATCAACCTGTCGTCAGCCGAAATGAACAGAGGAGAAAGTGAGATCAGCAGACTAAATCGGTTGGCGCGACAGGGCAGACAGCAGCAGACAGACAGATAGAGGTAGACACTGCATTACGGTGTTTTTCGGGCTGAGGGAGGACAGCGAGAACCATTAGGACACACACTGTGCTGGAGGAAAAGGAGGATCCGGGAAATTGTTGGACAGTGGGAATGCGGGCTGGTGGTCCTTGATACGGGATGAAGGCAGTGGTCAGTGCGCCGGCGTTGGAGGTGTTAGGAAGTTCGGCTGAGGTTCGCCGTGGAGGGCGAGGGGGAGAAGTGACGAGACGGCAAAATTCCACGTGACCGAGTGGGGATTAGCAGTTGTTAGGGCGGGGGAACAAGTCACTGAGCGTGTGCCTTAACACTCGTAGTTGAGCGTCTAAAACAACGTGGCGTTTGATAATGATCGTGTTAGAATGCCGTGCTTTGAAGGATTCTCGCGCCTATCTGGTGTTAGCCATTGCATGCACTTCAGTACCGTCCCAAATGAAGCGATGGTCTTACTCAAGGGCGTGCGCAAACACGAGGGATATAGGGTCACATCGGCGGAGGGTCAACTTAGGCTCGTTAACGCGAGTTCCAAGACGTCTGCCTGTGTGGCCAACATAAAGACAACGACAATTGGTGCATAGGATGCGGTAAATGACATAGGTTAGTCTTCTTTGGGCACCGGTTCCTGTACACGGCATAATTTTGCGCGTAGAGAGGGTGCGGACTTGTGGGCGATGGAGATACCAAAACGTTCTAGTTGTAGGGAGATTGTTTCAGAAATTCCTCGAATGTGCAGCAGTGAATAGAGTTTCCGCGGCACTTTACCGCATTAGAATCGAGGCTTTGTGGTTGTCTCTGACGTCTGAGACAATCTTTCACAACGCTAGTCGGATTTCCATTGGCCAGTCATCGCTACTGTAGTGACGAAAAGTCCGATGGAAAGGAGTGTGCGGGCAGCCTCTTTTATGCGCTGCAGGATGATCGATTCCATATTTAAGGGTGATTGCGGCATCAGAGTCTTTTCGGTGGACCTTTGATGCGAATTTGTCATCACTGGGCTTTTGTAAACTCACGTCTAAAAACGGAAGACTGTCTCCTGTGGATTCTTTGCGCGTAAACTGTATAGCAGGGACGGCGCTATTCACGTTCTGATGCAAATGCTCAATTACGGAGCCACTTCCAAAATCAAGTCAAGTGCTCGCAAACTGGGGATCATTTCATGTGTGGCCACGTAGACGGGTTACTTAACTTTGTCCGCGACTGCACGATCTGCGGTTTTCCGTACCTTCTATTCTCATCTGAACAATGTTGATGAGAGAAGGGGGGATAGGGCAGATGCTGCTACAGTGTGAACAAAATTGCGAGAAATTTACAACTGATGAGATGTTGTGGGCAGCTGTGAACGTTGTCGCGGTTCGAACTGTCATCATCTGTTTGCCGCGGTCTCAGTGGCGTATACAGGGACGGTTATTTTACTGCAGGCCATTTGTTCCTAACTTGTTTGTTTATTGTCACTGCTTAGGAAATCACATCTTCTGAGTGTTTTCTCTAAAAACGTTGTATATTTGTAATCTTGATATTTATATGCGAGACAACAAACATTTTGCATGTTACCAACGCCTCAAACCACCTGACCAGCCTGCCTCCCAAAATGGCATTCAGAACTTTTTGTCCTCTATTATGATACAATCGGAAAAGATAACAGAATTCTCTACGGACGGACACCAAATCATAAACGTCCTCAAGATCACGATTTACGAAACCCTTAAATCCCGATTTTTTACGAAGTCAAGTCTCCATTTCCAATTGTCGGTCGCTATGAACTAGTCCTTTGTGATATTTTTAGGGGAGCATTACATTCATATGTCATATGTCTATAATGAACGCAGTAGGTGCGTTCACTGGTCGGTTTAAGGGACGTGCTCCTCGCGTTGGTTCCGTTGAGCCCTCAAATGCAGTCGCGGGTTCGCACCCCCGTTAGCATACCTGGAGTCGTGTTTGGTCGGCTGTTGGCAGCTGTTGCACCAGAAAAAGCCACCGTCATGTCTCTTGCCTTTAATGATACTGCATTCTGCACATATATGCAGAGGGGGTACCATTGACAGAGACGTTCTTCCACATTACAATAGAAACCATACTGTTGCTCACAAACGGAGTGCTGTTTTCATCCTACTTAATCGAGCAAACACACACTGCTCAGACAATAATAGTTACCAAGTAGAACTTAATCATTTGCTTAGACTTTTTTCCAAAAATAGGTACTTGGGAGATTTTGTACGCCGGTGCATGAAATGATACGAATTAGTGAAAAAGACAAAAAGATCAAGCAGCGAAACAGAAAACACGAAGAATACTTCCGTACATCAAAACCGTGTCTAAACTTGTTGAAAGACACCCTGGGAAACACCAAATATAAGTGGCGCACAAACCGACGACCACATTGCTCAACCAGCTTGTACACCCTAAGGGTAATTTTGTCTATTTAGATAAGAAAAAGATCGCCTTCAGGATCCCGTGTGAGGCCTGCAGTGCAGTATACTGTGGTCACACTGGAAATTCAGCCACTATGCGCATACATGAACATTAACTGGCCGTGAGGAGGCGAGACCACCTGTCCGAAGCTGCCATGCACACACTGGAAACTGGCCATAAAGTTGCTTGAAAAAAAACTCTTATTGTTAGGGTCTGTCCATCTGAAAAGGCTGTGCATTTTTGGAGGTCATATATTTCGATGAATCATGCATTAACCGGCATAGTGAACTCGACGCCGTTTGCAATAATCGTAAGGCAGGATAGAAGAGGCAATAGCCGTTCAACGCGAGATGCCAACTATGGCAATGAATTATAGACAGGAATTAAAGGACCGTATGAATGTTTTACCCCTTTTAAAAGTGCTGACTGTTTTCCCTGCGTCTGAAAACAATCTGGGAAACCAGTGTCTACAACGTACGGAATACATTTTGCTGCATTTCCCCAAAGACTTATTACTTTCTGCTTAAACTTCTTGGGATGCCCGTCCTTCAATATATACATATGCATCGACAGAACGAGTGGAGGAAGGCCGCAGATATTCTCAGGATCACGTCGACAGGACCACTCTTGACTACGAATAATGAGCTGTCTGTCATGCAGTCCGTACCTGAGTCATTCACACTGCATGCAAACGCTCCCGTTGGCCTTGGAAGCCAAGATTATCCGATTTACTCAGGTGCTTTTACTAGGGACCCGACTGTCCATCATCAGATACCGCTACTACGATGCTCAGCTCATTTGTAAAGTTCTCGGTTTCGCGCATCGTCTTGCCTCTGCAGGGTCTTATGCAAGTCTGCGAGTCGGTTATCGCACTTCGTGTTCGCTGATGGACATGCATCCCAGAGAATACCTCCTCCTTTCCTGATAGGCCGTTTGGAAAAACCGTATTCTTTACCAACAGCATTCGCCTGTTTTATTTTCTCACCTCTGTATAACTGCCAACGCTCACTCTGTGGTCTCTGCCGAATGGCAGATACGACCGCCGTGTTACCACTATGTACTCCTTGGCACTCAGCGTTGCTACCCGTGGCGCGTGTCAATCATTCCCGAGAACAGATTGCAGTAATGCCAACCCGCAGTCGCCCCGTGACTTTCCTTCGTCTCTGTATTCGCCCTTTTTTATAACACAAAGCTGCTATCCGCATGGAGAATTATTTTGACAGAAGTCATTACGATCTTACCCGTCTCCTTGTCAAGTTGTCTGTGAGGCAAAAACATGCGCCGCAAAAACCACCGCACAGGAACTTCCGGCTTGCATGCCTTGTTATTTATAACACCCTCGGACATTTAAAATGCATGAACGCTATCACATTAAATTCTGCCTTGGGAAGTAGGTCTATATTACGCGAAAGGAGGCAAAGTAGCTCTCTTACTCCAAAATAATTTGCCTTTTGTGTTTTTCAAAGCCTAGCTCGCACTTTGATTAACAAGATCGCGAACCATCTGTCATTATTACAGATCCCTTAAGGAGCTAATTTCCCCGTATTTAGTTGTCTTTCCAGAAGAATCAAAGCCTTCGACTGGCAGGGGTGTAGCTGGGTCTGATATTGTAGGTACGAGTTTCGGTTGCACATCTTTTAAAACGGAAAATTCCAGTGACAAATTTTGCCTAGTATGTGGGTAACTAGTGCCGATTGGGAATAAATCGGACTCACCTTTCTTCGCAAAATTTCCTTGTCCCTGCCACGATTTTTTCACACCTTCACTACCTCCTATCAAGCAGATTCGTAAAACCACTTTGAGAGCAGGCAATTTTATATGAACAGACTGTCTTGATGTGTAATTATCGTCTCGGCCTCCGATCGCAACACTGTCAAAGTTAATGATGTGTCGCACATGTGCGGCGTGGGACTTCGGAGCTAACCTTCGAAACGACAAACTGACGCTCCAACTTTCGCCTTTGAAGTCGTCGGCTAATTTGGCCGACGTAATTGCTTCACTAAAGTCGGCAGACAACAATCGACTACGTCTGGGTACAGATGTGTCCATCGGGCCGCATCACCTGCTAGCGAATTGTTAAATCCTGCTCGTGAGCAGCTCCTATTCCGAATGTAGCGAGAGGCCTGCCCCCAGCACCGGAGACTGCCTTCACAGAACGTATGTTTCGCCATGATTTCAGCAGGCTGCACTCCTCATTCCGCTTCCGGGGGCTTTGCGGCGTTAGACTCCTCTCAATGAGTGCTCGCAGCCTCAGCGACCGGCGCATCAGGCAGGATGCACCGAATTTCTGAAGTCGGCTACCCGGGACCGCCTCGAAAGCTGGCATCTCTGGCGAACGCCTCTTATATTTTTGAGATTCCACCTGGAAGTCACATTTTCACTATTAATGTAGTTGAACTTGTTAAACTTGGACTCCAAGGAGGGCCGCTCTGTGCATCTGTCCACTTCCGTAAGGAAATTCGCATATTATGAAATCAGGAAGCAAAATGTATAACTATGCAGCTTTTGTGAATGCTTCATTTAGGCGCACTCGAATATGATTTAATTGAAAACAGTTTGAATAAGGAGCCACGATCGCTGGGACAAGGCTAATAAAGCTCGAGTATGTTTAATGATTAGTTAAATCACGAGTATATCAAATGAATAAATTGAAAGGAAGTTCCCCAATGAAATATGGACTCTTCAGAAGAAAGCAATTTTCTTACTTAGCTTGGCAAAATCACAGCCTCACCAAAACAGCGAAGGCTGCCGGCATAAAGCACATTTGAAAAGTCAAGTTGGCTAACACGTGTTTTCGGTAATTCTTCGTCAGGCCAATACAATTACATGAAGGAATGAAAATGTACAAAAGTAACAGTGTTTATAGGTGTCTCAGGGGCAATTATGTCATTAACACTCATCTTCCCCACGCCGCCCGCATGACGAAGTCGGCGGGTTTTGGTCCTTAGAGCTGGCGGAGGGGGTTAAGCGCGTCTTTGAGTGATGTTCTTGGATCGAGTACACGGAGTACCCATCACTGTAATCAGGGATTTGAGACGGCATGTCGTCATCACGTGAGATTGGCGTTGGCCACGTCAAAGAGGGCGCTTTTGTCAGGGTTTTCTGACAGCATAGCACCGGATTCGCCAGCCCTATTGCCACTGCCTCGTCTGTTGATAGTATCCGTTGGCGTACATTCGCACACTCCTTTATCTGGCTCAGACCCTTTCATAGACGGCTGTTAATTGTACTCTCAACTCACGTAGTCCGATAAAATGCGCTCAGATGATCACATATAAAGCGCATACAGTGAGTACCCGATCTCATGAAATGTTTACCGAAATTCTGAAATGCGTTTTCGATTAGGAAGGATTACTCGGTCGCGATTGTAAGACTAATTATCTTACGACAAAATCTTATAACATTTCGGACTCGACAGGATGTCAGCTTTCGAATACACTGCTCTTCAATTTCCTGCAGAAACCGTACTCGGTAAAAATGACCACTTAATTAGCATGCATTTTTCCCATTGATTTTCGATGGTCTTGGAAATTCAAATATATTTTATAGAAACCATAAACAAAAATATGCTTTCTCTTGGTCAATCAATGAAGAATCACGTCTCCTTTAATATCTATACTTAAGGAGGAGGCATGATTAGGTTTTAAAAAAGTTTCTAATTATGAAACTTTTTAAGACCGCGAAATGTCCATTCACAAAGCATCGTACCTGGCCGTTTACCACTGCTCCTCATGAAATATACAGCACGGTCCGCATGCACTGCAACATTTTATGGACTCTGTATGATATCTCTTTAATGGCATAAAGGAATATGTGATTTTATATACGCGGAACGCATGAACCTTGCAGAGTGAAATCACAAAGCGCTAATGCAACGAATGATCAGGCTCCAAATTACTCGCAATTATAAAACTTTTTTTAAAACCTAATTATACTCCTTTTTTAAGTATAAAATATAAATAAGACGTGATTCTCTATTGATTAGTTAAGAGAAAGCATATTTTTGTTTATGGTTTCTATAAAATAT
>CACRXP010000676.1:169921-191350 GCA_902702965.1 Spirometra erinaceieuropaei | reverse complement strand
GCTGCCGCCATCATGATGACTGGCTGGTTCCAAAACAACATCACATTCCTCTGTATCACTCGTCCCCTAAAAATAGCCAAGATGCTCTCTCCCGCTTCAAGTCTCCTCTTCAGCTCCATCACTAATTTGAAACGTTCCAAACGTTCCGCTGGAGAATATTCCGGCTGAAAAAAGTTCCTTGTGAGAGTTTTGGAGGCTGTTTTTTCTGGACAGAAGTAAGCTCGCCTCCTCTTTACTGCCCAAAACAATTTTCAGAGGTCGTGGCCGTACAGTTTCCGATTGTTCGCTCACCTTCTTTCCGATCCTGAAGGCTGCGTGAATGGTTACCTTTTCATTCGAATTAAGCATTCTGTTCAGTAGGTGCTGAAGCATATCAAGGTCAGCGGAAATCCTCTCCTTCGGGGTAGGAGCATTCGACTCTGAGAGGCCCTGGACGACTACGCAGTGCTGAAGATCAAGGGGTTCATTTGTTCTGTTTCTGGCGGCCTTGTCAGCTGAAGGTCTTAGGAGATCCAGCGGAGTCGTCTGAGATTTTATACTCCTGTTGTGGTGCTTACCCATTCCACCTTGCCACGAGCTTGTTTCCTCACTTCCAACAGAGGGATCTACTGAACACGTGGAAAGGCTGAAAGGAGTTGATGGTTCGCTTCGATTGTCCTCCATAGAAACAAGAAACTCCGTTGCTATTTCTCCATCGTCATGGGTATCGGCGTCCTTGCACTGAGGTTGTCCACAAACTTTGTTCTTTGGCTGTTTTGGAGTTTTGGTCTTTCCTTTGTCTTGCTAACTCTAGCGCTGTTAACCGCGTTTTGCACACCATCGTTCACTTGCACAAGTTGCCTTAAAGCAGCCAGCTCCTTTTCGAGTTTTTTGACTTTCAGCAGAATATAGGAGCATCCAGTGCACGACTCGTCCTCGTAACTAACAGATTTTGTTGTGATTACGCTTTTAGCGTGCTTTGTGTGCCACTGATTGCAACTATAAAGTGAGCGAGAGCTAAACCTGAGCGTCAAGGCCATCTCAGCAGACTTTCTTTCATACATTGTGCCGGTCCTGGTCGTGGAACTACCAAAAAGTTGCTCTGTGTCCATGAACTTCGTGTGTTCTTAAGTGTATATTCGCTTTGGAGATTCAAACTGGTACTTACGATTGTATACGATGGAATATCGGAAATATTTAAAACCAAATGGTCGAAAATACGCCTATTTTTAAAAAAGTCACTTTAGAGCAAAAATATGAACGGTATGAAATATATGTAGGAGCTACACAGTCGTTTTGGGTATATCGAAGGCCCCGGATAACTCCTGATCTTCGTGGGTGTCAACGATTTGTTTTCCTAGGCCGATATTTGCGCGCGAATCGACTCCGTAGTTCATAACAAATGCCAACTTATCCGATTACGATCGAACAACAGGAGGCCGTTGAGATTTGAATCTCACTACTTTGTAGGAGATCACCAACTCGAATCAGTCAACGAGTTAAGAGACCACGGTGTGCGGATGACGTCAACTGTCACTGCGCCAAGTTACCAAAGAAGGTTATGTGTATCCTAGGCGCGATTGGAAGATCCTTCCTGAATTTTGACGAAGAACTTTTCGGCCAAGTATTTGGAACATACGTTCGACCAATGTTGGAATATTGTGTTCAGGCATGGTGTACCTGGACGAAACAAAACTACACCTTACTTGAGAACGTACAACGAAGAACGACCAAGCTGGTCGGCGGATTCAGTTGCTTACCTTATGGGAGACGCCTGGAAAAGCTAAAAATATTTCCTTTCTCTTATAGACAATACGTAGGGGATATGATCATGGCCTTAGGATCGTCAGAGGGCTAGACTGTGCTCTTCAGTTTGACGATTTTTTCGAACTGGCGCGGAGACCAATCTTCGAGGGCACCAATACAAATTGAAGATAATTATGCCAAACTTGATTTGCGGGCCAAATTCTTTGCCCGCCGGCTGGTTGAAGGATGGAACAAATTGCCTAACTCCGTTGTCTTGGCGGAGAATGTAGGGACCTTCAAGAAGTCTAGATAAATTTTTGCTTGATGGTCAAATATTCACACGGTTTTAATGACTGGCATAGCTGTTATATAAATATCTGCATGTTTTTTCATACCTCTGTCTGTAAATTGGGTTTTCAAATGCTCTGCCTATATCCCTCATATATACTGAATTACTGAATTATACTGACTGGCGGCGCTTCCAAATGCTGAGGAGCAAATAGATCTCAGCGTCCTAATGGCCTCCTTGCGGAAACCATCTTTACAGTGTCGAAGGGCAGCTAGATGCGCGATACACGTGTTATTTCCGCTGAGGCAAGAATTTTTTCAGTTCGGTATATGGCATTCGTTTGGTCACATATGGAGACTATTATCCAGGCCTGACGTCCATGGTTTATGAAGGATTTTCAGCAACTTGAACTAGTAAAATCAAGGACAACGAAAACCGTCAAGAATCTTGCTCATCCACCTTGCGAAACCAGACTGGCGGAACTGAATCTCTTCTACTTTCAGTTACAGGTCCTAAACCTTCACGAATTGTTTGAATTGGCTGGCGTGGAGCGTCAGCATGGTCATCTTTTTAAACTGCAGAGGATTTTGGTCCATACGCACATTGGAAGGAATGCATTCTGGCATAGGGTCGCCGGAGCATGAAAAGGACTCCCTGGCGCGGTGGTCCTTTCAGGCACTGTTTACACATTTAAATACAAACTGGACGCTTATTTACTGAGAAACTACCGCACATATAAGCACGATTGTGTCAGTGGTGACAGTTAAATACTGCACAGTTAAATACTGCAGTTAAACTACTGCACATATAATCACAATTGTGTCAGTGGTGGCTCATAAATACGGATGACGTTTAATTTTCCAGAATTCCTCCTGTCAAAATTGAATAAGATGCTCAGGGACAAAAGCCTTGTACCCGTAATCAACTGACTTAACATGACTTATGCACTCCTAATCCCCACATTCAAAGCTGTCCTTCTACGTTTGCGAGTCCAAACCGAAAAAAGTATCCCATTACTTCTCCTCGTATAAATTCCGATAAAAATGTAGACAATCACCAAATACCCATAGAATGCCCGCCACGTAATTAACCAATTTTATATCCTTTAGGTATAATGTCGATGAAAAATAATCACTAAAGCATAAAGTCCTAGGGACTATAGTGCCGTTCCAGAGCTTGTTGCTACCTGAGCTGGTCAGATTCTCCCTGCAATTATAAGCTTTCAGGTAAACATAAAAAGTAAGGCTGACGAACCTAGGACGATGCGTGGGTACTGAGAAAATGAAAGTCAGCTTCCAACTGGCTGTGGATGAGTAGACAAAGGTAGTTTTCAGAGCTATTTACAAACTTCACTAATGGTATAGTAGCAACTTTCAAAAACGCCTTCAAAATTTTTAACTAACATTCACGCGCAGCGTTCTATGCTGACGTGTCTTGGAGTGGCTTGGGATAAGCGTAGAAGTGAATATACGTTCGTGAGGCCCGCAACATATTTAGGCGAGACACGGCCGCGTGCACATGCTAATACTGCCTTTCCCCACATTTGCTAAAAGGTAAATATCGTTTTTGGTGTCTTTTCTATCGGTGGGTAAAAATGTTAGGGTTTATATGAGAGTTTAGTCTTTGACAGTATCTCCGTGCTCATGAAAATTCGACGGTCACAAACGACAGCATACACCGTGTAACCCACGGAATGTGGTTAGTACTGGCTTATTGCGTGTGAATTTGGTTACAACAAAGCAGAACTGGGCAGCAGTTACTGCACTACCTCTCAATCATCCAACAGATGCTGACGGCGAGAAAATGCCAAGACGACTGAAGTTGACCGCGGGCGCAGTGATTGACAATGTTAACCAAGCCATCTATGCATGTCACACACAACCTTGTCCTGTACAATATACCAAGTTTTTTTGTAGAAAAGGATTTCGTGTTTGTGAAAGTGCCTTAAAGGTAACTTTAAGAAGGAGCCATTGAAACTGGCTCCCAGTCCTCAGGGCCAGTCACCTCAAGTGCACATGGTAGTGACCGTGAGGACTGAGTAACCCACTCGGCTGGCAGCCTGTGAAGCCACCAATTTTAGCTCATCATGATAATCTCAAAGGGTGCCAAGTGGCTTATAGCGAGGAGTACGTAGTGGTGCCGTGGAAGCCCATTCCCTACTGGCGAGCTCACTCTCCCTCTTTTCTCTCCCATTCGCCGCTGGATTGTTCGAACCTGTCAACCATCTGATAGTAGGATTAGACCCAGTGGCTGACGAAGATGGAAGAGGTTATCTAAGTGTGCCACGAACGCCCTGGTCGCCAGGCAGTGCGCCATTATCATATAAACATGCTTTCAACTTGCGTGTGAATTACTTGCTCTTCGATGCAAGGATCGTGTTGATCTCACACACTTGAGAGACCCATGAAAGCCACATTAAAAAGAGTCATTGAGCATGACCCATAGTCAGTCAGCCAGATACCCCACATACATACGTGGATCATGTGGACCGAGTGATCCAGTCATTTGGAAAATTTCAAAGCCATGACTATTAACGCGTTTTGATAGTTATGGATGCGCCATATTTATTATATTGAGGGATGTAGTGATTTGCCATGCAGGCGAATCCTCAAGTATGGACCTCACTTTCTCTTTACTACGTAATTTACCGGTCGGATATTCGAACCTGCCAACCAGTTGTCGATGAAATTAGGCGCAGCGACTGACGGTGCTGGATAACCCTTCTACGCGTGCCCACAAGGCCTGCGCATTTAATTCATTGAAATGCATCGAGGAACACCCTTCCCACTTGCGTGAGGTGTACATGTACTGGCATGTGGCCTTGTCGATAGAAACGGAGAGGAAAGTTCCAGGAAGCAGTCGCGAAGGAGACGCAATCGCTGGAACAAGAGGTTTATTCGCAAACAAAGCCCTCGTTCTAGCGATCTTGTCTCATTCTATATGACCCTATCGCGGTCATAATTGCGACGGCGAAGTGGATCACATGCTTGCTGTAGGAGAGAGACGTGGTTATCACGGATCAGGGAGTGAGATAACGTGTTGCTTAGAGAAAAGTGTCTGGGCAGGTTGGGTGAGTCGTAATGATAGTTTAAAGTGCGAGTTAATCAAATAATTTAATGGAAGCGTTTGTGGTCAGATGGGTTCATACAACGAGGAAATGCCCTTGGGCAGAGTGGGTAGGCGAAGCAGGCAGGACAGGTGTATTTTTGACTTTCTGACACTAGTACGCCAGTCTCAGTGCGCTAGATTCGCAAATACCCCACTAGATCGATGGGTGGTGCGAATGTACGGGGATAGTGAGAACTGAGTGGGAATGTGGCCAGGGAGGCGGTGGTGTGGCCGTGTTACTAGCACAGCAACGCCGGTCCTGGTGCAGTTAGTAATGCTGGTAGTAGAAGAGATTCCAGGTGTGGGAGGTAGGTTTTATCGTGATAGCATCACGGTGAATTCCACTGTCATGGATATACATATTGCCAATCTGACCCATGCAAATTCTGAATGTCCTGGGGACATTGTAAGCAAATACAGAGTGAGTAACGGTTGCAAGTTGGGGCTACACATACTGATTTACCGGTCTCTGTGCGATGAATTGGCATGTGACATACCAGGCCTGTGTGTGGTGAAAAGGCGCGGTTGTAATAATGACAGGCTGGAACGGAATCAAATCGCTAACGGTAATAACAGTTTTCATAAACAGCCTAGGTCTCCGCCCCGTTAAAGAGCGTTGTCAGGACAACCGCCATGTGCATCCTCATTGTCTTGTTGAGTAGGATGTCGCGGTGGTTCAAGAAAAACTGCTGGCTTTAGAGATCCGATTTTCAATTTCGTGTCGACCTTGATTTTCCTGAAAATTGTACTCTGACGGTCGCAAAGTTCTCTACAAATGTATGACAAGTTTCTCTTATATTGATACGGCGGTCAGTACAGTAAGCATTTCGCGCCAGTTAGTACATGACAAATGTCGTCTCCGTCCCGATGGTCAGGCCGAAGTTGGTACGGCGGAGTCAAAGAAGTCCATATTCCACTGCATGCTTTCTTCGACTGTTATGTTTAGCGCGCAGTGATTTAAGAACACCGGGTTGTAAACGCTGTCCTTGGATGCCTTCGAAAATGCTTTCAGACGACCAATTTCAATGACATTCCATTGTTTCGGTAATTTGTGTCGATTCCCGACCGTTCTTCATGGTAGGTGTTCATCAGCATAACGGAGAACTTAAGAGTAAATAGGCCGGAAGCCAGTTCACGGCCCTGCTGCATCCAATGGGCCACCGCAAGTCATCATCCCGTGCCAATACATATTCACAGACCATTTGCCACGAGGCCTTAAACTCATACGGCCAGGCATCGTGGCCCAGTTTCCAGCCGAGGGCATACAAAGTCATGATACCGTGAGAACACGACCGACAACCACCGTGGCTCTAGCAGTAGCCAAGGACACTCATTCTTTCTTCCATCCATCCCCAGGGGTCGTAAGACGACATACAGTAGGTGTGCTAGCTCATGAGATGTTAACCGAAAGTCTATAAACGTTTTCGTCACGAAAAGGTTGCTTAAGTAGGGTTGTAAAATTAATCATCACGCGGCATAATTCTATAATAATTCAGTTACCCCGAGATGCCGGCTTTCGAATGAAGTTCTTCCCGGCCGAATGTAAAACCGCACTCCGGAAAAAAGGCCACTTAAGTAGCATGAATGTTTCTAATTGATTTCTGGCGCCCTTGTATAAGCAGCTATTTCTCATGGGAAATATGCATAAAAATATTCACTCTTTTACTCATTTGGTAGAGAGTTACATCTTCCAATGTTATACTCAAAGAAAGGGTATAATTGGGTCTTCAAAAACTTTTCCAATTCCCGAAAAATTTTGGATCGGACGTACCGTTAAACTTGCATTCAGGGTTCCCAAGATATAGGCCATAGATTTTCCGCGTAAGGGAAACCGTACATCTATCTAGCATATTAAGAGGAGACCGTATAGGTTTCACAAAATTTAGCAGTGGCTTTGAGCCATATTGTTAACTTTACAAGTCACGTCAGAAAATGCAGAAAAACGATGTCTTATGAACAGGCATTTCACGGTATTAAAAAATCAGATAATTAACAACTTTCTGAAAAAGAATTATACTTTTTCTTCGAGTTTAAACTGAAAGACGTACGTGTCTACCAAATGAGTAAAAGAATGAATATTTTTATGCATGTTTTACATAAAGTATATTTGGATTTATAAAGCTGCCGAAAATAACTGAGAAATATTCATGCTGCTTAAGTAGTCTGTTTTCCTCAGTGTATCTTTTGCATGCGGCTTGAACGAAATTCATTCGAAAGCCGGCAGCTCGAGGTAACTGAATTATTTTAGAGTTATGCTGCATGCTGATTAATTTTACGACCCTACTTAAGTAAACTTCTCGGAACGAAAACGTTTTTCAGAATTTCGATTAACATTTCATGCGTTAGCACACCTACTGCACATGTGTTACAGTTCTTTCGTAGTGCACAAAGACGGACTCTCGTACGGAGTTCAAGGCCTAGACTGTAAAATCCTCAGCCCGGCGTTCGTATGTTCTTGTTTTAGAAGAGATAGTAGCTCTTTTAGTTCTTTGGTGCTGAATTAAAGTCAAGGAATGCACCAAAACGCACGAAACAAGCACAGGTTTGGAAAAAATGCATATTTTTGAAATTTTATGCAATCGGACGAAGCGCGGCCCAATACTTTTGAAAACTGCGTCTAGAGTTACAGACGGTTGTTTCCCCCTAATAATGGACATCGCCAACCTATGTTCTCTGCAGACAAAGTGGTCTGAATATTAAACCTTGTCATATCTAGAACCCTCTGCGGTAGGCAGGAGCTTGCGTTACGTTTATGTTGCAGTTGAGCTGCCATCATGGTACCTGCCCGCTACGAAATCAGAATGCAAATTCCAGAATTTTTAATGTAAATCACCTGTCATAATTCTGCTTAGGTGCCGCCATAGTCCACCAGCCGCTGCCTCGAAAGTTTCTTTTGTAGTGTTGCAGATATACACGTTTTAATGTGCCCGCGGTTATTTTTAACGCACTTGTTATTCGTGATTGTACCAAATCATTTCGGAGAGCAGAAGCCTGGTAAGCTTCCGTCATGAAGGACTGACACTGTTACTGCTGGATTTCCTATTTATTTCGGAAATTGCGAGCATGGTCAAGCTCTACGATAGTCTTGGCCTTTTGCTAACTATCGCTGCAACCTTAGTAATCAAATGCGCGCGCTGTTCGTGCAAGAACGTTTGCGTCAATCTCATGACCACTTTTACTTACATAAACATGCTCGCAGCGGTCGCCGTACCTGGTTTTTTGTCACAAACAGTCCGTTCGTTCACTCTGGCAGTCAGTCATCCATGAAAGTCAGCTAGAGACTCAGGTAAACGGACTGAAGACCTCAGTTATTTGGAAGTCGTTTGGTTTGGGGAGATTTTGGCTGGATAGTTGATCGTATGAAAATGATCATTTCAGGAGTGGTAAATACATGCAAGACTACCTAAACTCCTAACTAGCGGACAATATAAGAATACATTGATATTCATTGATATTTTGGCAGATTTTGAATAAGTAATATTGACCCAACTGTGAAAACTCTGCGCCTCGGTGGGATTCGAACCCACGCAGTAAGGGGGAAGGGTCAATATGGAATATAAGGGTCAATATGGAATATAAGAATAAATTTTCAGCCAGTATTCTGTGCAACATTACAAAATTTGTTGCATTTTGTAATTGATAACTGATGAAACATTCAAGTGGAGGAGGAGGCATATGTTAATCAGTATTCGATTAATTTTGCAAAGTTCTAAGGGTCATACGCTGATTATAGATATTTTTTATTTATAATGTAGTATGAAATGTCATCAGCCCTCTCTTTTGATGTCTTGTGTAACTACTGTATATATTTATTCATGAAACACTTATACTTTCGTCAATAAATTTTAAATATGAAGAAAGCTAAAAGCGTCGCAGAACTGGACTGTTTCGTACAACTCTTGGGCGCATTGGTTTAGATTGTTTCACTCTTGTGAGTGTATTCCAATAACGTTATTTTTGAAGGTTTTTGCTATGCTCACTTCACAGTTTTGTAATACGAAAAGTACGCAGTAAACCTAATATCCTCAACATTTTTCATTCGCTTTTTGCTTCCGTACACTACTGACTAAGCCAAGAGTGACGTCATTTGTCATATCTAATTACCATGCACTTGAAAACCTTATAC
Source organism: Spirometra erinaceieuropaei (assembly GCA_902702965.1). Lineage (NCBI taxonomy): Eukaryota > Metazoa > Platyhelminthes > Cestoda > Diphyllobothriidea > Diphyllobothriidae > Spirometra > Spirometra erinaceieuropaei. The sequence continues at coordinate 182,102 of CACRXP010000676.1, read as the reverse complement.
TTTGCTTCCAAATGTTCACGGTCAGTCAAAAACAGAGGTTACCGCCCAAGGTTTAGATAAAATCTATAGCCAGACAATATTCAATACTGGTAAAGAATTCTCTGCCTTGGAAACCGATCAAGTCATACGTGAAGTACGCCATGCATAATGCCGAACTACGCGCAATTAGACAAGGGTAAAAAATTAGGGTCCCCGCACCGTAAAAATGAACTCATCGGATTCTGAGCGCACTATCTAGGAGTTCAGTTACATTAGGAACTTTAATGTGAGCTGTCCTAAAATGAACACGTGCATATTCGAATATTCTTAGTCAACTTTGGTCCAGAAGCGCATGAAATAACTGCTTTGATGGACCAAACAGTTGCGTGTAGACCCCTGCTCCCCAATGCCTAGGTCCGCTGCCGCTGCGTGGGAAGGGAGAGGGCGCACTCCGTGACAATATCGAATTCAGCTATTTCAGGCGTGATCATATCCTTATCAGAGGCGAGCACGTGTCCCCTGCCTGCATGTCATCTGTTTACAATAGCTGTCACTTATCCGCGAATGTTTCGGTCACGAGCATGAACTCGAATTGCTGATGGCGGTTGCTGAGACAAATCTTACCAGATGTTAACCGTCAATTAAATTCAGAAGATGAAGATGTACTTACTGGAACAAGAAATTTATTTGCCTGACGTCTCCGATTCTCACTCGAATCCATCATCAAAGAATGGTCAGTTAAATGTCACGTAAAACGGTGACTTGTCTCTGCCAAACACCGATGTATAAGGATGACTTCACTGTTTTTAATCAATATTTATACAATTGAAATTGGCAGTGACGCAAAACACGATCGAAAATGAATATTCACGTCAGGGCGGCGAACTTATAGCTTGCGAGAACTTATATAACTCTTCATAAAATAATATCATTAACGAGGCACGGAGGCGTCCTTCGGAAGAAAAAGTGTGGAGGATTAATTTTCTTAGACGTTAAGGTGCATCGGAGATGCAAACGGGAATGGCAAGAACGCAACTTGTCTTCATACAACGGGTGGAAGCAAAGTACTTATATTCGGGTTGACCTTCGTTTGAGTTCCGACGTAAGACCTCGGTAAGAAGCATAATTGAGTCGAAAACCTTTATCTTAGGCTAGTGCAGCACAATAAGAGCAATTGCTTTGCCCTTTTTAAGCAGTCGCGGTTTTTGAAGTCAGGGAAAGGAAAACGTATAATGACTGCGTGTGTTGACTACTTTGCAATCGGAGACCGTAACCAGACCATAATAGACAAGCAGGTTACGCTTTGCAAGTCACCCCGGAAAAAGTAAGCTCTGGTTGGAGTATGTAGTTAGGTTATGGAAACAGACACCGTTATACCTAGTCAGTTCTTTGAAAGAAATGTAAGATTCCTTGTGTACGTAGCTAGAACTATGTCACATACAAAAGTCAAACTAATGCGTCTGATTTTCAAAATGCTACGTTTTGAATGTTCAGTTTAAAACTACCATATGAAAAACATTACTTCGATTTTTACGATGTTATTTTGTCGCCTTTGCTGTAAAGGCAGTTGTACCAAAGACAAACCATATGAACGTTCCAAACATAAACGCCCCCGGGGGTCAACAGTTTAATAGGTCATCTTGGCTTTGACTACAGTACACACAGTTTAAAAACAGAATTGCATTTTTTCCTATTAGCATAAGAATACTCGTGAGCCACGCAACAAGGCCGAGCAATGGAAAATTAGTTTCTTTCCGGATGTGCCCAGTTAATTGCGATGACTTTGGCAGCAAACTGAGGAAAATGTTTGATAGAAAAGTCGGTAATGACAATATTGACACCACCAGGGTCAGAAACTTTTGGAGGATGTGTGAGCCATTTATCGACCACCGTGTTGGCTTCTTTAGCAAGCTCCTTCAGCGTTGTGTCAGGATTTGACAAAAAATGGTCAATGTTTGTGTTCAAGATGCCCTGATGGACGAAGAAGCGGTTTCGTTCACGTGCTCTTGGGCTGTAATTACACGAGAGAAGGAGAGTAGACATAGGACGTGTTACCTAATTCAACTTGATAAACATTAACGGTAGTTGCATCTACTGCGAGAGAACATACACTGCGAAGAACTCACCGATAGTAGTCATCAAGGAACTTCGCCAACGTTTGCGGATCAATAGTATTTGCCCACGGTTGACTTATGCTTGCCCTAGGCCAAACGTGACTGCCCAGGGGATACCGTTTTTGTCGACTTATTGCCAGCAACTGCTGCCCACGCTCCCACACATCAGAAAGGGACGGTATGGCTTTCTGGTATGGTATAAGCATATTCCCAAAAATCTGTAAGGGTGTTGTAAACATGTAAGTTTGTAACCTTCGGAAAAAATGCGTTCAGAAAACGCCCGAACATATATTTTCAATTGAATTTCAACTGATTTCCTTCATACACGGCGGGAAATGTCAATGTGACAGGCGTACCTTAAGATGTTCTACATCATACGTTTAAGGAAAAACATATCAGTTTTCAAGCTAAGTAGAAATTTCGGCGAGGTTTACTTCTGCAGCCCCACTTGATTGGTACCATTTGGTTAGCTTACTAAAACACTATTAATCGATATACCTAACCTAACTGCTCACTGGAATAGGAAGGGAGAGAGAGCGCGTCAGCAGAGAGGTCGAAGCACGCTCAGGGAAGTGAGTGAAGGTGGCGGGTAAACACTCCCTCCCGACACAGCCACTTTCTGGACTAAGAGGATAAGGAGGGCGCCACCACAACTGGAAGGCCACGGAGGGACTCGCGTGGTAATTTACAGTGCATGGCCACTGTAGTGGAACCGACGTAGTTCCACACCGTCCGAATAATTCCAGAAGCAAGTCTATCTGACCGCTTGCTGGGTTAAGATAATAAAAAGAGCGCAAGCAGGGCTCGAAGGGTGCACGGGGAAGCGCGTGTAAACTGATATCCGAAGTAACCGAGACTGGCATATTAGCACTTCTCCCCCGTGGTACAGTCGCTCGCTGGATTAAAGTGGAAAGAAAGATGCAAATACGTGATATTTGTAAAGTCGGCATATCCACATCTTCCAAAATATCTCGGGAAATCTAACCATATAAATTAAAAAGACGAATGATTGACCATTGGAACATCTTGTTTATTTTTCTGAGCTTTCGAACTCGTGAAGGAGTCCATCGTCAGAGATAGTAGCAGCAACAGAACGAGAGACAGTTATATGGTGTGTAAGCCAATCATCGACCAACAACGCCAGATTAGAGATGGCTCCGCAGGATTCTGTACGCCGGCGCCATATGGTATCACTCAGGTGGGGCCGCAGGACCAAACCTCGCCGAACTTTCGCATACACTAAAGCCAGTGTGCCTAATCTTATAGACAGAAGTCATGTCATTGGCACTGATCAGTACTACTAAAATGGTTTACTGCAGTCTAAGCAAATCAGAGAACGTAGACAAGTCGCCGGAAATCGTGTGGCAGATCCGAATAATAAACCACACCTCCTGGACAGAATATATTAGATGGACACAAAAAACCCTGACAGTTTCGGCTCCTCCGTGATTCACTCAATGTTTTTTTACCTAACGTACGCTAGATGGAATCGAGGCATGAATGATAAACTAAATTTTCGCCTTTCGGCCGTGTCGTTGCAGAACTTTTGTAAACATCTGTCTGAGTTCTTAGGCAATACCTGGTTTGTCAGTGGGGTAGAACACTTTCATGGACGTAAACTACGCGCAACGTATTCAAAGTATTTATAGTCGTCGTAAAGACAAACGTATAATCTTGCGATTCTTCACATTGCTACGTAACGAGCTTAAGAGGGTTTCGCCAACTTTTAAAACGGCTAACACTAAAACGCGCATTAAAAATGCTTTACGGTTGACTAATCAACAGAAGTTCGCGTTTGTTTGAATGCTCTAAGCGGGCGAACCTAACTGCACTATTCTCCATTATGCACTTTGTCTATAGCATTTAGACTAATGTTTCAGACGTAAATAACTTGCCTCGAGGTTGTTGCAGCCTTTCTTTTGTTGGCATATACCAACAAGGCTTGCACTACCAAGGTCAGAACTACTCACAAATCCGCTGACTACTGGCTATTCAGGCAATAAACTCTGGACGCTTCAGATAGGTATCTGCGGGAATACGCCACTTAAACTTAGTAGGATACTAGTAGTTGTAGTCTGTGCCCTTGCATAACTATTGGTTTCTTCCAAACCCTCATTGTCCCCAACGCCCGTACGATCTGCATCTGTAACTTTAGCCTTCCTTTTGCGATAGCTCTGAACCCTTCATGAGATATTTGCCTTCTCTAGGCTTACAACATGGAGGAGAGCAAAATGTCTGTCGCAGCAGGAAGAACGGTCAGCTTTGTGCCTACATACCTTTTCAACTATTCGTTCGAACTCCTGGACCTGGACAGATGACATTTCGTAGAAGTGCTGAAAGTCAACGATTATTACTTCCTTAGGATGGTTATAGAGAAAGGATCGTATTTCCAACAATTCTTCAACGGCAGAGCTTGCGTACTGTCCATGGACCAGGTAGAATTTGTGTGACGTCCCTGTCAGTGGCTTGTTTTCTGTCGGTCGGATGGCGATTCGCATGTCAAAGTAGCGGATTCCGCCATAAAGCTGGGTGGTGAAATTGGTCTCCTGTGTGACTGCCCACTGCGTTATTAGTGGTTTAACATAATCGGCAAAAAGCAGAAGTAGGGGTTGAAATGCCATATCGGGTGAGATATCGGACGTCTCAGAAATCGCATAGGATCCTGAATTGTGAGTGCCTGAAAAAGAAGATAAGTTTCGGTAAGGATAAAAGGCGTAGGTTTACTATCTAGAACTGCCTACGGTAAGAGCATAGTTTATGGCCGAGGTTATTTGCTCCGGGGAGCAATTGTACTAGTACAAAATAATTGGAGATATTGATTGCCAGAAAATTAAATAAAAGACCTCGAGGTAGCTGTTGAATGAGGGTTGTCAAGATGCTTTGAGGTAGTCATCGGAGTAAAGAGGCATTAAATTCATTTGTTGTTAAAATTAACCTATAAAAATAGTGTACCCTTTTAACTGACGACAGTATAGATGAACAAAATTTGTGATACCACGAAGTTCCTAGATCTTCAGCTTATTTACTCATCACAAATGCCCTCGTATAAACCCGCTATAAACCATTCCCTTGCCCTGCCTACTATATTTATCAAAATACGCGTTGCTTGGTAGAGTTTTTAGTCGGAATTTAGTCACGCTCGTCAAAGACCCCAACCCCGGCAGGATGACATTTTTTGAACTAGACCGCTCCGAGGACGCGGTACTGAAAAATGTCTAGAAAAACGCGTTGTTCTGCACCCCAGCAGAAAATTCTTCAGCAAAAAGGAAAAAAATTGTCTCCAGATGAGAGGATGTAAGGGACGTCTTCCTATGTATATTCCATCCGTCCATATCGCCACCATGTCCAGGTATCTAACTGATAACAGTACGACACGACCTACTCACCAACTTCTGTGATTACTGACTAATAGTCGTTTTTATTTTTCTTTGAATTACGAGGTTGAATTCCACTTACTATTTTGCCGAAAACGAAATATCATGGTAATTTTTTGACGTTTTTTCTCAATTTCTTTCCCAGAGTTTTCTAACTCCTCGCTGTGAGGCCTCACCCATATGACCCTTATTACCACTATTCCTGTAAGACACTCTCCACTGGTTACTTTTTTGACCCCGGTTACATATATTTTCCGGAAAAGTATGGAAGTTATCATTTTGGATTTTTCTCCAACAGGCTTCATTCACCGACACTTCACTGAATGTCTGCAAAGCCTTACGAAGAGAAGCGAATCATCGGGGCTCTCTTTTCCACACATTCTTTGATCTTGGCTGCAACGTTTAATCTTACCATCCAGTGGCATTCTATGTCCCCACAAAACTTCACGAGCTGACTTTTCAGAAAGGTCATGTACATTAAACTGGATTTTAAATATATGTGCCACTTAGGTTGGCAATAAATCGAAAGTTCGTGCGTGTTTAACCTCCAAATTAAAAGGCGTCAATCTCACAATAATTGACAACAGGCGTTTTTCGCTCATATAGGGGAGACCTCAGAAAATGATTGTGTAAACAGTTTCAACCAAAGTGCATTCACCCAGTCGCCTGCGATGACCGAAAAGCTGCGTTTACCTTGCCTTGTTCTTTCTTTCTCTCGTGCACACTGACTAGATATCTATTCATGAAGTTGTTTACACAGCGGTTTACCTTGTCAGGTCATAATTTCACAGACAATCTCCTGTAGCTCTCGTACGTACAGTAGGTGGGCTAATTCACGAAATGTAAACCGGAATTTTGGAATGCGTCTTCGTTTCGAAAAGATTAATTAAGTGGAGTTGTAAAACTAATCATCAGGAAGCATAATTCTATAATAATTCAGTTACCCCAGGATATCCGCTTTCGGAAGAACTTCTTTTCGGCTAAATTTACAAACCATACTCTAGAAGAATGACTACTTCAGTAGCATACGTTTTCTCACTGATTCTCTATGCCCCTAAAAGTCCAATTATATTTCATCAAAAACATGCATACAAATATTCATTCTTTTGCTCATTCGGTAGACAAATACGTCTTCTTCTAGTTTTATACTCAAAAAAGAGTATAATTCGGTTTTAAAAAAGTTTCTAATTGTGCGATTTTCTACTAGCATGAAATGGCCACTTATAAAACGTCATGACTTTGCATTTATCAATGTGGATCGTAAAATTAACAACATGGCTCAAATCCACTGCTGAATTTTACGAATCCCATATGGTGTCCACTTAATACTGTAGAGAAATGTATGATTTTCCGTACAAGGAAAATATATGGTTTGTAGTTTGGAAACCCTGAATACGAGTGTACCGGCACTGGCTGAAAAGTAATTGAATGATGACATATTTTCCGCATATGTTTTGAACTCCCACTAATGATGCCCAACTAGAAAGAACAAAAACCAGCCTCTGAAAAACAGAGGAAGAGCATTCTTGCCTCTAAGAATCCTGGAGATAAAGTGCGAGTAATATTGTACACTTCAAGAATACCTCGCCTGAACTATAAATATGGGTTTTTTGGCATGTTTTAAGGGCATTTGCAAGGTGTTCAGCAAAACATTTGGACAGCATTCGTCGACTCTCATGATACCCTGATTAAAATTTTGAAGTAATTTGAAGTAATATGCCTTAGGCCATATCGCAAGCTTATGGGTAGAACAAACAATTCCACTAAAGTAAGTCCGTTCAGAATGCAGAAAACCGGTCTAGCATGTTATCCTCACACTCGTACATTCAAATTCTGTAGTACAGAACGTCGATTCAATTTATGGAAATATTTCCGGTGTATCAAAAAGACCTCTTAAAAAGAAATTATAGTGCCCACAGTTCCCGTCGAAGAGCATGCGCACACATGATTTTAGAAGCTTTAGACCAAAATGAAAGATCGCGTTCAGTTAGCTAATACAGAGAAAAACCAAACGTCTTAAAACCATAAAATATCTCTTCGAAAAAAGCGGGGGGACAAATGCGTAGTGGCTTATAAAATATGAATGGAAACTAACGTTTAGCGCATTGTTAGTTGAGACACGGCCAAGTTTAACAGGTATAGAAAATCGGCTAACAATATATAAGCGACATGAAAAACGGCGTGTTTCGCCACTAAAACTTGTGCAGGCAACTTGAAATATTTCCGACTGCAGGCCAATAGGTAAGTGTTTGACATTATTTTGAGACTACTTAGGACTTTATCAGCATAAGCTTTTCATTAGCGCAGTATTCCCCTTTATTGAGATTTTCGAAGGTTTTGCCGTATCGTTTTATGAATTCTAATCATTAGTATTCACCAGACGTATTTACTATTACCCGCTAATCGGCGGTTAAAAAATAGCAGGAATGAAAAACAGTTTTATTTTCTACCATTTCTTTCGCCTGATTACTTACAGGAGGGAGTTGTGGAGTAAAATATCTGACATAAAAGTTACACTTAACCATAAACTGGCAGACTTGTGCCTCCTGAAATCCCTTCCGGCTACAAACTGCTTTTCCTAATAAAACCAACGAGACCACGGCAAAAGCTGCTGAAAGATATCCTCTTTTTGGAATCCGTAAATAGTCTGCGTATTCATTTTTGTGGTGAGTTGATAAAATAACTTTAGTATTACCCTTAGTATCTAGGCATTTACGAGCCTTCTTAGTGTCTAACTTGCGATGTACAAACGTGCAGTGGTAATTCAAAAGATTATATTCATTAGGCATACTCCTACTTCTCGAAGCGTAATTTGCATGTTACACCTCGACAGTTTCCGTGTTTTGCATGAAATTCACAAAACAAATTGTTGCCTCTAATAAACCTGGAAGGGCAAGATCGCACAATTGCCGCTTTCGAATATTTTCCGGCAGTGTGGACATCCACGTGCGAAGATCAACTCGATTCCACTCCTGAAAATTAAATTACATTCAGTGTTATTTCTAAACACACAGTTCAAAATAAGGCATTAATGTTGCAGCAAAATAAGGCAAAAGTGGGTTTTTTATTGTGCTACCGAAAAACTAGATCCCGAAGAAATATTTTACTTCATTTTGACTTTTCCCCAATAAGGGTGCGGTATCTACCATGCATAAAATGTACATTTGCAATGGTATAATAGAAGGTTATTAGGGTGCCTTAAGTAAAGTTTGAGCTCCAAAAGTTATGTCAGTGCTCATCGTATTAAAAGAATCTCTACTGCAGGTTTCTTTGTTTGACAGGCCAGAACTTGGGGAAATATTATAAAAGGTTTGAATGTTCAAAAGAAATTAGGGGTGCAAAAATAATACAGGCTAAAGCTTTCTGGCTCGCGCAACTTAACTGTTAGTTATGCTGCTCTCCAAAGAGCTGAACTTCAGTTCGCTTTAATGAAACTGTAGGTTGAAACAAAAAACCCCTAGATCTACAAATTTCTGAAGGTCATCATATCAAGTCTCAAAAGTGTCTTTCTCAACTAGTTGTGGGACATTATGCGTAATTTCTGTAGTCTCGGGCCATTTACCGTTGACAATGGCAAGGCGACGTAGTGATAAATGTACTAGTTACTAATCTTGTTGTCAGCATCTACTGGAAACAATGATGCCAGATTGAGCTCTAGGGGGAACCACTACTCATTGCACCGCTGCGAAGAATCGATTCTCCCTGGACGTCGAAAAATCGCTAAGGTCCGTTGTCGGTAAATTACTTTCAAGTTTACTACGATATTACAGATTTCAGTTTGAGGGCTTCTTCTCTTACATTCATAAACAGACTGCTAAGGTGGAATTTTATCCTTTTCGAGTCTGGGTCCTTAAAATTACTGTACAAGTCCAGAAGTAAATGCATATGATCTTTGTTTTGATAATCAATGCTAAGACTGAAATTTGATGACTTAAGCTTGAGAAGGTTTATCGTTCCATATCAAGGGTTCATCCTTTTAGCAGCAATTGGCAGTCAAGAGAAAAACAAATCACAACTATATAGTCAAATTAGTCCATAAAATCAATCATTAGTTAAGGTCACTTTTTGGTAAAATACAGAGGGATTGGTGTGTGTGGGGTACGTATGTACGGTTTAATCAATCAAAAGAACAGATAAAAGTTACCTACGGGTGGGACTGGGTGTCCGTAACTTGGATTGAGGCATTGGATGAGGGCCTTGGTTCATTTTTTGGTCATAAGAAGTCATACCTGTGTTAATAGTAGTACGGCAATCTGTGAAGTGAAAGAAAATATCGCAATACTTACTTTTTCTGAGTTCACCCTGGGCAGTTCCATTTTATCAGTAGATTTCAGGGATAATTTCTAATGAGTAGGACTTTAACGTAACGTGCGTTACCTATAAGTAAAATAATCAACGTCATGAACGAAAAGTGTTTTAAAATGCATGCATTTGAAACGCTTTGAAATGAGCGTGAAATGTCCTCGTTCGTACGGGTAATATTCGACAGGTCTTAGTATACGTAAACGCAGGTGATAGGGATCCCCATCACCTGTATTTAACCCACCTAAAACATCCATTTACTTTTTTATCGAGATTTTCCTTATGTTTTATAAAAATCACATGCGTTACCGCATATTAAATTTATATGTGCATACAATACATACATATATATCTATATTATTTACATATTATATATATATATATATATATATATATAGGGAGCTCAAGGGCGAAAGCCTCATTCCCTTAATAGTAAACTGACTTAATACAATCAGCGGTTGGATGAATTAACAGTTCAGCAAATAATCGTCAGTATTTGCTGAATTGTTTATTATTTTAAGCGTCGATTGTATGATAAGTTCAGCAAGTATGAATACGCATATAAGTATGTATATGCACGTCGCCCTGTTGATCGGATCACATTGAGCCCTCCTCATATTTTTCAGTCCGACGGATAATTAATCTTTTTACGGTTTTAGTGGTTTGAAAAATAACAGAATCCAAATAATTTGCTACGAATAATTTTCTTTTTAACTTCAAAATGCGGAGACAGAAGAAAACTGCGAAATCTACTCCCGGATATCCTTTTAGTACTCATCTGGTAGCCGACTCAGTACCCCGTACCTGTTTCCGTGCGCTATGACCTTGGGATAGGTTATTACGAGACAAAACAATGTACCGAGGCGTTTATCCTGATCACAGGCAGTAGTGGTTAAATATTCTGGATCAGCGAGAATGGGCTTAGGCATGCAGACTCTTATTAATTCGGTTTTCCATTCTACGCACTCAAATATCGCACTCTAGATATCCAACGAAACGTATTAGTTGCCTTCTGATCCATCTTCCTATAGTGTTAAATAGTGTTCTATTGACTTTGTGGCCGTCTACATACGCAAATTCCTGTGGTTCTCTAAATCTACTTCAATCCCGTTACCATAATTCTGATGATATAGAGAGAAATTTAAACCGGCGTTGAGGTATAGAGCCAAGCGATTGGACATATTGTTTGATCAAACGCAGCTTGTCGATGTTCGATCGAGACTTCATTGTGTCATCAAAACAAATAACTTTGCACGGCACTTTAGTGTCATCTGGGACCATGAAGGCCCCAGAATCTAATTTGCTAGTGCAATTGTTGACATAGATCATGGAGGGTATTGAGCCTAAAACAGGACTTTGAGGGAAGCGTTTTCCACTTCTGCCGAATCCGGGGTAGAATTGCCAACGACACCCTGCAAACTGGAGGACAGGAAACTCACCATTCATATAAGCGTTCTTCTTTGAATTCCCATATCCCGAATCTTCTGTAAAAGCAGCCTGCGTGGTGCACAATAAAAGGCCTTTTTGAAGTTAAAGCAAAGAACGCTTGTGATATAACAACGTCCTTGACGAGAGCGACTATGGTACCAAAAGGTTATTCATTTTCTTCCAGATATCTCTTTAAGTGTCTTTTGATAATACGCCACATCATCTTGTAGGCGATGTAAGTTAGGTAGAGAAGACGATCATTTTCGCAGTGAAATCGCGATCCCCTTATGTAGATTGGTGAAGTAACGGGTAATTTTATTATTCCGGGAGTTCGTCTTCCTGAAAGTACTTTTAAAATGTGTGTGCCATAAGAAATCCGCTTAAGTAACCTTAATCTCTACCTTCTGAGTTATAGGCAGTTGCGCAGTGATTTCATAAAACTTTCCGTATCGTGCGTGGCTTGGAGTGCGCCCTTCGGTGCGACGACTTTTTCCAACTCGCCACTACAACTAACCTCCGGGAACATCCCTTCAAGCTACGCTTGCCCCAGGGTAGATTGAATGGGAGAAAATATTTCTTCTCCAACCGTGTCGTGGAATCGTGGAATAACCTGCCCGAGACGATTGCCATGTCTCAGTCGCGGAGACATTTAAATGTCGGCTTCACAGGTATATGTTAGATAGATAATTTTAGATAGATAATTTTTATTAAAGACCCGTCGGGGTCCCATCAATGCAAGTTAAAATAAATTTGCATGCGAGTTTTAGACGAGGTAGGCTGAATCTTTACAAAATGCAATTCATAGTTTCTGAATTAGAAGTCCATTGAGAAACATGAAGATTGGGGGGTGAAAAAAACTCCTCGGAAAAAGTTAAAAATGATTGGATTAATTTTACAGGAGAAAAAACCCCTCTTTAAAAATAATAACAGAAAAAAAGCGAGCAGGACTGGCCTGTAGGTGGCGGTATATAACGGAATGTTTTC
>CACRXP010000676.1:111338-169858 GCA_902702965.1 Spirometra erinaceieuropaei | reverse complement strand
ATTAGAGAATGTGTCCAAGATTCTGTTACACATATAATATCAGGCGTCATTTCCAGAGCAATGGCTCTGATTTGGGCCATCTTGTTTATAACAGACCTGGCATTCAATAATATAATATCTAACGTGTTTCGAACGGCAATGTTGCAGCAACAAGCGGACTATGTGACCTTGTAGCCATGCGACCAGTGACATATGTGTATCAATGTCTGCATTCGCTTAATACTGTGATTTCTTCACATTTTTGCTTATTTATCGATTTTTTATGTACAAATAGGGAGTTCAAAGTCGTAAACCTATTGCCCTCAAATACACTGACTGACTGACTGATAGGCAGGGGTTTACGCAGTTCGTTGGCAAGTTTTCGAAGTGATAGTACGAGAATTTGGTCCGGGTCAGGCAACTTAATAAGCTCCAGAGAGTGGTCGAACCCTACCTAGAGCCAACGAAGAGGATGATTCCTCTATTGAGGAGGGGACAGTGAAATTGGTTGGCGACGGGCAAAAGAGCAGAAAAACAAGTAGGCTCATGGATGAAGATGGACTAAAAGAATTTAGATAGGAGGGCAACCTTAACCTTGTCGTCGGTCTCCAAAATTCCATCTGCAGGCCAGGTGTTGACTTCTTTTATCGCTCCGTATGTAGCCGTAGAGGATTTTGGGGTTTTCCAGCCGATTTTGCAATATGTTTAGTTAGGGCTTCTTTCGGATACTAACTGTCTCAGTTTTACAAATGTTGTGCTGCTTCTTATAATCCCGCATGTGTTCATCGGAACCATTTAGTCTGTAACGCCTCCAGAAGCGATTTCCTTCTCCTTCTCCTTTAGGTTCGAATTTTTCCACATTTGGCGCTTTGTTACCGTCTTTCTTCTGAGATAACATTTAGGATCAATAATCCTCCTCAGTCACGAACTGAAAGTCCTCCAACGATCATTTTTCCCCTCACACACTGCTCGTTCCCGGGACAGCCCCGACATTTCTACTATCATAAGTGGATAACTCATCTTTCAATTTTTTATATCCCACCCGTTAGGCAAAATTACTCTAAACTTCTCAAGGTCAGGGCGCGCAGCTCAATTTCAAAGATAAGTGGAGCTTTGCATTTACTTGGATATTCTTAAGCAGTTTATGCATGTTTTTTTTACTTGAATCCCTTTTAAATGTCGCCTTTCAAGATAAGGTATAATCTTTTCCAGTTTTGTTTGAAAGTCTGGCAAAATAGTCGTATTTTGTAAAAAAAAAACATTTCTAGTGACTCATTTCCCGACTATCTCTTTCTAGTTTTCGTAGTAAAATAACAGTAGTACTTGCTATTCAGTGCGTTTTTCTGTACGTTAGTAACGTTTTGCTCCGTTTACTGTAAAGAAAAACTTATCTTTTCTGTAATGCCCCGCAGAGCGCGTGCTAAAAGACGAAAGCTTGCTGCCTCCTCATTGTCTCCGGGTGCTAGAATCGCCACTGATGACATAGCGGTTGCCAGAATATGTTCTTCGCCTTCTGCAGATAAGGGTAACTCACAAATCCCTTTAGTACATGTAGAACCTCTTGACCCTTCAATCGTCCTAAAATACGCCTCCGCTAGTCGTAGCAGGCCATCAGCCGACGAAATACTTCATCAGTTGATATATGGCCACATAAACAGTACTTCTGAAAAAGTAATTGAATAAGCTTTTAAACTTATTGCGGTAAGAAGTTCTGAAACTGAGGAAAGAATTAAACGCAAGCATAATTTTGTACTGCGAAACATTCCGAGTCACTTATCTGCCATGGAGGGAGCGCATTTGTTTCTACAAAGTTGTGGCTTGAGTTTCAGTGTCGCACAAGATAAACGACTGCGCTCGCTTAGCCGTAATGCGCCGATATTAGTTACCCTTTTCTCCATGATAGAAGTCGATTTTATCTTGTCGAGGAGGGGGATAACTAGAGAATTCTGTCGTAAGTGGCGCTGCTCCATTTGGCCAGACCTCACACCGCTGCAACGAAGACTGAATAAATTAAAATCGCCAAAAACCAACACCAGGGTAATGACACCTACTGCCAGTTTGAATAAGTCCTTTACACCACTATCTGCGGCCTCTGCACGTCACGACATAGTCAATACCATAGGAAATTCGACCACTATTGATGCTGAGATCTTTAGAAGTAACAACACGCCTGGTATACAAACGCCTCTAATGACTCGTACAGCAACCCCTAATAAGCTTAAGCATGTGCCTAAGTCAAAAGCAAATCCAATTGCTGTCTCAGCCACTTGGACACCCGATAAATCCAGCACCATTATACAATCTTTTCCTCCACAATCAGTTAACAGTGCCTCAAATACCCCCACTCAAAACGTAGCGTGCTCCCAACTGCCCCCCAGCCCTCATATCGGGGCAGGTAGGCCGAATATGCCGATTTTCCCACCGTTTAATAGAACTCTTGCTCCAATGGAAGCAATGCGTTTCCCACCCCCTAACGTGTTTCCACCACGGCCGTTTTACCAATGTATTCCTCATGCTAGTGTCCATACTGGATCAGTTAACTCATCCGATCCTCAGTTTCGTTCTGGCGGGAATGTGTTGCAGTATCTGGCCCGCGAATTTCCAGTCAAAAAATGAGTTAGCTATCAATGGTTACCAATCTACCTGCCCGTCATTCCCTCTCCCAAATCCTATACCTTTTTATCCACGTCAGAATCTTTTGATGCCAAAATTTTTTTTGCAGAACCGGATGGTTACATCCGGACCGTTTACTCCGTGGGCAGACCAGCACTGGACGATATAGCCCACCTTCCTCAGAAACATACAGCCTTTCCCTTCAAACTTTTTGTTTTAAATGCCAGATCCTTGCCTCATAAGATGCCTTTGTTTCAGACTTTGATGTTCGTCCATTGTCCGGATATTGTTTTAGTAACTGAGACATGGGCATCAGCCTCCGTAGCTGACTCCGAACTCTGTCTTCTAGGCTATAATTGCATTCGAAATGATCGCCAAGATAGCCGTGGTGGGGGCAGCTGCGTCTACGTTAAGCAAACACTTACATTTTTGCCGCTTGACCTCCCGCATTTTTCCGCAGTAGAAGGCAGCAGCTGGCTCCAGGTTGCTCTAAAAAATAAGTTCTCCTTACTCGTTGGCTGTGTTTATCGCCCTCCTAACGCCAACGAAAATTTTGACCGTTTACTCTCACAGGCATTTCTTGCTGCGGCCGACTCAAGCCCTAGGTATCAATTGGTTGCGGGTGACTTTAATCTCCCCGAAGTCCGCTGGTCTCCGCCTTCAGGTCCCAGAACGTTCGAAGACTTTCTTGAGACTGTGGATGCTAGGATGTGGACTCAGGTTGCCGATTTTCCCAACCGAGGATCAAGCATACTTGACCTAATTTTCTGCAAAGGCTGCATGCCATCGTCAGTGTCATCCCCAGGCCCACTCGGGGGCTCAGACCATGACATAGTTGTTTCAACGCTGGAATTCGAGGCCGACAAAACGTTGTCTCCAAAATATAACTTATTCCGCGACTTCCGATCACCTCGCTCAACCGAATTATTAACACACCTTAATTCCTTCGACATCGATTTCCGCAAAGCTTTTGACACTGTCCAACACCAACGTCTTCTTCACGAATTGAGCGACATCGGCATCCGGGGAGATCTTCTGAACTGGATTAGGGCGTTTCTGGTTGGTCGGAAACAACGTGTCTGTATCGGGGATGATATGTCAGAATGGGTGAATGTGACCAGTGGTGTGCCGCAAGGCTCAGTTCTGGGACCATTTCTCTTCATCCTTTACGTTAACGACAGCCTTCAGGAACTCGACTGCGGCAAAATAATGTTTGCAGACGACGTTAAGCTCTGGCAAGTCATTAAGGGTCCGAATGATCAGAGATCCCTTCAAGATAATCTGCACCGACTGCAAGCGTGGTCGAAGAAATGGCTTCTAGATTTCAATATGGAGAAGTGTGCCGTCCTTCATCTGCGTCCAATCAACTTTCATTCAAATGAGAGTCTGAGGACTTATCACCTGAAAGATATAAGGCTCCCCGCAGAATCTTCACAGAAGGATCTCGGGGTTTGGATACAGAACAACCTGAAATCAACACTGCAGTGCCACAAGGCTGCAAAAAACGCCATGGGAGTGCTGCATGCAATAAAAAGGGCTTTCGTAAATTTTGACCAAGACCTTTTTGGGAGAGTTTACGGCACATTTGTTCGGCCCACTTAGAATATGGCATACAGGCATGGCGGCCATGGCTGGTAAAGGACCAAGAATGCCTCGAACGGGTACAACGGCGTGCGACAAAGCTGGTAAACGGTCTAAAAAGCCATTCCTACACAGACAGACTGAATTGCCTTAATTTATTCCCTCTGTGTTACAGGCAGCAAAGAGGTGAGCTTATCCTCGTCTACAAGATAATACATGGCCTTGAGTATGGACTTAAATTTGAGGACATGTTTCAGTGGCACCTTCCACCCAATCTTCGTGGTCACTCGATGAAGTTACGGACAACAATGTCCAGGCTGAATCTCCGTTCTGAATTTTTCACGCAGAGGGTAGCGGAGAAATGGAACGATCTCCCTCAGTCAGTCGTGGAGGCTACATCCCTGCAACTGTTCAAGAAACGCTTGGATGATTATTTGTGTCCCCTGTTTTCCCTCGACAGTCTGAATCTGAATTAATACCCCTGGTCCAGACAAATATTTTCTCTGAGACAATGCTTCTCAAATGAACCAAGTACTGTTTTAATAGTGAACATTGTTTGTTCGTGTACAGTTATTCTAACGAGCTGACAGGTATTTAATAGGGTTTTCAAAGGCTTTGCCTATTATCCTTACCAAATAAACTGAAATAAACTGAAACTGGACTGATTTCTTCCTTAGTTCGGATGTAGATGTTAACACTGCAAAACTGTGCGAAATTTTGGATCCGCTTATTTCTCGTTGTGTCCCGCGTAAGAAAATTATTAATGTTGGGGATGAGGTTTTCCTACTCTTACCCTTTCGTCGCAGATTGCGCAGACTTTATCGTCGATTCCGTCTTCAGAACGACCTTTCTGTCCTGCCCTTGATTTGTGATATTTTCGAGCGGGTTAAGAGATTGTCTGAAGAAAAACAGCTAGCCGAGGGGATCCAGTTTATCGAAAACCATTCGTTAAGTGTCTCGAAACTTCTCTCTAGAAAAATACGAACTCACCGAAAGACGCAGCATCCCATCCTCCGAGACGCTCTCGGAAATCCCATAGTTGATGCCCAGTTAACCGCTGATAGCTTCAATGATTTCCTGTCCAAAACGTTCATTGAAGACTCGACCACTCCGCTTCCGACCATCCAGGCACTGACTGGGGCATTCCTAAAAATTATAACTTTCACTCTGTGGGAGTTGACTGTTGTGATTCAGCGTTTTCGTCCATCATATAGTCCAGGACCTGATGGTGGCCCAGTAAGCATTTTAAAGGCCGATGCAAATACGATTTTCCATCCCTCTTCTGCAAGATATTTAATCTCGCTCTCAAAAGTGAATCTTACCTACCTTGTGGAAGGAATCACACATTTTGCCCATTCCTAAGCACGGCAAATCTACATCATTTGATGACTTTCGGCCAATAAATACCCTCCCCGCAGTTTCGAAGATCTTAGAGACATTGATCAAAGATAAGATGATGTGTCACTTAACGGAGATCAACCTACCGAGTGTTGCTCAGCATGGATTCCTCAAAGCTCGGTCTTGTGACACCTGTCAACTCTCTTTCTTTGACTATGTTCTCCAATCTAGGGACAATGATTTTGCACTTTACACAGTATATTTCGATTTCACTAAGGCTTTTGACCGTGTTGACCATGCTTTTCTTCTCTTGAAACTGTCCGCTTTCGGAATAGGTGGCAAAATTTTAAATTATATAACCTCTTACCTGGGCACTCGTACACAACGATTTAAGATTTCCAATACTATCGTCAACCCCACACGTGTGAGGAGCGGCGTCATTCAGGGTAGTGTACACGGCCCGCTTTTATTTTGCCTTTTCGTTAATGATGTACCGGATTTATTTCAGAATGGTAAGCCTTTCATGTATGCCGATGATCTTAAAGTTGCATGTCGATATAAGCAGGCAGATCATGACATCGTACTTGAGCTCGTAAAGAGCGATTTACAGGCTTTCGCCCAGTGGTGCCGCATATGGCGCCTTTCTCCTTCCTGGCATAAGTGCTCAGTCATGGTGGTTGGCGACGACCACCAACCTCAACTAAGTATTGAAGGTCACGCCATAAATTTGCCCGGGATTATTAATGATCTGTCGTTTCATACTCCGAGAGTCTCAATCTCTCGGAGCACTGTGCCTTGATAGTCTCCAAAGCACGTAGAACGACCGGGTTTATCCCCCGAAACTTAAAAACTAGGGACATTAGAATGAGCCTTTACAACATGTACGTTAGATCTGGTCTGGAATACGGTTCGTTTTTATTTAGCCTCATGCGTGCTACTGAGCGGAAGAAAATAGAATCCGTTCAACACTTTTTTACCAAGAGAGTTTTAACCCCGGAACACCGACATTTGTCTTACCAAGAACGTTGCCGGCTTACGGGCCTTGATCCTTTATGGTTCCGTAGATTACAAAAGGGACTGTTTTTGCTATTTAAACTCTTATATAATCAACGGATTATCTTCTACGCGCTTGTCCATAGTATATTCCATTTTCTGTTACGAAGGACTATGTAAAATCCATAAAGGTAGTTTCGAAATTAATCATAATTTAATGACGGTCCTCTTATAATTGGTCGGCAGCGAAGATCATGTCAGTGATTCAGCAGTTCACTCGAAATCTATGTAAACAGTTAGAAATAAGTCCTTACTTAAATTAAAACTTGACCGACTGAGTGGAACGTGGGTGGTGATGAAGAGGAAAACTCTTCTGTGATTGTTTCAGAGTAGTCGAATCCGTTTAAGTTTGTATATGCGGATGAGAGAGACATCATTAAAGTCCTGAGGGGATTGCTCTTGTACCTACATTTTTGAACTAGCGAGAGAAGTCTGTACATTAATTGATGATCTCCATACTCTCAGAGTTTGGCTGGCAGTAAGTCAGCATTCAGTGCTTTAACGTTGGGCGTCTGGTGAACGGGCTTGATTGTCTCTTCCTTTGTTGGGCAACGCTGAAGCTTGGTCTTATTTCCCATTTGAGGGTGTCCGTTAATGACTTCGCTGAGTCTTATGAGTGTCCGATTAAAAACGCTCTGGAGTGCTCAGGCCGGATTCTTAGAAATTTCGAATTCTTCATGAAGAGGGTATTCCGTCGGAATTGAGTGGCAACATATTTCCTCTGGCCCGAAGTCCACAGACCGCGTCCATGGGCGAGAAGAAGCTCTTCATTTTATTTCGGTCTGCAAATCCTTGGATTATAGGTTACCAATACACTCTTCATCTGTCGTATGACGTGCTGCACCAGCGGTCGACGTCGATTTGAAGTCCTTTTATTGACCGATTCTGTAGTTGACTAAACCATATGCAAGTCATTCTCTCCAAAGGGGAGATTGCAAATTTGCCCATCGTTTTCATTAAACCAATCCTGGCGATGATGGCTTTCGGGACAACAACATCCACATCAGTGGAAGAGATGGAACTCCACGGTCGACACAACTGCGTCTTAGCGACGACACTAGCTTCCTAACATCACATTTATACCTGACGTAAATTTCAACCATTAATAAAGTCCAGCAGGCAGCCAGCCGTACTTAACAACGGGTATTTAATTGCATGGTGTTCACTCACATTGTGACCATATTTGTGGTTTCATTTGTATCAATGTCTTTGCGAAGACAAGATGGCGACCCATCCAGGAGTCGGCATCAGACATCGGTTTGATTACTAGCACGTCACTCTGTCTATGACGCCGAATGATATAGCAGTCCAACAGTTCAATAGTAATGAAAGTACGATTTCCAGGTGACATATCACAAGAAGAAGAGGCGTTCACCGGGAGGGGTTTATGGGAGGTCCGACTTTCAGAGTAGTTGATTCGCCTACCCATCTTCAGAGACTAGAAAGTCCTGCACACAGATGCTAGTGACGTAGATGAATGCGCATAACTAAATACTTTTTTATTAAAGACCCATCGGGGTCCCATCAAAGAGTATCTACGTTGTCTTCCTCTGGACCGGAAGCGAAATAATGTACTGTTTAGGAGAAGACGGCATCCAGTACAGGTCTGCGGGAGTAGGAGAACCTTGCAATTTCAGCTTCCGATTCCTTGGCAAGGGAGCAGACTCTCCTAGGTAGCTTGCTCTCTGCCCAAGTGACCATTGACTACTCTTATGACAGTCAAATTTCTACCTTTAGCATAATCTCCACGAGGACGTGCAGACTTTGGTCAAGCTAACTCTTCATGATATCCGAGTCGGTCAGTGGGGAGGGGGACGTAGAAACTGGCAAGTGTTGATGTTATTAAAACAAAGCGGCAACCTCATGGTCATGAGTCGTTCGGTGATACCCCGCGACACATAGGCCACTGTACCACGACGTCATTGCTGGTGGTTCCAGCGACCCTGGCATCTCCTCGCCCTGCCTTTCGGTGTTCGCTCCGGAAGAAGATGTGTCCAGCACCTATCTCCTTTAGCTAACCCCAACATGAGAAGTGGGTCTCATGGCAGCGGCAGTGTTTACCCATGTGCCAATCTAGTTTCTGGGTGACCATATCTGTCCTCGGAAAGAAGGAGACATAACTGATATTACCTTCTGTCCAAATGCTTCATGAAACTCAGAATTTCGCTTGTATCGAGAATCAAGCACACTTGACTTCATTTTCGTTAGGGGTTGCATGCCTTTTCAGTGTCACCCCTAGGCCCACTAGCGAGCTCAGACCACGACATTTCTGTTTCTACGTAGGAAGTCGGGGCTGACAAAATTGTGACCCAAAGTATAGCTTCTTCTTCGATTTCCGATCAGCCCGCGAGGTTGAATTCTTAACACAACTTAATTCCAACGACTGGTATGATTTAGTCCTAGATTCACATGTAAATGTTTTCACCGCCAAACAGTAGGAAATTTAGGATCCGTTTATTTCACATTTTGTTCCCCTAAAAATAATTAATTTTGGGGATGAGGTTTTCCTCCTCCAACCCTTTCGTCCTAGGTTGCGCAGACTTTTTCGTCGATTCCATCTTCAGTATGAATTTCTGTCCTGCCCTCAATTTGCGATATTATTGTCCGAAGAAAAGCGGCTAACCGAAGAGGTGCGCTTCTGGAAAACTTCTCGTTTAGCGTCGCGAAACTCTTATCTCGGAAAGTAAAAGCCCATGTAAACACGCAGCTTCCCATCCTCTGAGATGCTCGTGAAATCCTATAGCAGACGCCTAGTTTGCCGCTGATAGTTTCAATGATTTCTTGTCCGAAACCCTTATTAAAAACTCGACCCCTTCGATTCCGACAATCCAGGCTTGGGCCGGGGCCTTTCTCAAAGCTATAACTCTCACTATTTGGAGCGTGACCGTAGCGATTCGGCGTTTTCATCAGTTTTATAGTTCGGAACCTGATGACGTCTCACTCAGCATTTTAGAAGCAGATGCAAATGAAATTTTTCCGTCCCTCCTGTGCAAGCTATGTAATCTCGCTCTTGAAGGTGAAACCTACCCAACTTTGCGGGAGGATACACACATATTGCCTATCCCAAGTACGGGCACTCTACGTAATTTGATGACTTTCGACCAGTAACACCCTCCCCGCAGTTTTGAAAATCATAGAGACATTAAGTAAAGATAAGATGATTTATTCTCTAACTGAGAATAACCTACTGAGTGCTGTTGAGCATGGATTCCTCAAAGCTCGGCCATGTGACACCTGTCAGCTCTCTTCCTTTGGTCATGTTTTCCAATTTAGGGACAGTGATGCTATGCTTTACACAATCTATTTCATTAAGGGTTTTGATCATTACAGTTTCAGTTTATTCCAGTTTATTTGGTAAGGATAATAGGCAAAGCCTTTGAAAACCCTATTAAATACCTGTCAGCTCGTTAGAAATAACTGTACGCGAACAATAAAAATATTCGCTATTAAAAAGGTACTTGATTCATTTGAGTAGCATTGTATCAGAGAAAATATTTGCCGGGTCGTGGGGCATTAGCTCAGCTTCAGATTGTCGAGGGAAACCAGGGGACGCAAATAGTTATCCAAGGGTTTCTTGAAGAGTTGCAGAGACGTAGCCGCCACGACTGACTGAGGGAGATCGTTCCATTTCTCCACTACCCTCTGCGTGAAAAATTCAGAACGAAGATTCAGCCTGGGCATTGTTGTCCGTAACTTCATCGAGTGACCACGAAGATTGGGGGAAAGGTGTCACTGAAACATGTCCTCAAAGTTGATTATCTTCTTCTCTTGAAACTTTCCTCTTTCGGAATAAATGGTAAACTTCTGAATTTGATATCGTCATACCTGGGCTACAACGGGTCAAGATTTCAATGTTATCTCTAAACCTACTTGCGTGTGGAGTGAAGTCATTCAGGGCAATGCACTTTGCACACTATTATTTTGCCTTTTTGTCCACGACGTGCCAAATTTATGTCGGAATGGCAAGTCCTTCATGTATGTCGATGATCTCAAAGTTGCATACATATATTAGTCGACAGATCGTGACATGGTGCCTGAACTTCCAAAGAACGACCTACAGGCCTTTGCCCACTGGTGCCGCACATGGCACCTTTCTCTTTCTTCACATAAGTGCTCATTCATGGTGGTTGGCGATCACCACTAACCCCAACTACGTATTGGCGGTAACGACATAAATGCGTTTGAAGTTGTTAAGGATCTGGGTCTATCATAATCTAGGAGTCGTAATCTTTCGGAGCACTTCGTCCTGATAGTCTTTAAAGCACTTAGAACGACCGCGTTTATCATATGAAATTTCAAAAACATCAATATTAGAATGCGACTTTATAAACTGTGCGTCATACCTGGCCTGGAATACTTTTAGTTTTTATTTAGCCTCATACGTACTGCTGAGCGCAAGAGGTTAGAATCCGTCCAGAAATTTTTCACCAGGAGAGTTCCAACCTTGGACCGCCAGTACTTGACCTACCAGGAACGTTGTGAGCTTACAACCCTTGACCCCTTGTGGTTTCGTTGACTGCAATAAGGGCTATTTTTACTGTTTAAGCTTTTAAACAATCGTACTTTGAACCCGCTTACTACTTTAAAACATCTTGACTATCCCGACGTAATAGTGACCGTCAGGTCTTTCTTTCTTCCTCTGGCACGTTCCATTAAATATTGTCATTGCTTTTCTGTGATCGCAATAGCAGTATGGAACAAATTACCCAGGAATGAAAAAGTTCCGTCAAATTATTCTTTGTTTAAGAAAACTATTACTCGTTTTTTGCATTCAGAAAATCTTCCACATCTTTTGGCTGCTGAATCCGCCGTTTTTATTTACTAAAGTGATGGAGTTTGTGGTCTCTGATCCACCTGGCCGGTCTCACTACGGACAATTTCTTCAGCCAACAGCGAACAACGGTTTTTTCAATACCTCTGTTTGGTCCAGTACCAATTTCATGAGAAGGAACTGAGACTGAAGGGATCCGAAGTAATATTACCCATCCCTTTCTGGACTACCATCAATTCACGGGCAGCAGTTTTTTCTCCTGAACCATTCAAACTGCAAATAAACCATCCTCTTCATGTATACATAAGGAGTTTTTCACCGGTAGCCCGATCCGTACTTTATCTTCCTTTGACAGTGCCTGTAAACTGGCATTAAATATCATTATTAAATTCTCTTCTTTTTTGTCGCCTATCTGGTTGCTAAATGCGAATGAATATCACAATCTGCTAGTTTTTACAATGCCAGTCTGGCAGCCTTTGACGAAGAGCAGTGTTCGGAAGGGCTTTCAGTTTTCATATGTTACGGGGAAAACCTCGGAGAACATTACTTTACTTGCCGGTCTGAATTTTTGTTCAGAAAATAGTATTTAGCTAACTTAGGCAGCATTATTTGTGGAGAAAGTAGTCGTGCTGTGTTAACATGGCCTTTAGTTCAGATTTAATGTGTCGGTAGAGAACAAGGAAGGCATACAATCATCCAGATGTTTCTCTAGGAGCTACAGCGGTACAGCGTTTAGGACTGATCAAAAGAGATCAGTACATTTCTCTAATCTCTACTGTGCAAAGAATCCATAGTGAAACTTCGGCCTGAACAAATTTATGTTTAGCTTAATTAAGTGCCTACGAAGATGAGGCTAGGAGTGAAACTGAAATATGTCTTCAAGACGCATTAAATGTTTAGGTCCAAATAATACTTTTCTGACTAAGACAAGATACCCCTTCTGCTGGCTATGACACTCAGGAAATAAATTAAGACAATTCTGTCATTGTGGATCAGATGGGTGGCCTAAACCCTTTACCACCCCCCCCCCCACCGATGTCGCCCTTTCTCAAGTCGTATTTTGTTCTTTGCAGACCATGGCCTTTATGGCATTTTATAGGTGAGTATGAACGAAGAGAATGAAACGTATCCGAAAAGGTCCCCATCGAATTACAAATGTGTTTTCGAATACAAGCAATACGCCCATGATTTCTGTCTTAGTTTTGGTGCATAACAATGCTGTTTACAAATGGCTTTGTACGTAAATACCAAGATTTCTTTTCGAAGATGCTATTGGGCCTTAAATCCCTTTCAGTAACGGGCTTTCTGTTGTCGTCTGGGTGGCAGATGGTTATACGCAGATGGAAAACGGTATCCATTTGCACCTTGAAATCGAACGGCTATCGCGCAAGTTAGTTCAGGTTTTTGAGGAAAAGTAGGCCTGAGGCTTTCAGTACCCTATTGGCAAAGTACAATGGCGTACAGTTTACGGATAAACTGGGTTTGCAGCCGGTGTAGATAATTTTTGAAGTGTATTCGAATAATTCGGACCCCTTATGCCTTCCCAGGTCACAGATTCATCGACAGAAAAAATCTAACCGCATCCGAGTTCGTGAAGCTTGTCATTAACATAGAGACGGAGGGATAAATACCACAGAACTCTAGCCCAACGACCGTCCCTAGCCATTTTTACCCACCCCATTCATCCCCTATGGCATAGGTGTGTTGTTTTTGGTCAAGCAAAAATGCATTTATCCTATACAGAATCTTTCATTTGACACGAGTTACATCCAGGCATACAAAAGGCGTTGAGGTGGAACATTGTCAGAAGCATATATGAAATCTTCTTAACGGAAACCGTCTTCTTAGGCTTCAGTCCGGACTTCTGTCGGGATTAGAACATTTGAGAGACCGGAAAGTCCTCTCTGAAAACCGCGTTGAAGGTCCTGAGAGATGCTATTAGCAGCAGAAAACTCTATTAAAGCCTGCTTTATGAAGACTTTCATTGTCTTGCAATAAAACAGTTCATACTCAATTGCCTACACCTGTCTACTCTTATCCGGCTAGTTGTTTTGCAAATTTTCTACCACATAATTTGTGTACACATACCTCAGTCATCTTGCCGATCAGAAGAGTTCCCTGGCACATACACCACTATAGATCACATACACATACCTACACAGGGCTGCTTGGTCTTCCCTGAATGTTGTCAAATTCCACAATTGGTCGCGCAATTAGTTTACTTGAGGGATTAACTAAATTATTCCAGCCGCATACAGGTAGCATCTCGCCCTCCTCAAATGAATTTTGCCAGAGTAGAGAAGAAGAATGCTGGCTAGTTCAGGGATAGACGCACATAAAATACTCTCATTCGGTTCAGGCCGCTGGTCAAGGATGGTAACCGTGATGTTGCTGCTAGGCGGAGCAGGTTTTCGAGTAAAAAAACAGAGGATAACTGGGTTGCAGCTAGGGGTTGTGCCTACACCGCCTACACTTAGCTCATGGAAAGACGTGTCACTTGCTTACGGCTCACCTACTCACTGTTCATATACTAAACCCCGTGCTTACGTGCACGCATGAATATATTCCACTTCTTTTGATGAAACGATGCCTCCAGTTGACTCTGCCATGTATTTTCAAATGGCCATATTTGCATGGCGTCAGCAATGAGTCAGAATTAACGAGAACACGTCAAGATACGAAAAACAGTCCTCGCTCAGAATGTCCGAAATCTCATCGTAAAAACGTCTGTATTTAGGCAAACTTAATTAAGTTGAATCCCCAATCTATCGAACCTCATTATTTACATCGAGGTTTCGGAAAGATAGGCTTTATGCGACGCTAATCCATGTATAAAACACAATGAAGCCCAGGACGTCGAAAATATTGCTTCACACCAACTTTACGCTGCAGAGGAATTAAAATAGATCGGCCATCATTTGTGGCTGCTCTGTATTTACAAATGACGTGACAAAACCCTACCGGGAGGGACGTTCACTGTGACAATAGGCAATGAAGAAGACTACATCAGGTTGAAAAAATATCTGAAAATTCCGGAAGGTGGTGAAAATGCTATTCGTAAGCAAAAAATAATGTGAGAGCATTCTCTGGCTCTAATAAATACAACGTCAGCAGTGTTTCCGTGAGCACGATAATACTTTTTAGAAAATAGCAGTCGATAAATGAAGGGCTTTAAATGTCAGAACGCTGCCATCGTTTCGCAACAACCTAGGATATGGTAACATTCCGGTTACACGGCCCTTCATTCTTCAGCGTGTTTCCACAAAATCGACGCGAGAAAGCCAGGAAAGTCCTCCGACATTCTAAAAAGACTGACGTGGTAATGAAGGGGACTAATGCTTGATTGCGCGCACAACCCTGCAGACCTGAAATATGAAAAAAGGAAACAAAGCTGAACGGTCAATTATGGACATAATGCCTACGATCGAAATGGAAAACGGTGTGGATGATGCGTACAATTCCATAGGAACTTCTAATAATTTTACAACGGAATTTGTCAAGAAGGATGTAAAGACTACGGGGTCTATATACAGCAAACATTTCCGGTACTCGGTAGTTATCCCAAACTCAAAGAAGTTTGACAAAAAAATTTCCACAAAAGCTCTACTGGCAAGTGTTGGCAACATTTCCTAATAGATCGTTCGATGATGCGGAAGACTAATTTGTTCACAAATGTCACAGATTTAGCAATTTCCGTGTGATGCCGTAGAAAATGAGCTGCGTTTGATCCAGTTGAAGATATACAGGTGCGAACTGCTCGTGTAGTGCAGTGTCTGGTTCCGCATTAGAAATAACCTATCGTCGTGCATATGCAAACTAGGAATTCCAAATATCATGCGGTTGGAAATGGACTTCTCCCATGATAACAAGTACAGCGCCAACCTTCCGCATCTAGTGTATAATAGTGTATTTTAGGATAACAGGCAATGCCCTTGATGACCCTATTGAAAACGGTACATTAGATATAAATGTTAAATGTACATCTTACTACAATTTTGTCAGTAACATATTTGTTCACGGAAAACATTTTCACAGTGCGGGACTGCGAAGGGTGCGGCAGGCGGTCTTCTCAGTGTACATATGAAATTTTAAGTGCAGTTATATACAATCAGCATAAAGTGCTGTCATTTGCATAGTTTGAGAGGAGACATTTCATTAAAAGTCAGGGATGTGTTAGGTAGGGATGAAATCAAGAAATGAAATTTATGGCTGGCCGCAGATATTCCTGTTGTGAAAGTCGTCGTTTATCAAAGATCAAACGATCGAGCTGCCTTTTGAATACAGTGATTGTATCAGATGTCACTATTTCACTTGGGAGTGAGTTCCATGGTCGAAAAACACGCTGGCTGAGGGAAAACTTCCGATTGTCTAGGCGTGTACGCTCCCGCTTGACTTTGTACGGGTGACCGCGCAGGTGATTCGTGGTCGTGAATTCAAAGAAGTCGTCAGTTTTTAGCGAACATTGATGTCCGTGGATAATACGGAATGTCCATAACAGGTCACACCTCATTCGTCTATAGGATAAGGGGAACAAATTTAACTGGATCAGTCTTTCTGGGTATGACAGAGTCCTGAGACCGTCTACCAGTTTTGTGGCCCGTCGTTGCACCTGCTCTATGGCATCACTGTCTTTCTTCATCCAGGGTATCCATGATGGCATTCCGTATTCCAAGTGCGGTCTGACGAACGTGCCGAATATCTGTGAGAAGAGTTCTGGAGGAAAGATTTTAAAGGCACGCCTAATCCAGTGCACGATGCTGGTTGCCTTTTGGACGACTCTTTTGCAGTGCTGGGAGGGCAGCAAGTTTGAGCATGTCCAGACACCTAAGTCTTTGTGCGTGTCCACTTCTTGTAGCGGAACCCCATTTATGGTGTACTGATGTTTTGGGAAGCGCCTCCGTCCAGATTCTAGTCGCAAGACTACACACTTGGATACGTTAAACGCTAGAAGCCACTTGCTGGACCACGCAGCCAGCTTATTAACATCTTCCTGTAGCTTCTGCGCGTCTTCAACGCAGCTGATTGTTTTCCAGATCTTTATATCATCTGCAAACATGATGCCATCGCATTCAAGGTCTGCAGGACAGTCATTAATATAGATGAGGAAGAGGAGTGGACCCATCTGGGGCAGTTACTTGACGAACAAAGTACCAAACAGGAATGCTGCAGATGACACTGGCAAGGTCGGCTCTCATAATATCTTTCGCGTGGGGAGCCCCCAGGGCACTAATCACAACATTTCACAACAACAGTCGCCTAAGAATTCTACCATGGAGTCGTTTTTCCTAGAAGCCGGAAAACATTTCAAAAAGAAGGGTCACTCAACAAGAAGATGGTATATACGATCGGGACATTGACCGAGTCTCTTAAAAGTTATATTTCATCAGCGTACACTTATACACAAAATTCGCGAGTATTTGTCAAAACGAACGCCGCGGATTATCCTAAATATCATGTCGAATGTCAGGGTGCGCACAGACCCCGTTATTTAAGAGCTTAGTTCTCCAGAGTCAAGACATTCAAAACAGCGTTTTTCGGTCCTTAGGTTCTTTAGGGTAATAGGAGCGTGTCAATGCAAACATTATCTCAACCGTAAATAATGACAAGCGCATGCCCTAAGTAGAATTCCTGAAAGTAAGGTAGAAACCATTCGTCACTCGATGAACTCGTACTTCCACTGTCCTTCTGTACTAAAGCCTCGAAAAATCTGCGTGCATAAGATACCTGTCTCTAGGCATTTCGGGCTGCAATAAGGACATTATATATTCGGGTGAACAGTTCACCGTCCATGAGAACGCCTCATAGTTTGTGTTCCTATGAAAATCGGAGTAACTGCGCTTCAGCGTTATATATAATTGTGAAATGGATATTTCTGGCCACAAACCGTCAGCTGTCGTTTTTTTACAGTGCATTTTGAACTTAACAATAATATTCGTTTGCGTTTGGACCTGTGCAGCAGAATTTTCAGACTGCTCATTAAACTGGTAATAAAACCTGAAAGAGACGAAATGTCGTCGAGTTACTAGGTCAGAAAAGGAGGCGAACAGATCTTCGCAGTAGGTCCTGTGAAAATATCCCATGTTTACAAAATTAATGACAAATGGTTCATGCATAAAACCATATAGGGTCCAAAAATGTGGCTGGATTTGTTGGAGTTTACTGTCACTCGACTCCAAGTTTTAGAATAATTGCGGCTAATTTCGGTGAGCGAAACATTGACATCTGAAAACGCGACACATTATGAGCTAAAGTTTCTATTCTTAGGGGGACAATTATTCCGACTATATACATTACGCCATAACAAACCGTGATCAGCCAGGAAACTTATTCCACGTTTAACTATTTACATAATCGATTTTAGATTTCAAACTGCAGAGGAAAACCAAAATTGGTAGGCTCGTCATAGGCAGAGTGGAGTAGGACAACATTACCGACAAAGATAAGGGAGACTGGAATGGTCTTTTCCGGCTTATTAGCTATCAACTGCTAGCCATACCTAACTTCAGATTTTGCAGCGTCTGAGACACGGACCTGCAACCTGTAGGTTGGAAGTCCGAATTCCTAATCATTGGGCAAAGGGCTCGTTGGCCTGTCAGTTGCGATCGAGCATATTAAAAATAATTCATATTGACTCAGCTGTGAAAAACTCGGTGCCTCGGTGGGATTCTTACTCACGAAAACAAGGGGAGGCTTTAGTACAGCCAACGCTCTAACCATCCGAGCTACGAGGCCCCACCGGACGACGCGCGTCTAATCACATTTGGGTCAAGTTTACCCGCCCAACTTACTGCGTCGTCTGTTACCATCAAATTCGATACGTAGGCTGACGGCCCAAGCAGGATTTCCTAAGTAATACATCTAAAATTCACCAGATGACTACCAGGCTCACGTAATTCACAGATGTTATGGCAGATTTTGGCTCTGTCAGTCGCTGTTTCCAGACCTGTCTTCAGCCATAAAGCGTTTGGCCCGTCATCACAAGTCAATGGATAAGGGAATTCAGAAGAACAAGAAGAAGATGCGATCACTGGAACCAGAAGTTTATTGGCCTGACGTTTCGGATCCTCACTCGAACCCATTATCATCCGAGTGGGAATCCAAAACGTCATGCCAATTAACTTTTTGTTCCAGTGATCGCATCGTCTTCTTCTGAACTACTTCCCGGAACTCGCCAGCTCCCTTCTATCGGATATGGGAATGGAGGGGGAGGCAAATATGGCCTAAGTCCGCTCCATCACGAACAAACTCGCGCACGCCCCAGCTACGTCAATCTCGTGGGGCATTGGTAGATTTTGTTGCTGGCGACAGTCGAAATATGGTGAATTCGCGGCGCTGATTTTAACTACTTGTTGTATTTGGTCGTTTTCTATGCAAAGGATGTACAGCATGTTGTCGTCCTTTACTCATACATTTATACTCCCATTCTGCACTCGAAAAATGAAGGTCTTAAGTTTTGAAGAAAGTTTACTAAATCCTGTCGATTTTCGGACACAAGTTTCATCTTCAAGTCCGTTTAACGTTTAAATTACGTGTACGTACACCTTCCCAGGCACAAATAACATAAAACTCGGTGGATCGATCAGGAGGCATTTGGCCAAACTCCAAATCTTGTCATAAATGTGGATCCAGATCTACATTCCAAAAGCGGTATAGGTGAAGATGCAAGTGCTATTTTGCCCGGGCTATCATGTCAGTGTCTCAAGCGCTCGCTCAAAATATTTAAAAACCAGCTGCAATCTTCTTAGGAAACGTATTTTCCCACAGATTATAAGAGATGTGACTTTCATGCACTTATCCATGATAGGTATAAAAAATATGACGTCGCTATTAGATTTCAGTGGCAGCTATCGATCAGGCACAAAAGTGGGTGCATATGAACGAACTCTAAGTGCGTTAAAAAGGACTGAAGTGAATCGGTGGACATGATTTCTGAGTTACACTAAATTTGACGGGTACTCGGAGCAAATGACTATTCGCTTGCTCTCGTTAATTATGGTATATAAACAAATGACAACATACTGAGCCCTATCGATTCCGAATTCACGCACCAGCATCCAGGAGTCGAAAACTCTTCGGAAGCCGTTAGTCGCCTTCTCATGCCACTCGATGTGGAATCGCATGCAAACCGGGGGCGGCAATCAAGCACTAAATAATGAGGTAGATAGAAAACATGTGTAGCCGTTTACCGGAGTAGTTAGTCACGCGGGCAGTGCAGTTGAACCCTGCTTCCAGTGATGTCACCGGTGACTCAGGTGACTATATCATTATAACATTAATTCTCAGAATCCGAGATAAAATCGCAGCAGATAACGCCGCGGATAGGAGCGTTGGGGCCATCCTCGCTTCAATCATGATCATCTGTAATTAGTACGTATGTTGCTACTTTCTATAATAATATGATGACATGACAACTACATTCACAAAAATTGCATCCCTTGTGTAACCGTTATACTCATTTCTTTGCGCCTCTAATAATGCGACGAATAGAATTCTTGTTTTATCGATTTGATCCTCCTTTTCTAAGATCCTATCTTAGAAGGCCCCCAAAAGGCCAACCTAGAAACCCGGACAAAAAATGTCAGGTAACGAGGTTAACCCCCATGTTTCGTTCTGGTTGCGTACTTAGGGTACATGGCAACTTCACATTAACGCTTGGTCAAAAGTACTGCTAATTGGAGACGTGCTCCAAGGAGATCGAAGACATTCAAAACCGCAGCAACAGCCTTTACGCCTGATGAAGGTGGCATTCTCTATACTCAGTAGTTATCAGTAGTCTGTGTGAAGGATCGGCCGATGCGATGTAAGTAATTGGAAGCGTGCTCATAGCGGCGGGAATGCAATGCTCATTTCCGACAAGGGGTACTGAACATGTCTATCGGGCAACAGGGAAACCGTCCTTTTACTGCATTCTAAAATTGGGGAGAAACTATTCTGTCCTTGTCAGTAATCCCGTTAAGCTTTTTGGACACCATGCAGTGGATGGGAGACAGCTTTGACTATTCGTCCTCAGTTGTATACAACCTATCTCATAAGGCCCGGACCTATAGTTTTATCAGAGAGTTAGCAAAGCTGATGAAGACAAAGGCGAAATCTTTAGTGCGAGCTCTATGATTTGTGTTCACACGGAATCACCGACTCTGCTTTGGAGGGCGACTGAAAGACTCCACTAGCGGTATGGAGTAGCACGTGTCCTGAGCGAAGTTCGATGTGGTTCTGCGTGCATCCCCCTCCAGACGCCAATGGCATGCCGAAGATTCGGACAGGGGTGGGAGTGAAAAGACGGGTGGCCTGTCCGTCAGGAGGGTCACGGACAGACGGGACTTGGTAATTGGATTGCGCGGCAGAATCAGTGGTTAACCGCGCTGGGGCATAATGCCGACAGGCCTTTCTTGTGTGCGTGCAGGCCTGCATGGGATGTCCTCTCGGCCTACCACCCGATAGACGAGCGACCGCCCTCCTCCCAGCCCCCCCCGCTTGCGTCGTTTTGCTTCGGCATGTGTCGAGAATAGAACAATAAGTCAATTACTTGCGTTCAGAAAATATTATCAAGGGGACGAAGACACAGAAAGCTGTCGCATGTCTGCATTTTGCTGTCCACCAGGATTTATTGTCAGTAGAGTTACCAGTCGTGTTGGGCCATCCTTTTGTCAGAAATGATGTGTGATGCCCTCCGATGAAGACGGCGTTCAGTAAACAGTGGGAGACTTGGGAAGCAATGTTAGTCATTCCGAAATCAAATGGAATTGCTTCGAAACTTCCACGATCTTTCGGCGTGTACACACTACGATGACTCCATTTCTCCGTCTTCATTCATATTTTGCACGTCCTATTAGTGTCTTCTACCAGCCCATTTTTTGCCACTATATCTCTCCACTGATACTTTGATTTGCCCTCGATTCTGGGCTTATCTTTCCTATCTATACGAATGCTAAAAAGGTGAAGATAGTTTGACAAAACAAAATTTTGTATGGTTAATGTTTAGGTGTTGTTACAAAAGGCATCTGGAAACGCTCTACAACATTACTAACTCAATACTGCGAAGAATTAGATTTGCACTTGAAAAAGAGGTTGACAGCAAACCCCCATTCTTTGATGACCTCGTACTGAGAAAGACTAACGAGACATTTCACGCATCTTTTTTCCGTAAGGCGGGCTAATTAAGTGAGAAATTGTCCAAAGGATACCATGCGAAATCTGCAAGACAATGTTTTGTGACTAAAATGGAAAATCTGACTCTACACTCATACATGAACATCAGTTGGCGGCAAAAAAGGCGAGACCACCTCTCCTAAGTTGACATGCATACGCTGAAACCTGGATACTGATTGGCTTGGAACAAGACTCGCATTACAAGTGTCAGTTCATCCAAGAAAGGCCTAGAATTGTTATAGGCCTTTCCTTATGATAACCTATGCATCAATCAGCATATCGAGTTAAACACCGTGCGCAACAATCTGAAGTGCAAATGGAAAAGACGGTAGCCAATCAGAGCGTGATGCTGACTGACAGGAATGACAGAGCAATATCGATTTTTAGGCGTGGCTGAATTTTGACCGTTTTGCACACTTGGTTCACGTCTGAGGATAAACTTGGGGACCAGAGTCAAAAATTTGCGAAATGAAGTCTCTTATCTTCCCCAAAGAACTTATTTCCTTTGAACTACACTTACTGGAATGACCATTTTCCAATTCATACAAATAAACGTATTTAGGAGGATGAAATTCTTTGGGAAACTGTAACTTTTATTGCGTAAATTTCCGAGATTGATCCCACAGGTCGTCTTCAGGCAATGGGCGCACAAGAACAATTAACTTCTTATATGAGTCTACCGAAGGATTCTATGATGTATCTAAATCGATCTAGTTAAGGACAAATTCAAACTGGCGCAACCAGTCCCGAAGAGGTGACAAATTGCAATTTCCACGCATTGACACGGACGCTGGCCAATCATAGAATCCTTTAATTGACTTGGTCAATAAGCTACTTGTTTTTGAGCATCCATAGTCTGAAGATGATCTTTGTGGACGGTCACGAAAATTTACACAGTAAAAGTTGCAGTTTCTCAAAGAATTTCATCTTCTAAATAAAATATTTTGGGATGCCAGCTTTTCAAATATACGTAAATACGTATGTTTAAAAATGGCTATCCCACGAAATAAACTAAGGAAGAAATGAAATTCTTTAAGAAAAGCGTAACATTTATTGAGTGAGATTTCGAGTCTGATCGCCTGGTCGTCGTCAGACTATGGAAATAGGCAAAATGCGTACTACAGGCTTTAAGAGGGAGAGAGAAAGTAAAGCGATGTCCGATGAAGAGAGTTTAATCATCTGGCTTTTCGCACTCATTTTCGAGCGCATCAATGGCGATAAATAGAATGAAAAATACATAGTTTAAACCATGCATTTCTTATTTTTTCTCTCTCCAATGATGCGCTTGAGTACGAGTGTGAAAAGCCAGATGATTAAACCTTCTTCACCAGAGATCGCCCTACCTTCTCCTTGGCCTACATATATTTGTTACTATCCGTTGGGTGACAGCCTGCGAGGGATTTCCATTGAGCTCTAGAGAACGACGGGACGAGCAGGCCTCCACAATCGATCGGTTAACTCACTTCCCAATCACAGCTGACAGCAGAGCAAGCCTGAGCCTCAGTGATCAGAGACTTGAACTAACTAAATATTAATAA
This sequence comes from Spirometra erinaceieuropaei, assembly GCA_902702965.1. Lineage (NCBI taxonomy): Eukaryota > Metazoa > Platyhelminthes > Cestoda > Diphyllobothriidea > Diphyllobothriidae > Spirometra > Spirometra erinaceieuropaei. The sequence continues at coordinate 146,836 of CACRXP010000676.1, read as the reverse complement.
CCAAAAGAACCCAGATTCGAACCTCAGGTACCCTCAAACGTTGGAGTTGGGCAAGGCTGGTTGGCGACGCCTAATATGTGAGAAATAACCATCCCACTATCCATTGCCTTTGTTAGTAGTCACTTTCTGCATGTGGCCGACCATTTGAAGTAAGGGGGTGGTTTGCTCGGATAAGTCAGCTATATAGATGTGTGCATATTTACCATTGAAATTATTTTCCGCAAATTAGACGGCCATTTGTTGACATAATCTATAAGTTTTCGTCTTGTCAAAAAAGGACCTTAAAATACGTAACAAGTACGGTTTTGGAATGCACAATTACGAAAGTTCTGACAGTCCCATAATTTTTATTTCTGGCTGAAATTTTCAAAATACATTTTGCAAAAAGGGGCATCAAACAAGGACCTTTTACCACATAGTCAGTCGGGCACTAGGTTTGTCAGGCGATAGTTTAGTGCGAGTTGACGATTAATGGCTACGCCCATTGTGGCACAATGCCCGTCTATCTGGTTAGAAACTGATTATTTTGAGCATTTTGGCACGCTTATGTTAGTAATCATAAATGCCGGTTGAATGAAATAATTTGTATCCTCGAGGCATGCCTCTTGAACGGCTAGAAAAAGTTAACTCAGGTCACCAAAAACTGGAAGTGTTGTTACTTCCCAGTAAAACCGGAATACCTGTCAACATCCTGTTGTGGTCCCCAGCTCATGATATTCTTAGGGGCTTTCTGAGGAGAATATCCAGCAATCTGCCTTCAGCCGAATAGACGCTCGATTCGCAGACTCGAAAATATCCCCCCAACCCGATGTCTTGACTATCATGGCCTTTTTAAATGGACATCATACTACGCAAATGACACCAAAGTAGCAAATGCCACTAGACAAAAAGATTTTGTCCTAATCTTCGATACCTAAAGAAGAGAGCATCCTACAACGGCAGGTGTTTTACTGGAAACTCTTCTCCAGCCCACTTGGCTTCCACGTGGGCTCAGAGTTTCCGCCTGACTGATTTAGTAGCCTTATTTCAAGACCGATTCACACAGAAGGGTTCTTGAAACCACTGAGACCCATTTATTCCGCCAACTAAATATGAATAGAGCTAAGTCCCACTGGATGGAGAACGCGTGCAGGAGCGGATGTGCTTCTTTAGTCGCTATGGTCATCTGTACAAACCAAGAGTGTGAGACTGGCGTAGGTTATTACAAAGGCAACGCCAACCTATTTTGATCAGTGGTGATTCAATTGTGCCTTAATAAAGGGGAACACCGCACTGTCGCACTTAGTTTCTGAATTATGATCTGAAGAAATCTCTCTGAAGAATGAACCATTACCAGAGAGCTTTACTAAATGAAAACTTGAATTTGCAGAGGAAGCAAAAGATTAGAATGTTATAATGGATTTGTTTGTTGCTGTTTCGAAGTGTAGATACTAACACCGAAGTGAAGTGTCAGGGCATTAACAGTGTCTGTTGGTGCTTTTGGATAAGCCATCTAATTCATCGGCATGGTTTAGAAAGAACATAGTAGTTTGACGATGCAGAGCCTGCCATGTCTCAGCCAAGCGTCAGATGCTTTCATGCAGAATCTACCTCCTCAATTGCAGTGGTTGGATGGGGACCGTGTCCTTCAATGCTAGCACACAGTGAACGCTTGTTGCTATAGATAGCATATATCAAATTTTGGTCTGTGCCTATAGATCTTGGTATATACTGACCTATTCCAAGTTCGCAGTTAATTTCTGAGGAAGTTAAAAAGCAACAATTTGTAAACTGGAGTGTCTACCAGAAATCAGACGAAGATGCTGAGGAACCTGCTGAAGAGCCGAACCCTCACAGCTGTCCCATGCAGCGCAGACTATCGGCGAAACACGCGCGTCTGGGCTTGTTGCGGGTACTTGTGCTGCTAGTATGATATCTTGTAATCCTAGATAGCATTGCCGAACTTGATATACGGGGAGAGGCGTTGATTTGACTCCTCGGAAAACGAAGAACTTACACCCCTTGTGGGGAAGGCTTCAATCCTAATAAGCTTTGAGGTAGTCGTCATTTGTGTTGTATGGTCAGGAGTTTATCCAACCTTGAGCAATTGGGGCAGGTAGTTGGTTATTGTTGTTGGTAATGGAACGATGCAAGCGACAGTTGGAAGCAGCATCTACATTCCGCCGCATACCAGTTTCGAAATTTTTCAGCTGATTTGTCATATTTTATCACGAGTAGGGCCAAGATCGACTGGTCATCCGTCCCATCTCGAATCATCCTCCCCCACTACCGTAATTAGCCTTAGTAGTAAAGGGGTTGGCCATCTGCAGGGCTAATAGTCCTACGTACGGCTATGGATACGCGTCGTGTTCTGGTGCTATTTTGGGGTTGGTGTTTCAGTCCTGTAGACGTACCTTGGCCGAAGGCCGGCAAGCAAAATCTCGTACGGTCGGCTCCACAGCTTTTGTAGAAGGACACTGGCTACCAGCTGGTTCTCATATGAGGTGGACACACGCTGAATGCTCCCAACGAGGCTGACTCCACAAGTTCCTTCTCAAGAGGTTAGTTTTAAGAAAATGCATTGAACGTAGTCGTCAAAAACGTTTATTGGAAACGGTTCCATCTTACCGCATCTTACAGCCATCCCAGTTCGAGTTACTTTAGAATGGAGTTTTACATATTTTTTGAAATTTGCTTTCGAGAGAGAAGTGATTTCCTAAAGTAGGCGAGCCCCCACTGGTGTATCTGAACAGGCAACTAAACCTTTTGTAGCATTGCCTCTAGCTTGCGACTTTCAATCACACATTGAGCTTATCATAAAGAGACACCAAGTCATTCCCTCACTGGCTCAGGATGCTGGCTATACGATCCACAAGAGGACTGTGTACGGCTGGGGCTGTTGTAGTTATGTGAGTGCCAGGTAGGCTTCCATGAACGTAACGTCAATTTTCATTTGAAAATTTGGTGTTGCCGCCTGTTTTTGCGTCGGCTTGCCCAATGAAATTCTCGTGGGGCAATAAGCAACTCCCACATATCCGAGTGCACGATCAGAGAGGCAAAAGGTGACTTTAAACACAAGCGATGTTAACCATCGAGCCGCACAGATGTCACTTTTAAAGAAACCAGCCAGATATTTTGACATCAAAATTGTTAATTTTCCTCCCCTTCTCCAAGTTAACATCCCCGTTACTGTAATCTGACAGTAACTTTTAGGAATATAAGATTCTCACTTGATATCAGCACAATACTATTATCAGGCACCCTCCAATAACATGACAGAACCTTGATGAGCCAAAATATTCTCAACAGCCTGAAAATTGAAGCTATGCCGTAACCTCCCTTTCGTGTATTGGATACTGCCGTTCAACCCAACAAGTATTAGGTAAATTATGTATTTTTAAAGCTTGGGTTTACTTAGATGACAGGATGTTTCGTCCTTTCCTTTTCCTGAGAACATTACTATTTCCAGTCGACTTTGCATTACTACTGATAATTATCTTGTTTTTGTTTCAATTAAGATCGTGGTTACTAACTGGGAACTTTGGTTGATGCGTTTGGACCAATGTACGAGGGGTAAGGGATTTTTGTAAGTCTCTGCTCATTTCTTGAGTTACGTCAGCCGGTGTATGCAGCGGACTGCATAACTACTGCCACAAAATTGGACTACAAATCTTCGGAAGAGGCCACGTTAATGGCGACGCTGTTTTCAGTCCCTTGCGTGATCTCTTCAGTTACGGAACTATAGGTTTCATCCACTGGAGACGAACTAATTACAACCCACGTTCACTCACGTTAGGAATAAGAAAAGAGGTCAGAGGCTTCCTGGACACAACGGATAAGGCCATCTACTGCCTATACAGACCACTAGGTATGTCTGACTCTCTTGGGTTCTCTGTAATAGCGACATCTGTTGGGTGTGAGACGTCGCTTACGAAGACACATTCGCACTTAAGACTGTCTCTGTAGCGGTCGTTTTGGAGGACTTGCATGTACCAGGTCTGATAATGGGACTTAATATCTATCACGGTGATTGTTTCTTCGATCAGAAGAAGAAGCGATCGCTGGAACAATGGCTTTATTCGCCTGACGTTTCGGATTCTCTCTTAAATCCATCATCAGAGACAGTTCCTGGAACTCGCATCTTCGCTTGTATCGGCGATTGTTTCTTTATCAATCAGGAGGTGAAGGGACTCCTTCTCGTGGCTATTATATCTGATGCTTTAAGAGCTTTTCGATTGTAGTGGTGGGAGTTTCGTAACCTGAGGCACAATGTCATTATACAGCAGCAATAGACTTAGATAGTTGATGAGGTACCCCTTGGATGTGATTGAGTGATAGGCAGGTTCTTTTTCAGCTAACATTATAGGGTCCCCGTTTTGACCCTCGGTCTATTTTCCGGATATTTTTAGTTGTAAGTAGGGAAAGGCGCCCGCACCGTTCATTTTGTTGCGTGAATATATGCAATGGTCATTTTGATAGTAAAGTATATATTTTTATTTCATTTCTCCCATGTAATTGCCGGAAGTCCGTCAGACTAAACGAATGCGTGACTTCAAGACAACAGCAGGTGTTCTGACTGGTGTTTTCCTTCTGTGAGCACTCGACATCGTCCCTCTTCCGATAGGGAGCGATAACAACCCATTCGATTTGTCAGCCATTTTTTAAGTCTTTCAGTGTTGGTCTTAATGAAAACTTGTATGTAATGCCCAACACATGAGGTTGAAAACAGTTAGGTTGATATTCCAACTTTTTTCGGCATTACTTTTAGACAGCAACGACAAAAAATGGTAGTCTCCATTGCTCCCGAAGTTTACCTTACGGCATTCACGTCGATGAGAGTTTGTCTGAATCCTCTATAGTGTCCGCGGTTTCCTAACCTGACTTGTACTACGTAAAAGATGATGCCGTCGTGTTGTTTGCTTAAACAAACTTTCCTTTTCCTTGGACAGATGTTGCGTAGTGTAATGCAAATACCAACACAACTCTTCATCTTGCTAGAGGTGTCCAATGATGCTGTCGCGGTATTAGGCTTTAAGGTGCTTCCACCAGAGGTTACCATATTTGGCATGAGCTCTGCGCCCACCGCCTCATCAGGTTTGATCTTTGATGATTATTCCTCTACCCTAGAAGTGGTACTGTTTTCCAGGGGATGCGCCTGACGTTTCGCAACCTCACTAACCAATAGCTGAGAGCTTTTGTTGCGGATCGCCGGTTGATCAGAGGATTGGTCGTGTCATGTGTAGCTCGGGAGTGAGGTTTCGTTAGGTTGATTACATCAGATTGATTTTATAGGGATGGATGTCTCCACCCTTCTGTCCGGACGTAATTTTCGTAATGCTGGTGTCTTCAGAACTGCTACGTGAGACACCGAAAGTTACATTTTGGTGCCCAAAGGACCATTTGAGCCGTTATTCAAGAGCAGAAGAGGTGGGTGTTGGCTTATATTGTATCGAAGTCCCACATTCTCTTCTAACGCCGGACCATAACCCCTTAGCTATTTAGCATTTTGCCGTTGCTGGGAAACTAAATGAAATTTCCGGGCGATGGCTCTCCAGCCGGTCAAGAATCTGATTGAATCGTGATTTTCTGGCCGATAAATGAGTGCTATCTGTGATCGAAAATGAAGATTGCCAGGGTAGAAACTTGATAACATTTTCATATGCTGTAATCGTAAAGGCATGGGATATTGTCATACTCATTTTCACCACTGAGGAATGTACGGACATACGTATCCGAGGGAGTCTTCCAATTACTTCGCCTGGGCTGTTTTGTTTCCAATCATGCTGGCCATGGTAAATGACCTCCGACCACTAACGTGTGGTCATGAGTCTTTCTCTTTCCGGGCAATCATCGGACATCTGTCACGGGTTGTGCAAAATAGCAGATAAGAGTGGACTGAAGAATAGCTCCGAAACTCTCTTTACGTTTGAAAACGCCTGCGGATGTCTCTTACATGCATCGGTTAGATAAGTGCTAACTGATGACGCTAACGCAGCTTTTGACTGTAAATTACAAGCGCGTGACTAGTTACCTCTAGGCAAGAAACTTCGAGGTCCATGGCTTTCTAATTACTTACATTAAAAGCCGCCTTTTCAATTCACGACAACGATGGAATGAAGGACCGAATTTAAGTATAGGTAGACTGTGGATCGTGTCATAGGGGGTTTTGGTTTGGCATCCATTAGCAGGCTGTTGCAGACATTATACTGTCAAAAATAGTCACTTCCAATGACCTCAAACTATTACTCAAACATTTGTGTTTTTGAAATTTGCCTCCTGTTTATTTTTTTAAATTAACATGCTCATTTCTGTTGTCATACGAAGGCGTACGATGATTTTCGGAAGAAATCCAACAAGTTCTGCGTTTTCTTTCATTTCGTCAGCTTACTGTCTGGCATGCTGCCCCACCCGTATCACGCGATTATCATCATTGCCGCGTGTCACTACCGACAGCCTGCCGGCAGCTAGGTGCGGTCGTTCGACCTGCCATTGCCGTAATTCACCTAAGTTTCTGGGAGTCCACTATGACTTCAGGTAATAAGAGCCTACCTGTTACATTGTCCGACGATGGGTTAGAGAATAAGTCACGATCGTCAGGCGGACAAGATTACTTTTCCGACGATCAAATTTCTTTTTTCCAACTTATGTCGCAAGCAGCACTCGACTATTTACAAGTGCATGTACTTTTTTTATGAGTGACATTCCTTACCCGCCTGTTTGTACTTGAAACTGTTTGGGAAGAAAATTTAACAGAGACGAAAATTTTAGAATTGCCTTTTTGGTGTTTCCAAATTTTTATCATAAAAGTGTTAACAGCGGGCAATATACTTTAATTACATTTACTAAATATGGTGAATGGATGAATAACTATTAACAACTGTGGTTTTCGCACAACCTAATACGGTGAAAAGTCTGCGTAAAAATCAGGCAGAGTTGCTATGCACACTTAGGAACGTTTTGAAAAATAATTTTCCTAGATGACAAATCTCCTACAAATAGGTGTTTTGGCAGATCTGAATAATTTATTTTGACGGTTTCAGGTGGAGCGCATAGCTCGTATGGCTGGGTCGTTGGCTGCATGCACTCAAGCCTTCTACTTTCTGTCTTAGGTTTGAATCCCACCGAAGTCTCAGAGATTTTCATAGCTGCGTCAAAATACATCCCTTAGTACTGCCTAACATGCGGAGATAGCCTAGCTGGAGAAGCTGGATAGGACTGGGTAGGCGGTCTAATTGAATGGTGGCAGACGGTGAGAGTGACTGATTATGATGACTAAGCCAGAAGAGACCATTCCAGTCTCCCCTGCCATTATCGGCAATCTTTCCCCCTTAGACAGGATCCTCTTAATCGCTGGGATTCCAGATGTTCAAACAAAATAATAAAAAACGCATATTGCAAAAAGGGATTGGGTAGTCCCATTTTTCCAGCCACTTTCTTCCAAGTCGCCTTCCACTTTTGCGCAAGTCGTCAGATTGCCCAAAAAGTTTTGACTCAGGACGAAGGCAGGGGGATAAATTACTACACTCAAACGTGTCTTCAATGCGCTTAACTTGTATTTAGAAAGGGGCCTCAAAAGCACCTCTGGCATGCCCATTTCGCCCCTGGCGTCTCCATTGAATGCATAATTGCAGCTTTGTTGAAGGGACTAGAGCTACAAATTAGCATGGTGTGCGGCGTAAGGGGGCAGGTGAACCAGAGGCCGGTTGAGGCTTAGGGCCCCAGAGACCGTCGTGGACACTCAACTATTCAATTCGCTGCTACTGGGACTCGCCGTCCTCACCCCTGCGTACTGCTGTCCTGACCGTCAGGGTCTGGGGTGGGCGGGGGGCGAGGGAGTGAGTTCAAGTGGCGACGGCGGCCAGAATGAACCGACTACTCAGAATCAGCCTGACCGCCTGCGGCGAGGGCCATGACAAACCACCCTGTTCCTTCTCCTCCTTCCTCCCATTCCACCCGGCCATTAAACTCAGTAAGTGGCTTGAAAGGACTACTCCCCTGGGGGGAGGACATTGTGTCTTCAAGACCCCGACTCGACGCAGGTCTCAAGAAAATATTTGCTCTTCTCATCCCGCTGAGACGGCAATTGGCCCTTTGATATTAAAATTTGGAGCAGGCGGCCGTATTCAGACGACAGTGAAATTTTAAAACAGGTGGGAAAAGTGGCCGACAGATTCTAATGATTGTTGTAGTGACCTAGTAACACAAAGCCCCACGTTCGACGGTCGCGAAGGGGGACATCCACCGCTTCCTCACGGAGTTAGCGTAGGGGCGACTTGAGCGTAGTTTTTTCACGATGCAAACATCCGCACTTATAGTGAGTGGCCGATCTCATGAAATGGTGGCCGAAATACTGAAATGCGTTTTCTATTAGGAAGGATTACTTAGGTGGGATTTCAATATTCATTATCATACGGCGTAGTCCCATAGTACGTCGAATTTGGCAGGATGTCGGCTTTTGAATGCACTTCTTATCGCCTCCCTGCAGAAATCACAGTCGGCGAAATTGACTACTTATGTAGCATGCTGATTTTCGATGGTCTTATACATTCAAATGCATTTTATGGAAAATATGCAAAAGAACGTACTTCTTGCTCGTTTGCAGGAAATCACATTGCCTTTGCATTTTATGCCCTAAGAAAGGTTATCTGTCGGTTTAAAGAAAGTTTTGAATTAGGAGATTTGTAAGACCGTGCGATCTCCATTCATACAGTATCTTACCTGTCCGTTTACCAATGCTCCTCATGGAATGCATCCGCATTGGAAAATTTATGAACTCTATATGGTGTCTTCTTAAGGTCATACAGGAATGTAGGATTTTCCTCAGGCTCAAAGCATACACTTTGTAGACTGAAATCGCTAAACGCTACTGCAACGGCTGCTTAGGCTAGAAAATAAGTCGTAAACCTGGAAACTTTTTCAAAACCTAACTATACACTTTCTTCGGTTATAAAATGTGAAAACAATATGATTTCCGACCAAACGAGTAAAAGAAAGCGTATTTTTTTGCATGTTTTCGATAAAATATAGTTGAATTTATAAGACTATCGAAAATCAACGTAAAGAACGCACGTTACTTAAGTAGTCATTTTTTCCCATGCGCGATTTCTACAGGAGGTCAAAAAGCAGCGCTTTCATAAGCTAACATCCTACCAAGTTCGAAGTAGTACAGGATTATGCCGCATGATAATGAATCTTGAAACCTTACCTAAGTAATCCTTTCTAATCGAAAACGCATTTCAGAATTTCGGCCAACATTGCATGAGATCGGTCACGCACTGTACCTCACTCTCCCTCCCCTACTTACCGCCTTCCAATGGCAAGGCAAAGTTGAGGTAGTCGGAGGTGGACGCGAGCGCGACATGACGAATTTAATATTTCGTTTACGCGTGCCACACACAATCTGCACTTGGGCTCGGTGTGTTGGTGACATCACGAAGGTCGCATTAAGAGTGGACCATTACGGCTATAGTCTAGGGAAGGACGAGTTAATCCCTCACTTGACAACCTTCCAAAGCCACGCCTAACAGCACTCTGCGCAAAATTCAAACACGTCTGACTGACTACAATTATGCACGGACTGATTTTCTTCGAGCATAGATTCCATTCCAGAATTGACGCCTCCGGCGCCACTTTTCCCAGGTAGACATCAGTACCTGTCAATCACGTAGCGGTGCTATAGAGCGTAGTGGCCAAACCGGTTACGCAATAGCCTGGTATTTTCGCATATCCTCTAATGATTTTCCCTTCCAAAGTGGTTATCTGGTGGCCTATACATTTTATACACAGTTTTACACAGTAGACTCAAACACTTTACGATGAAAATGTATTTTTCCATACAGCCTACTCGAAGGGCAGAAACAGTCCATGTGACGACACCAAAACTCCCATGAAAGTTCTAACTGTAGCTGACCATCTCTACACCATTAACTCATCGTAATAGTAAACGCATATTATAAGATTTACCAGGCATGACTAAGGAAGACAACGTTTAACAGGACCTATGATGCGTACAAGAAGGAAAGCGCAACATAGAACAAACAACATTTAAATGGGCAGAATGCATTTCTGACAAAGACAAGGGAGACTGGAATGGCCATTTCTGGCTTATTAGCCGTTGTCAGCCGGTCATACCCAACCCCGAAGTGTGGAATACCTGAGGCTTGAACTCGCGACCTGTTAGTTAGAAGTCCGCGCCTCTTACCACTGGGCCACGGGCTGATCGTCCTGTCGGTTTTCGATCATGAATATACAATGGTAGGGGGCGCTGACCGATCGTTATTACGGAACTCACTCGTTCCGATGTGCTTTAGGGACCTCTCTCGAGTCCAACCAGCAGCTGCACAGCGGCGCATGATATAGGCAGAATGGCATTACCGACATTATCAACATTTACATAATAGTGTCAGTTCATTGCCTGGCTGTAGCTAAAAGTGTCAAGGCCTGAAAAGTGGACGCTACAATTTTGCAAGGCTAAGCCTGTCAGAATGTGTTCCATTTTGCCTTCGAAAATATGACCGTTCGCTTACCGTTTTGTTTGATACATCATGTCGAACAATGGGGATAACGCCCTTTATAAGGAGGGCAGGCTTGGCATTGGTTAGTCGAATTATCAACTGTACGCATGTTTGGGTCAGTTTTTCGTTTTATTGATCCTTGTCGTGCATGCAGTCACATCAGTTGAGGCATTACATCCACGCGCACTTGAATTAAAGCAATCTGACAGTTCGATAGACCTAAGCGGCGACCACAGGGTGGGTGAAACACGCGTAACTTGCACGTTAGCTAGTTTATAGTGAGGCAAGCTTTCGTTGCATTTGTTACGTTCCATTCACTCTCAGCCAACAGGATCCGAAGAAAAGAAACTGTCAGAACAACCAGAGGTGATCTCGGATGAAATGGCTGACTAGGCCGAGCAATCCATCTGCGCGTGCCACAAACAACCTGATCACAGCACAGTGTAACGGGTTTGTAAAGAAAAGGGACGGAACTGGGATCTCAGTTCTTAAGAGTGCCGCAGTAAGAAGGAGCCACTGAGTCTGACTCTCTGTCCGCAAGTCTACATGTGCACACGGTACTGACCACGAGGCCCGAAGTATCCAGTTAGCTGAGAGCCTTGCAGATCATGAGGGTAACCTTATGTCCATAACCCGAACAGTTTCTCCTCGTTTGTCTTTCTCAATCAAAAGCTCAGGAAATCTTCATACCTGTTACATCGTTTTCAGTTTCTAGAGTTAGGTACACTTATTCGTGATGAGGTTGCACTGCATGGAGAAGCACCGTGATTCCAATTTGGATCATTAAATATCAAAGCCTATCAACGCTTCACGTTCAAAAGACTTCGATGCTTATCCAAGTATACCACCGATTTGATTTCCACAATCACTTTCAAAGTGAGTTTAATATATGCTATTCTAATAAGCGCATGATTCCTCACTTTGCACCGAAGGCATGTCAGTCTGTGTGTTAGATATATAGGAGCTCTTGCATTTGATAATAATGAGCTTGCCTTCAAAACTAATGAGAGGTATATTGAATAAAACACAGGATAAATACTGGGTTACGAACGCCATAACAGTAAGCCCAAGGCCATAATAAGAGAAGTAAAAATCTCGAAAGTTTCTCCAAGAACGGAGCCGTTATGTCGCTTATATGTATCAGCAGCCACTGTGCTGTCGAAAATAAAGTCAAAGGTCGTCATAGGTCCCCGGCGAATGGGAAAAACCACTAATATTCTTAGTTCGCTAAGGAAACATCTTCTAGAATTTAACATGGCGAAAAATCTCTGGCATACTCACTCCTCATAAGCGTACCTTAGCATCATACCAAGGATAGCATATGACATGAACAACCTGCAGACGTGAGAGCAACAATTTGAAACTTACTGCCCTCCGTTAGTAAGTGTTATTGCAATGGCTTGTGGAAAAATGACCGACTGTATTCCTTAGTCAGATACCTCACCAGAATGTCGGATTTGGAGCTCTGGATTGTTGAAAGTTTCTGCAGTGTCAAAAACAGATTAATAGATGTTTTGGAGGATTCGGTCAATTTATCTAAATACCCAGTTGTGTAAACTCGGTGACTTAGGCCTGATTAGAACCCACGTCAGAAAGTGCGAGTTTTGAATAAAAACATCGTTTAAGCCACGAGGGCCCGGTCGAGAACCTTAAGATTTCCAAACTTGGGCTATGCTACCGCTCAACCCACTACAGTGTACGGAACCCGCCAATTCTCATACAGGGAGCTGATTGTCGATTTTGGTTTTTGTAAGCTGGTAAACTAGAACTCACAAGATGATTACCTGACAAATAGGATTAGTAGAAGTTTTGGAAGATTCAAGATTAAGATCTTGTATCCCAGGTGGTTTGGTCGCTGACTCTACTTAAGCGTCACACTTTCTGTCGTAGTTTCGACTCCCATCGAGGCCGCTGAGTTCTCCATACCCGTGCGTTGAGCCGGCGTTTATCCAAAAGAATAAAAGAACATCTTCCAGCATGGTTAAGAAGGGGTCAAATAAAGAACATCAGCAGCTCGATCCTCGCCCACACGTTAGACACAGACCACCGTGTGGGCGCCAGAGGGGCTTTCTGAGTGATTTACAAGGTCCCATCAAGCTATCCAAAACAAATTGAGCAGCGCTTGTTGGCTACAGAAGAGGCGGCTGCAATCAGGCTTCGCGGACTGGTCCTATGCGCACAGAAAAACTTCATACAGGACCCACAGTTGCCATGGTTCAGAGCCACCAAACCAGCCACCCGCATGCAATTACCTTCGCTGGGACCCACCTTCTCCCTGGCGCTGACTGGAATTGTCTTGTTCCACTCTCCCCCTCCCCTCCCCTCCCCAACTCCGAGCTACAGCATAATTATCTACGTGCCCTTATCTTTTAATTCATTACTTCAATAGCCATATAAATGTACAGGCCTGAAGAGAATTTATCGAAAGCAGACGTATGCTCGCCAAATTGCCTTTTGAATTCTACAATGGGAATTTTCGCTAAGCAGAAGCGTCAAGGGCGCGAACTTTGGATTTTGTGTAGCAGTTAATAGTCACGGCTATTTAACGACCACAGTCGAAAGCGGTCAGTAAACTCCACCAAGCTCCAGAAATGCCATATTTTTATTTTCTTCCCAGCGCCCTATCCTTTCGAAACATGTGTCTCGAGAGAATGAAATGCGTTTCTCTGATATCCCTGGTTAGCGCTCGCTCTCCTCTTTTGGTGGGGCGGGATGCAGGGGGCAGAGCTTGTGTTAATGAAGCAGGCTATGGGGGGAGGGAGGGATGGAGTCCAGATTTTCCCTCCTTTGCTGCGCTTGAGCCTGCGCACTGTACAGTTCTTCCCCCTTTCGGCCTTCATCAGCGGAACAGACCACACACTTGCGGGGTTGAAGGGGCTGCAGCCTTGGGGTGGGGAATGCGTAGGCCGGCTAGAGGTGTGAACGTGAAGAGCGAGGCGCTACATGATTGGCTGTCAACGCCACGTTGGCCGTCTCGCCAAAGAGAGACAGGGGGCGGTGAGGGGTAGGGCACTGTTGGAATCCGAGTTCACATAACGCGCGTGCTTCTAGAACTTTCATGTATAAAGAAACGGCTTTATCGGACAGACAGTCTGAGTGGAGTTTCTACTATCAGCCTAGGAATCTCTAATGGTAAATGGTGAGTACGAGATGGTGCTTCCTTCTTGGATCACCATTTGCCCTTTCATTTTACCTTTGAACAAAATTCCATTTTATGACCACCGAATACATTTAAATAGCAGTTGCATCATTGACTCTGGTCAACAGGCATCATTGAGGGGGACTCAAACCTGGGGGCTCTGCTGGGAACGACATGTCGCCATCAATCACACCATCTTGTAGAATATGTTAAAATGGATCTCACTAGTTTTATGGAAAGTATTTCGCAATTACAAATAAGGGTCCGTCATCAGACGCAGTAAATGCCAACAATTCTGAGGGCGGATCTCTTAAAACACCCAGCGAAAGAGGATTATTTGAGAGTAACAAAGCAAAACGCATCCGGGTAACCTAGATGAGCCGAGCAACAGTGCTGAAGTTGAGATTCAAAGGTGGTGGCACAAAAAGTGTTTGCAGGAGACATAAGCAGAATTAATTTCCGAAAAACTATGTTGAAACGGTTGGGACGCTGAAACCTGTTTCGATAGCCACTTGGCCAGGTCAGCATATATTGAAAGTTAATAGCAGGAGCGTACAGAGATTCTTCTTGCGATAAATCATTTACTATACGAGTTGAATAATAATTATTGTGTCTGCACATGTGGGCTGATGCCGTCCATCCGTGTAATATGGGGATCTTGGTCTCAATAAAGAGTGCGAAAGCAAAATGAACGAGGCAGAGGTTGTAATGTGAGGCCGACGGTCATTTTCCGCGACTGTATTCGATGCTTATGAACTTGATCCACAGCATGAGCATTATTAATAGCATCAACAGGGCTCAAAGCTTGTTTGCTAGATAAATTTGGCATTAACGGTATAAGATCCGAGACGCCTCAAAAGCATCTGCTGGCCTGTGTCCTGTCGATTCGATATTCTATTGCCGAAAACAGACCAATTTTGTCTATCTACGAGCGTAGGCAGGCATGTTATACAAATACAAATTAGCCCACCGAATAGTAACTCATATTGTTGTCGACTAAATGGATACAAGGAGGCCTAGAAGGGCAATGATTCATTATTTACCCCCCCCCCCCCTTTTGGGAGACACTTGGATGAGAACAATAATTTAAAAAATGCAACCGATAATATAGGTTCGAAGACTAATACCCCTCAGATCTCCCATCCGTCAGCTTCGGAACTATCCAAGGCCTGCGACAGCCTAATCTCCTATTTACACAATTTACAGTAAATCCACCCTGTCTATACTATCTTCGTCATAATTTACGTCTCCAGCTTAAATCCTTTCGGTGTAACACCATACCGGATGCTCTCTTCAAACACCTGAGTTTCAGTTTTTATAATTATTGGCTATTTGTGGGCAGTCATTTTGCTACTTAACAATGTACAAGGCTATATTGGGTGTATGATAACTTAGGTCCTCCTTTTCAGGCAATTCTCACTGAATTCAGATCCGACCATATTTGGTGGGAGTAATTTATGCAAAGAAGACAGGCGCAAACAAGTTAAATTATTACTATTATTATAACCGACAAGCTCTTACTTAAGTACCTAACATAACAGCCAACAGCTTAGACTGCCTGGCCACTGGACATCATGCCCCGACATGGTTACTAAGGCAAATACTGAAGTCCGAGACATTGCCCGTGCGTCCACTGTCGCAGTTCTTTGACTGAAGGGTTTCTCACAGATTGGACGCAACGGCTTTCACCATTAATCAGCCCTCAATCACAGTAATGCGTTCAGGTCTTGCTTCTTTAAAAATATTTTACCCATTGAATGGTGAAAGGAAGAATAATATCGGAAGTGGTCGACTGGAAAACAGTAAGGTTGAGATCGGATCCCGATTTTCAGCTAATGGCTCCTGAAGAATACTGTCTGA
Organism: Spirometra erinaceieuropaei; assembly: GCA_902702965.1. Taxonomy (NCBI): domain Eukaryota; kingdom Metazoa; phylum Platyhelminthes; class Cestoda; order Diphyllobothriidea; family Diphyllobothriidae; genus Spirometra; species Spirometra erinaceieuropaei. The sequence continues at coordinate 131,344 of CACRXP010000676.1, read as the reverse complement.
TTTGCTAACTCGCCTGCGGCCTGTAGCATGGATATTAACCCAGTCGTAGCTCGGCAATATTTGAGACCCATCGCTATGCGAAGTGAACTTAAGGGAAGTGCCCGGTTCGAGCTACTATGACCCCCAAAATCTTATTCAGTTAAATAGTGTTGGCGTCTTTTAACTTTGTGGGTCAGTCTTCCATAGTTTTACTGGATGCTTTTATTTACGGTACTTATACATCCAGCAGCCATCTCCGTAATCATATACTAAAGAGGTTTGCCAGTATAGATTTTGATATGTTGAAACATTTGCCTAGTCATCGCTGTGGTTGTTTTCCGTGCGGGGACGCAATACTTCATTCATTTACTAGTTCTTGGACCAAGGGTGACTTTGCAGCATTAAAGTGAACAGTGATTTTTCCAAAACACTCGGTGGGCAAACAGTAATCGGCATGACTCCGGCTAAATGGCCACGGTCAGTGGGACCTTACACTTCCGAATCCCAGACGGACAGCAATGGCGTAACTTTTATTTATGTCCGATAGTATCCCATATGGAATCTCTTTGTGCCGTGCTAATTCTCGGTCTCGATAAATTCTTTCAATCGGGACTTCAGCGCATGCCTCCTGACTAAAAAGTTCAGTTTGATCGCGTCTACATAGTTATTGTTAGGACTAATATAAGAATTGAGCAGCACCAAGCTGCGTCTCAGCGTTCGAGCTGTTTCAAGGTATGCTAGGTATTACAGTTTTTTCGGCGTTGGAATGATAGCTAAATTTTCAATACTTAACAATCACATTCTATGATCTTTCTCATAGATCTATTATCTACTTGATATGGTGAGTTTGAATTCTGATCAGAGGCCATGCTGGATCAGGCGCCTTCTACTGAATATTTCCAGCGAGAATCGATACTGGGCGACTTCACATAGGAAACAAAAGAAACAAACGTTTTAAGGATTTTAGAAGCGTGGAAATCTAGTGTCTCACCTAGCAAACGCGAAATACACAGCTGACATTACCCCCGTTGATTATGAGTAGTCAAGTGCTCCATAATTAATAACATAAACAGTAATTTCAAAATTGAACAGCAGGATTACGGTGGGAACGACCGCAGGATCTCTGAAAGTCGCAAAACTCCAAGCACCGGTTGTCTACACCACTGACTGATAGGTTCTTCCCGCGGCTCGAGGCCGAAATCATCTAAAAGGGTCCTTGGTCAGATGTGGTCATGTAGCCCCACCTGAAGTGAACAAAGCGCAGCCACCTGTAATACGGGAGCGGTGGTAATAGAGGTTTTTGCAGGTGTGGCCGAAGAACGTATAGGCGGCGGGGTCAAGCAGTTGTATGCAAAAAAGCTATTGGGAATGCACGGTTGTACTTTGGGTGGCTAAGTATAGTTGCCTTAATCCCTAACCCTAGCCCCAACCTCTAATCCTAATGCCTAACTCTAACCCCAACCCCAACAGTATTGTGTCCATCAGGAGGGGGGTACATAACCATATCTTACCGTGTCCTCAATGGATCCGAAACTCTGAGACCATGTACGACAGGATTAATCAAAGGCCTGATTCCCAGTGTTTCAGATAGGACAGATGTACAGTTCTACATAAAAGAAGGCCATTTCCCACTTTCTTGAAGTTTGTTTAAGTTTTTATCTTGCATTTATTATGAGGATCTGAAGCATGATTTCAACTTACTCCGCCGTACCGGTGGAAAACAAGTGGGATATGGCCGAAAATGTGATTCTTTGTGGTCTTGTTGCCTAAGCATTGTCGTATGCGTTACATGATGTGACCAACTTTGCGCGGGTCGTGGCGCTGATCCATCTACCCAAGTTGCAGGACGGAACATACATTTTCAGTCTTCCCTTGTTTGGTTTCTTTATCGAGGCAGATCCGTGAAAGCTGGCCGATATGACTGATGGTGCTTAGACGCAGTGGATAGAGTCCGAGCCCGTTGATCAAATGGTAGAGTTAAGCATAATAATCGATTCAAACCTGGTATAGACCTCAGCCCTTTCCGACTTGCGGTTCTTGTCACCCTGGTTTTATTCAAACTGACTCCGAGAAAAGCGTTTTGAGCCGCTAAATTTTCATGCAATTTTGTATGGCGAATCATCTTCGAACACCTTGGTTAGGCAGACAGCAAACAGAACAGTTCCATGGAAGCATTCTGGAGCAACGCGGCGTATGCAGAAGAGAAGCATCTTTTAGTGCTGCTTGCGCGATGGACTTGTCAATCGCCGAAGATGAACGGGCGGGTTTCGTTCGAAAATTAACACCCGGCATGAGTAGCTCATTGATCACTTCTTTCTCTTCAGTCTAGACACTCATAGTGTTTACTGATGACAGGCCCCAGCAAAACCTGTCCAAATAAACCATGTTCGATTTTTGTGGTTTGTGTCAGAAGAGAATTTGAGTTTCAATTGTGCTCAAGATGCAGTATTTAATTTCCATCGCAAATTCATTTTAGTGAATTTAAACGGGTTTCTTTAGACATAGACGCGCCACAGATATCCGCATATTTCGTTTCACTCTGATTGAGTAAAATAATTAGTAAATATGGTTGCAGCGGACAATATATAATAAACTTGCCACTTGATTTGGTTATTGCGTATAAAAGTTGGAATCATCCAGGTTTTTTAGATTTACATGCGATTCTAGACGCGGTGAAATGTTGGTGTTTCATCAGCAGACCGTCAGACAGGTGATCAGGACCAAGCGTCTCTCTAATACTGTCTTTGTTCTGTATTATATTTGAAGCTGTCCGCTAATCAATGTAAAAGTTGTTTACTATTAATATTATACTGTCATAGCGGTCTCAGAAAGTTTGATTTAAATGACATTTCTAAATTACTCATGACTACAGGATAACTGGTACCAAATCAAATTTCTCGATTCTTGTCTAGTAGAATCATGAACGATGTAATCTCAATCAGTCGGCATCATCACGTACTCGATCGACAGATTTCCAGCCTATCCTTGCTGTCACTGCACATTTAAATCGCGGGTCGGCCTGCAAGGTCAATTGCAAATTCATTATACTGGGGCCGGTGAACCGGTACCAGGTACAGCTACATGCACCCGTTGCTCCAGTATCACTTACCCTTACTGTCCGCACCACAGATTTCCTGCAGAGAGCATGCGACCCATTTTGCCATTGCCGATATAGAGGGCGACAAGTCACAGATCTGAACATATGCATCTCACTTACACGCCGAGCGTGTCCCCTTACATATCCGGGCACAAGAAGTGAGCGACTGGGCTACACGTTGACTTGCTGTTTAGCCCCGGCAGACACTGCGTCCAATCCCATCACCAAAGGAAAGACAGTCTTGACCAGTCAGCTGGTATACAGGTAAGGGAGCTGAGCGTGAGGCCCATACTGTGGCTATATCTCCATAACAAATCAGCTCCTTTTAAATCATACTAGACCTGAAGCGCCTAAATATATCACGATAGGCCGATTGTCATGACATGGAAGGCTAACACGTGATGAGTTAACTCGGTTTTCATGCGAGTATTTGGACTGACTGAAGAACGCAGAGTCAAACTGCAATGGCTGTTTATTAGGGCGTCCATTACGGTACTCCCATTGGTGCAGGGACCACGTCCTGTAGAATGCGCTGGTGGAATGTTTAGCTCTGTCAGTCACTGCGCCTCAGCCCACCTCCTGTCTGCTTGACTGTGTCTTGTCACTGGAAAGCTATAATTGAGAAAACGGTTAGCGAGATAAATATAGTGGAAATTGACTCTATTGTAAAGCGCGCCACCTCCGTGGGGCACGCTGTGGACTTCGTCAATTGCGACGGCCGACCTTATGCAGATTGCATAAGGTACCAATACATTTGGAGGATCAGGAGCATGCATGCCTGCTAGACTGAGAGCCAGAAAAAAATTAAAGGGTTGTAAATCCTATTTTGAATGCAAAGGAAATCTAACATCTAACTTCGAATTAGGAACGTTTTCTGCTGGAATCATATCTAGATAGTGTTTTACAGTCGTAAAATTGTCCAGGCTAAAGGCAGCATCAAGATACGTACGATCGATGACAATAAGGAGTCCTGTAGCGGAGACGTGTGGAGGAATGGTATGACTCTGCAGTCTGCACACATACCCCTATCTCTTAGAACTATGGACTTATCACAGTGCAACGAACACTACATATAAGCGTCTGAATTGTCCGTACGATCTTCGCCTACAATCTCAATCGACGTACGAGTTGAACTGTTAAGTGTAAAAAGTAAAGCAAATGACGCCTTTTAAGTATTTACGCGTTAGGAAGGCCAGGACACGCTGGCATGCTTTGTGTTTTTTGTAAGATGATTTACTTGTGAAGCTAAACTGTGGATCTAAAGATCCTTCCTCTCCTGCAACTCCATGATGTGAGCGTGTTCTTATGCACTAAGTTAAACAGAGAATATTGAGTCTTCCTACCTCATTTTATCCTCTAGAATACGTCAGTTGTTAGTTTTCTAGTTCGATATTGGAAATGAACACTGAATACGACCATCTACAACATTGAAATGTGCAAACTAGCCAGAAAATTGGCGACATTTTGATGAGAACACACACTCTAAAATGGACACGGGAGGCTTTAGTTAGAGGTTTAACGAACTTAATATTAAATTGAAAAATAGTGGAAAATGCATCTCTAAAATAACAATGAAGCCAAAAGAGATGCATGACTATGATTTCTAACCATTGCCGTCGTCTGGATCTTTTATGCGGTTGTAGGTAACTCTATTTTTTGCAGACATTCTGATATTCAGGAAATGACATAACCTACAGTATCCGACGTAACTCCTACAAAGTGATTCCCAAAGTCTAAATGATCAGTTCGGGGCATCTCGAGCGTTGTGCATTTTCTTAGCATACTAATGTATTACAGAAAGACCATTTTCTCTTATTAAATATGTTTTGAAGTCACTGTATCGACGAAAAGTTAATAATTTTAGAGGTAAATCAAGGGTATACAATATTCGGGCCACAATTATTGAAGAATAAATCTGCACATTATTGCGTGTTTTTCTGTTAGAGGATATTGACGTAGAAGTGAAAAATCAGGCAAAACGATTGTTGTGAACTTGGGACTTGATTTGTCCTCTCGCATAAATCATGTGATGCGAATGTAAAAAAATTCGTAATTTTTGGAAGACCAGAAGGCAATATTTCTCATTAGCACATACATAGTTTCCAGGCAAGTGCAAATATGTCATAATTGACAGTTATTTTGACTAATGAGCATGTTATAAAGTAGTTTTACGTGGACCCGTTTGTGGTAAAGTCTAATTTAGAAATAGAACTGGCACAGTATTAACCCTTTGATCAGCGGTGTGATATTTACATGATCAAACTGTTGACATACAAAAATAAAATTATTATGCGACTAGACTGGAGTCTAAATGTTAACGGAGATGGAGAAAATATTTTTTTTCTGAAGAAATACGGTAGTTTTTATTTTGCTAAAGAATGGCGGTCAGCATGTGTCAGGAAAGCCCATAAGCGAACAAAGCGAATGTGTATTAGCCAATTACCCCAAAAAGTCCATTTTGAAGAGATAACATATTGAAGAAGGTTTTTATTCGATTAAGAGCATAATTGTCACAGACCTTTGATGTGAACGTTCATCTTCTTCAACAATCCCATTTTGTGCTTGCATGAGTCTGCAAATGACCTAAGCAGCTATTCATACCAGCTGCATAGAAAAGATAATCCGAGGGATCAAAAGTTCAGCAAATGCCTCTAAGCAGTTTTCTGAGAAGAACGAATAGCAAAAGGTGTTTACTGATATTTTAAGGACGCAAGGGAACTCAGCTGTGGTTACTATCGTCAGAAAGCCAACATTAAGTTTGAGAACGGAAAATGCGTTTAATTCACAGATAACGGTATATTTATCATTGAATCTCCCATTTATATTTCGATTTCTTGATCACGGAATGGACTCTCAGTGCGTGGTCTTAAAAATGTTTGTTCCTGTGACGCCTCCATCAGCAAAATCGATCTAAAGCCCCTTCACTGTAATTAACTACATCTCGAGAAGCGCAACAACCGAGAAATCACACTGAATTTTTGTGGCGTCCTATTGGGACACGTAATCAAACATCAGGCAGTTTACCAATTGCCATACTGCATATTACCATGATATACGGAGGGTGTCTGCGCTAAGCATTATTTAAAACATTTAAAAAATGTTCTTTTGCTTGTGGTATTTTATTGACCGTATTATTTGCCGATACATACAGTACGCTCTTCTGCAGATTTATTTTAGTCGTTGGAAACAAATATTTATGGTTTCAGTACTTACGCCTTTCTTAAGAATGTTCCTATTTCCAACAGATACAATATCACTTTCAAAGCTCCCATTTTGCTGTTGAATTTAAGCTGCCTGTTAATGAAATGAAGTTTTATTCGATGTATTTGGGCTGTTTGCTGATTGCTTAAGGAGGTTACGTTAGTTGACGCACATTTCATGAGTTATGTCAGGTGCTGTGGATGCTGTAGATCCCTTGCGGATCTTTTGTATCTGGGACCAGCGCGCTAGCAGTCGACAAAAAAATCACACACATGATGGCTGGAGCAGGAGTTTCACCTGCCTAAAGTTTCGGATCTGCAGTGAAATTCGTCATCGAAGACAAAAACAAGCAGTAATGTTTGCGGTAGGGTACAGGAATAAGAATCCCATGAATTATATTTCTATGGAGTTCTGAGTATTTCATTTAGGTGGCCTGACACACATTGGTACTGATGTCTGAGCTTCATTGCCGCTGATAACACCTTCTTCCTTTCCCTGGCTGATTAGTGTTCAGTCGGATGGGCTGAGCCCCAATTTTCGCCTACGTTATACATAACAATTCCAAGGAACTTCATAATCCACAGTCGATTTTGTGCAAGTTGTAGTCCATTGCGTTAGCTTCGTTCGGTGGGTTTATTCATCATACATAGAATGGCGCCTAGACAAATTCTGGAGGTCCGTGTGCTTCGGATTTCGTCAGACGCAGCTGTTACTATGGATATTACATCCGTCAGGCGTTACTTACTAGTGGAAAACAAAATGTGACGACGAGTACCAATAAACTTCTAAGTTCATTGATGTTTTGGCAGACTTTGAATAATTCATAATTGACCCAACTGGGAGAAACTCGGCGCCTCGGTGGGATTCGAACCCATGCAGTAAGTGAAAAGCTTTAGTACAGGCAACGCTCTAACCACTTTAGCTACGGGGCCCCGCCGGACGAGGCGATTTTAATCACATTCGCGTCAAGTTACCCGCCCGACCTACTGCAACGTCTGGAATCCACCACATCTGATACAGCAATTTGACTGTCCAAGCAGCATTTCCTAAGTAATTCACATTGCATCCACCAGATGACTACCAGGCTCACGTAAGTCATAGATGCTTTGGCAGATTTTGAATAATTCGGCGGGGCCTCGTAGCTCAAGTGGTTAGAGCGTTGGCTGTACTAAAGCCTTTGCCTTACTGCGTGGGTTCGAATCCCACCAAGGCGCTGAGTTTTCACAGTTGGGTCAGTATGAATTATTCAAGTCTGCCAAAAAAATCTACGAATTACGTGAGCCTGGTAGTCATCAGGTGGATTCTAGGTGAATTACTTAGGAGATCCTACTTGGGCAGTCAACTTATTGTATCAGATTTGGTGGATTTCAGACGTTGCAGTAGTTTGGGTGAATAACTTGACCCAAATGTGATTAAACTCGCGTCGTCCGGCGGGGCGTCGTAGCTCAAGTGGCTAGAGTGTTGGCTGTACTAAGACCTTTCCCTTACTGCATGGGTTCGAATCCCACCGAGGCGCCGGGTGGGTCAATATGAAACTCCTTAGTCTTTCGTTCACATAGGCACCCAAATTGCTGAAAGCGTGCGTCTACTTAAATCAACTGAGTAGACACGCTATCGTAATATAGTCCGTGGGGTTACTTTTCCATAGAAAGCATTCACCCTTTGTTACAGAACAGCCAGCTGCTTATTGCCGTTTTCGTCAACATCATTAGTGGAAAGTTGTCCCCTTCGTAGAGATTAAAAATTCAAAACGCATTAATTTATGATGCGAGCATATGTAGCACTAGTAGAATTGGTCCACGACATATCCTTCCTTATATTTGGCCGCTGTTTGATGTCTGTCCTAGCAGAAATTTCTTAGCATGTGTTCTAAAGAACAACTTAGATTTCGACCAAAGTGAAAAGTTGGCCCTTAAAGCACGAGTTGTTTTCTGGCGGTGATTCTGAAATGCATTTTTGACTAGGAAGGACCAGCAAGGTAGAATTTAAATTTGGACTGTTTTGCAGCATAATCGCAAGATTTTCAGTAGCGCCCGGATTACGACTTTTGAATGTACCCTTTTCTTCCGCCAGCAAAATCCCCACTAAGTAAAAGGCCTACTTAATAAGTAGGAATTTCCCTAGGATTTACGATGACTTTTTAAATCCAAACATGTTTTGCGAAAAATATTAAGAAAAATGTCCTTTCTTATGTTCATTTGGTAACACGTCACGTTAAGGCTAAATGTTCGGAATGTTCACGAATTTCCGGGTTATTTTGAACCCCATATGCCTTCGAAATTGCGTTCAAGGTTTGCAATCAACAGTTCTTATACACCCAAGGAAGAGAAGTCACACGTTCCTCTACGACATTAAAAAGACGCCATATATGTTTCATTAACGTTTTCAATGAATACGGATAATGCTGCCTAGTTTATAAGCAGTATTAATAACCACAAGGATACGATGCTAGTTGAATGGACACTTCCCGGCCTTAAAATTCTTCACGGTTGCAAAATTTACAACAGAAAAGCATAATTTATCCAGTAACAAAATTTGTGGAAAACACAATTTATCATTACATTTGTGGTTGGGTTTCCTGCAAAATATATCTCAGTTTTCAGGAGCACTGCAAACAGGTGTATGAACCCCACTTTACTTAAATAGTCATTTTTAATTGAGCATCGTTTTTACAGGCAGCGAAAAAGAAATGTATTCAAAAGCTGACATCTCAGCGAGACTAAAATATCATGAGATTGTGCTGTACTGCTATCAGTATTGCAATCCCACTTAGGTAATTCTCCTTTTTCAAGATCGCATCTCAAATTTCAGTTTATACTTCAATATACCGACCGGTAACGGTATGCACAAATCCCGCTAACGTTCGCATCGCCGAACTGCAGGCTACTATTCTGATGATAGTAATTTAACGTCGACTTGAGATGGAGCAACTTCTATGTTTGGTCCTTAAACTTACCTACTGTACAAGGAATACACCAAAGACCTTAGCCAAATTAGCAGGCATAATTATTAAATTTTGGCTTTGACCATTATTTTAGATGATACATCCACATGAACTTGATGGCGGCCTGAAGACTTGTGCTGCCTGCCTTCGCGTAATCACTACTCAATTCTTCTTCGTCATTTCCTGCCAACTTTCAAACAAACATTTTAAAGAATCGGAAACTTCCTCATCAGTGGGCGATATCGACGTAGAAAGAAGAGCGTACTTTCATGCGGACTGTCTGCTATGTTCCAGATGTGGTTCTCACATGAGCGAAAGAGACAAACGCTGTTGGGTGAATAAAATTTACGGAATCATATGCCATGCGTGTCACAACGAGTAAGAACTAATTCTACTTTTCCTATTCCGAGTCACGGCTATTGATTTAAAAAAAGTTGTTTGAGTTAAACTGAGAATGATGTGCAGACTGACTGAAGACTAATATTCATGCTCTTTAAAAACGAAATTCGTCTTTTTAAAGGTTTTTGGAGAAACCTGGGCATGCAAATACGTACTATCTACGAAGCACCACCAGTTTGCCCAATTCCGTTTGTTTCGCATTGCGGTTATGCTCGTTATTATGCTCTCTGTTTTTTAGAAACATAAAGCATTGACATATGCAGTCAACTTTGCACAGTTTTCGCTTTACAGCCCATAGTTAGGTCACTAAAGTAGGCGGGAGGGCGAAAGCTAGCAGGAACAGAAAAGCAAGTTGACACGAACACGGGAACTATTTTGTCATTTCCTGTAATATCCTCATTGTCAGACCATCATGCTTCATAGAAGTTCGAATCTCTAGGGTACAACCTAGAAGTTAATTTGAAAATCTCAGTGGCCCATGCGTCTAACGACACGCCACCTTGCGCACCTGACTTTATTTCATCACTAAATCTTACCTGTTCTGTTCGCTGATATCGGGTGTTTGTAGAAATCCCCTGTTGAAATCCGACCTTTATAGTTAGGCCTTGATGTTTACATATTTTGGTTTGAGTCCTTATAAGGTTTTCAAGCAGTATTTCCATATAATTTGTCAGAGTGCTTACAAAAATTAATTTTAATTCCAAAATCGATGCAAAATGAAACCTATTCCCGAGGAAACCTTGAAAAAACATATAGGACTACCCTTAATAAATGCTCATTTTACTTAATCGTTTTGCCAAAGGACTTTATATTCGACTGTGAGCCTCAGTTTATATCTAGTGGTTCGCCCTATCGATGTTTGTCGGCAGCAAATGGTACGAACTCGTGTATCCTCAGTCGGACGTCGAGAATAGACGGATGACATAATGGAATGTTAGATCATCTCGGTGGATGCGCCCTCAGATGCTGCATGCTTAGTTCAAAAAATAAACTGTACAAAGTCCTTTTATATGGATTGGCAGCATCCTTTGAAAACAAGTTGCAACTGTGAGAGGCTATCCGTTCATTCGCGAGTCCACCGTCAGCGTAACACTCTAGCGCGACGGTAGTTTTGCATCACCATTTGCAGAAGAAGCGTTTTGATAAATGTGACTTTTGCATGTTGTAAAACACTTTAGAAGACTTGTTACATAACCCTTCCCAATTTAAACAAAATATGCAGTTGTCACGCGCATTTGAATTCGCTCATCGAAGTTGAAGAACACCGTTTAACAGAAGACGATGGAGAGTATCGCTTGCGGAAAATTTGACGGGGAAGAAGCAAATAAACGCTACATGTGCTTTTTATATGCTGCTTTTCTTTTCAGACATTCAATGCGTCTGCCGGGGAAAACTCTTACTATTTTTTTCATACACCATAGTTTTGCGAATACAGAAGTAGAGGATAAAACAAACAAACGTTGAAAAGTTTAGTTGTCCATTTATACCTAAAGAAAAATATTTTTTGATGAAAGAAGGAGTGCCTACAGAGTGTACATTTAATCGACAGTTGTAGTTATGAAACGAAAATTTGGCCAAATGTGGATTCCATGACTTTGCCTAAGAGGATTGTTCTTAAATGAGACTGATCATTTAACGTGCACACAGACAGGCACCCAGGATAAAATGGCGAGCGACAGTACTGGAATTGATTGTAACTACTGGTTTTAACAGTATGCCATATAAAAAATATTATACTTAGAATAATTAGGAGTCGAAGCGAATTACAATAGTGGTTTTTACACTTTTATTTCTATATTTCGATTTGAATTGTAGCCTAGAAACTTTCCGTGGCCAGTCGTGGGTGGGTAGGTTGCGCTTAATGAACATTTTCAGGACAGACCCCACATTGGAGACTAGTTTTCGAGTTCCGGTTGCGCGGGTAGTAGATAGCTACTCCGGCGTAGGAACGGAATATATTCTATTCGGAGCTTTCTAACCTGTAGAGAAGTTCACGCCAGAGGTGACAACGGAGGCAGAAGAAGCGCAGTTTTAAGCCAGTTATGATAGAAAAACTGTTCCAGTACTCATCCAGCCCCTACGTCCTTATTCAGGCTACGCATTCAAGCCGAAATAGTACGCAGGATTTTCGATCGAAATTCCTACACATGTTTATCTACTAAACCAAAGTCTTGTAGTAATTAATCTTCAATTTCTTTTTCTCCACCTACTAATGCAACATACTGACAGGATTATTTTTGATTTGAACTAAGAATGACTCACTGTCCCAAGTGCAAACGGCAAGTCTCGGCTGATTCATGGGTTCATCGAATCAGCGACATTTCTTTCCATCTCACTTGCTTCCTCTGTGCAGAGTGTGGCCGTCAGTTGAATCGAGGTGAATGCGTTAGTCTTAAGGAGGACAACATATTCTGCTCAAAACATCTCCGGAGCTACCTTCAGAAAGGACGATCAACAAATGGGGAAAAAATAGAGGAACTACGGCCGCAGTACATGATATCTGAATTCAATTTCTTCGACGGTGGGTATGAATTGGGTTTGTCTGCAGTCTTTCACTATCATAATTAATATTCCCGATCACAACCGACAGGACAACGGGCCCGTGGCTCAATGGTAGAGCGTCAAACTCCATGACCAAAGATCCCGGGTTCGAATCTCAAGTGATCCACACTTGGGGTTGGGTATGACTGGCTGATGACGGCTAATAAGCCAGAAATGGCCATTCCGGTCTCCCTTGTCTTTGTCGGTACCACATGATTTACATAGTAAAGTTTAGATTTTTAATAAGATTATGTGTTACGAGCGCTCAAGTGTAGATGAGGTCGTTAAAACTGCTGAATTAACGTCCTAAATAGTTAAATAGGTTCGCAAATAGAAAGATGACAACATAGTGATATTTAACGCATTTATCTTTATATCTAATAGAAATGAATAAAGGTGAACGTGAAATCTTCACATCCGTAAAGTCTGACGATCTATTTGGGTTGATGCAAAATCGTCAAGGAAACGCACTGTTATTGAATTGTTTACCTGAAATTTCTGATATGCGTTCAGAAATATTATCAAAGTGAATACAAGGTGAAGCAAGTTGACACATCTTAGGCGCAATTTATGTGGTATATACCGGCTACCCTGCCGTGCAATTATTATGATGGATAGTTTCCCGACGCATTGATTCTGTTGTCCAGTGGATGGATAATAGCGTGCGGGGGAGTATTGCGATTCTAATACCAATGATCTTTGTTGGTTAGAGTGAAGTTTAATTGGCCAACTGGCACCCTAGTTGTTTTCCTCCGCCAGTGCTCCTCAGCTTGTTTAAAGCGGGCGGAAGATTCCCACTCAGAAGAAATTCGACAACTGAGTAGGAAAGGGTAGACAGCCCCGTATGTTGGTTAGAGAAAATAGACTTGGACAGCCTGACATTACTGACGAAGGCAAGTGGGACTGGAATGACAATGCCCGGCTTGCTGGTCGTCGCCAGCCAGCCACACCAAATCCCGAAGTGTGCGACATTTGGGGCTGGACCGCAGGACCTATTAATTAGGAGTCCAGGGCCCCGACCACTAAGCCATGGGCACGTAGCCATCTAGGTTTTGATCGGATGCGTACAATGGTAGAGGAGAGGACATCGAGCACGTGGCACAGTGCTGAGGATTTGGACATCTAACTGACAGGTGGCGGGATCAAACTCCCGGTGTTGAACATTTTGCGGCCGTGAACGACTGGTTGACGACGACTAATGAGCTGGAAATTGCCAATGCAGTCTTTTCTTTCTTTGCCGGTTATTTCATTCTGCCTATGTTACGAGCCGCTTCGCGGCTGCTGGGGAGGGGATCTAGAGAGAGCGTTAAGACACAACAGGACGAGTGAGTTCCGTTACGTGCTCTATGTGCGGCCGTCTACCACTTGGGCACTTGTTGATTATTATGACGATTTTGATTGAGGGGATTAGATTTATTAGTTTCGTTCTTGCGTAGCCACTATATTCTACGTCTGTCAAATATATGTATGCACTTATTTGACAATACTTTAAAAATGAATAACTACGTGACCAGGCCAGAACGGGTGGATCGAAGGAAATATCAAAGGCAATTGCAAAAATGTTTATCTGGCATTGAAAATTAACGATCAACAAAACTGGAATGATCGCGATTGCATATCTAGCTACTGTGCCTAACAATTCTGCAGTCAGAGCAAATTAACCATAAATTAGATCTGAAATTTTATTTGTGTCTAATAACAATTTATTTGTTTTGCAGTACTCAACTGATAAAATTTGTTTGATGATTTATTTAAAAGGAGTAACAGAGTTGCCACAGAAATTATTGCTTGAAATGTGGCTCAAATATGGAAAACAGTTTGTATATTCTGGTACAAATTTTAGTTGTGACAAGGCCAACCAGGTAGCATTTACTGCGCTCCCCTCTAAAGGGAGATTTTTGATATAGTACAACCACTATTTTTTACAAAATCAACTAGAGGCAAATTGTCTTGATTTCGGATACCAACTTTACCGTTATCTACGACAGCACACATCTCTTACGATTTTGAAGAACGTTTTAAGTAGTCTGTTGTTCGGAACCCTTCCAGTTACTTCTAGTTACTTGAATGCAAAGGTATGCACTAGGTTTGCCAGGTTTCAACTGCTTCTCTAATCAAATGCAAAAATCAAATATGGAGGAAGTAAGGACTATTAGAACTGTAAAACGTTGATGATGCAAACAGGCCGGTAATTAACATACTTCGTCAGTCACTTACATGTGTGTCACTGCAGATGAGTCTTCTCAAATGCATCTGTCCCTTTTAAAAAACAAAAACACTATCCGAATATATTTTAAGTAGATAGGAATCTTACGAAGTCTTATCAAAAGTATTTATGAATACGGATGTTGGGTTTAGATGAACGGAATACCGTATGCCTTAAGACATCTAAAAACTGACATTTTAAAATGTGGCTCGAAGTACACAAGAATCGCTAAGTTTTGTGAATAACACGTCCGCCCGTTCGTTCAGTCACTGACTGCTACAAAAGTAGGATAATTTATACTGAGAAGTTTTGATTGAGTATACGAACTGCACAGTGAGTCTTACTGGCGATTAAAAGGCTGAAACCTAGGCAGCTATTTATGAAATTAACAGGGGTCATCTTCCAGACTGACCAGTACCATAGATTTATTGCGATAATAATCACAGGACTGAGAATTTTAATTTACATTGATGCCCACAAAAAACAGACCGGCATCCTCAGATACGCTGCCTATAGTCAGACAACCAAATACACGACTGGCTTTTGAAGAATCGATAGATTCTCATTTGTCATCTGTATCCGACGTAGGATATTCCGAAAAATAGATGGGGCAATATATTAACTTTAACAGTTTTGTTCCCCTAAAATTTAGACGCAATCAGGTCCAGGGATAGGCAGCTAGAGTGCGGCGTATCTGTTCCCTGAGAGTGTTGAAACAGAACTCCAGCAGCTACGCGATATACTCTACGAAAATGTGTACCCAGAGAGATCTAAGCGAGCGCACTGCACAGATCACTATGGCAACTGCAGAAAAGAAAGACTTTTTTATAAGGCTACCTTTTTAGGGGGACGCAGCGAACGACCTAGTAGAACGACGTCTGAAGACAGCGACCACTAGTGCTTTCTCCGCGGCGAGTTTACGTGTAAGTTCCAAGAACTCTCCCCTCCTACGCTTGGGAGGTAAAGACCGACTCCCGTTGTAGGCCATATCAAGATGTATTTACTCATTCACTTACTCCTCTTGAGCGTGATACATTGGCTGTTCGGGCGCCTGGAAAAGAGGGCACATGTGCACATACCGGCTTGGTTAACCAAAGGTGAAAAGAGATCGATTTAAAGTTCATTCTAGCAAATCTAGTTGATACGAACTACTGAACCGATGGCAACGAAGCCTTTCCGGTTGTGTACCAGACACCAGTAAGCTTCTCCAGAGGCCTACGCCAACGGGTGTTAGCTATGACCGAAACAGTGGATATATGACTAGAGAATGCAGTGCTTTGTTGTCAGAAGACGTTGACGCGGACGCTCTGTCTTCCGTGGCCAACGCTGCACCCTGGTTATGATTAGGCGCTACCCCAACGTCCTGATGGCAGTGGTGTTTGCTCAACGTACCCGACTTGCAAACATCACTAGCATCCTATGTCCCTCTCCCTCTGCCTTTCTTGTCCCAATGACCATAACACGCCGACCTCGCCATGTGGGTGGAGTGGGAACGATGAATGTTAGTAGCCCCTGAATCACTTATAAACCCTGTGGCCTTCGCATATTTTCAATTTTTATGTAAGTGTTTTGGTCTGAAGATGAGTTATCGAAAACACGTGTTTGACAATCTGACATTTTAAAAAAAAATTGGGCAATAAGCTGGAGAAGAAACAAATTGCGCGTTAATAGTCGCTTGAGAAAGTCTCAAACCTGGCGTTTCTTATCACTGACAACCATGTGTGGTCTCCTAACTTAGACACTTATCTGAATTTTAGTGACAACTACTGAAATGACTGCACCCCACCAGAGCCCGACCTCGGTAGACCTCTTAACTTGCCATGCCTTTGAGAAAGAGGAGAACTTTGCGGCCAGTAGTCTAATCGACTATGACTTCGAGTCTACCGACCATCCACAGTCTATCGATACGTGTTCTCTTGCATCAGTCGAACCAGGTAGCTCGAGGTCAAAACGGATCCGCACGAGTTTCACACCGCAACAACTTTCCATTCTGCAGGCAAGTTTTGAGAAAGAAGCCAATCCCGACGGGCAGGAACTGGAGCGCATCGCACATGCCGCATGCCTTAGTAAACGAGTCACTCAGGTAAATCTTTTCTCCCTGATTCTTTTAAAATTACGAAGCATTTCAATTATTTTTGGAGGAGTAGAAAGTGAAAATGGGATACCCTGGCACGTGGACGCATGCATGTTTTATTACGACTTCATTCTATTTATTGCAAGGTAAAAGATGAAGACAGGATTTTGGATTAATTGAATCAGACAGAACAAGGAAAGATCAAAAGAAAATCAAGTTAATATTATATATGGCCAGTACCTATAAAAATATCGCGATAGGGGGCTTGGCAATAACTCCCGAATATGGGGCGCGCCTGCTTTTGACATGCCAGGGCAATATTATCATAGACTTTAGGGTCGTCTTTTCTTCTTATGTGCGTTACGTAACATACAGTGCATGTGACAATTCGACAGTCGCATCCGATGATGCCCACCGTGTGTTTCGCAGCAAGGTGAAACAAGCACGTGGCTTGCGCTGCATCTACCGCGCTCTCTTCTTCTCCTCAA
The DNA here is from genome assembly GCA_902702965.1 of Spirometra erinaceieuropaei. NCBI lineage: Eukaryota > Metazoa > Platyhelminthes > Cestoda > Diphyllobothriidea > Diphyllobothriidae > Spirometra > Spirometra erinaceieuropaei. Next base: position 114,415 of record CACRXP010000676.1, on the reverse strand, counting down.
TCTGAGCCTGATATTAAGACAGTCAAAAAGACTGGAGTGGGGAGGGCGCAGTTGGCTGGCACAGCCGGAGCCGCACCTTGGCGTGCCATCACACCCCTGGTCCACACAGCAAATGACTGGGATTTTTCGCCAACAACAACAGCGCACCAGGAGTCAGAGCGACGAGGATGACTGGACCTACCACCTGCGTGCCCAGCGGGAGAGCATGCGCACCTACGGAAGGGAACCTGGTGTCAGGATAATGCCAACGCATACCAGGCTGCGAGGACCATGGTTTGCTGACCCTGGCATAGTAGACGTTTCCAGACCTTTTGGACTACAGTGCATACGATATGTTTGTATAGCAAAAAATAACCTTTGAACTAAAGGACGGAATTCTAATATCACATAGAAATCCTCAGCTGTATTCCGCGAGAATAATATCATCGTTAAGAATCAAGGCGGTAAGATCCCATTTCGCAGCCGTACCCGCAGCAGCCAAGCCCCAGCCCAATCCCCAACCCCCAATTCCAAATCCTAACCCTTACCCCAACCCCTATACTTAAACCCTAGCCCTTTAATCCCAACTCCGAATCTGAGCACCTAACCCCTAATCCTGACCCGTAACCCCTAATCCTCACCTCTAACAGGTACGGCTACGAAACAGGATCTTGCCATCAAGGTGAATTGTGGCGCAGCTGAGAATGAAGATCATTACCGTCCGGATGTGAAAAATGATTTTCCTTGGTACTTTAAGATTATAAGTGTTTAAACTCGGCAAATAAATGGCAATCGAATTCCAGCTTCCAATTCGAGTTTTTTTACTGTAAATTCTGAAATAGGATTCTATACTTTGCTCGTCTTCCACTGACATCCTTTTGTAAGTGCGCCGCACATTGTATCCCTTATAAGGGGCATAAAACCATTAGAAGCGAAGGGACAAGTCCCAGGAAGCATTCGTGAAGAGGGAGACACGAAGGAACAAGGAGACCCAGTGATAGTGTCTCCATTTTCACAAGGCTTAAAACCACTAGCTGCTCCTGTTGCTCCGTATTTTTGTAAAATTTTAAAAACCTGAAAAACCTGCTTTAGGGAAATTCGATAAACTTTCCACTCGTATCAATAAACCGTTACTGAAGCACTCCAGATTCATATTTTTGGAATATGAAGTTCGGATTGGACAAACTCCGAGATGCATTCTCATGCTTTGTGGGTATTCTGCGCAGATTTTCTCTATTCTCACATTGGGATGAGAACCATAGCGTGTTTCGCTAGGCGAATAAGGCGCCTGGTCGACGAAAGTAATTTCAGAATGGTCTAAAACCGCAACTACAGGCTTTGAGATATACGGTTGCGCCTTTTCATTCTATGCGATCCAGCCACGCAATCTTGTATATGGGAGGCTCATGGTAAGACCAAAAAGGACTCTGATATTTTCAAATCAACCGGTTATATAATGTCTGTTGTTGACGTTCTCCAGGTCTGAATTTCGATATTTATTTTTGAAGGTTCGGCAATTTAAACACTCTGAGATTTGAGCATGGGATCGCTTTTTGCTGCCACAAACGAGTTTGATAAACTTTCGATTTTTCGTCGATAGTATCTAAGAGGAATATTTTAAACAATATTGGTGCGGCACCATTTATGGTTTCCGATAATGCCATGGGACATTGTGCTAGTTATGTGCTACTGAGACCAAGTTGCCTTTAAGGATATTTAAAGGGTTGAAAAATTTAGGTCCACTGGATACTGGAATGAAAGGAAGCGAGGCGTAAGTGGCAAGAACTGATGATTCAAGTGAATTATTTATTTTATCCCTTCACACAGTTTGCAAACCTCCTCCGTACTGGTGTATTTGAAACGTTATTATAGGTGCTCAAATACGATGTTGAAGTTAGAAATACCTAAATAAAAAAGATTCAGACACAATGTAGTGTGATAAAGGGGATTCTAACGTTTTGAATGAGTTATAGGCTTCTCTTTCATCGGTCATCTTAACAGTAATGGGGAACGTGTATATGACAAAACATTCAGAAAAATATGGAAGGAACAGTCCCGTTTTCGCCGAGTACCGAAATATGTAAACGGGCATTGAAAACGTCGACGACAACCTGAAACTGCTCCTAAAATATTCAAGGTCAGTAAAAATAAAACTGCGCAACATACAATTCCAAATAAATCGGAGAATGCTGAATATGTCAGTCATTTATATTCATGCGAATACAAATCAGATCTGGAACGCAGACGTGAAAATACTGCAGTTTACGATAAAGTACCAAAATATCTGAATGAGAATCTAAACCGTAGGTTTTAAATTCAGGTTGGCAGATCGCACCTGACAAAATATTCTCAATGACTATTTAGGAAGTAATTCTTGTTATCGAAAAAGGGATATGTGTTTTCGGAATGGCGGGATCACTTATCCCCAGTCGCCATGTATACTCTTGAAACTGGGCACAAATTTGCTTGGGATAAAACACGCATTTTCGGTCCCTGCCCACATAAGAAAGACCGAGAATTCCTAGAGGCCATTCACTGTGATAATTCATGCATCAATCGGCGCATCGATTTTGACGTCATGTACGCAAATCTCAAAGAAAATGGAAAAGGTAATAGCCAATCAGGGCGGGACATCAGCCCACAGCATTGACCCATCCTCAGCCCTGACAACGCAATATCGAATTTTTGGGCATTTTTAAATTTTGACTGTTCTTTTACACCTACTACACGTTTGACGACGAGCTGGGGAATCAGACACGAAAATTTACGAAATAAAATTTATTCATTTTCTCAAAGGACTCAGTTTTTTCGAATAATCTATATCATAATTGATTCATAAAGCGATAAATAAGGAAGGACTTGCTCCCAAATCGATATCTTCTCACTGGTTTCGGAACTTATTTTGTCATTTTACTGTGCAGATGGAATGATAGGTGTTAGAGGCATCGCGAATTCAAAATAGACGCATGACCGATGCTAACGGACCATTTCGAAATTCATTCAGCCAACAACTTGAATTTAAAGAACTTCAGAGAGCAGTATGTATTCTCATGGGTCGCGGTATTCTTCCCATTAATAAACAAAGGTCAAGCAGGTTT
>CACRXP010000676.1:93651-111207 GCA_902702965.1 Spirometra erinaceieuropaei | reverse complement strand
TTGATTAATTTGGTACTCGACTGCGAGTAGTCATGCCGTTGTCGTGCCGGGAGCAGATACCTGAGATGAGAGCGTGTGCCACTTATTTTGATAGGCATGAAAGTTATGACTCTTCTGAATTAAGAACCCCATCTGCTAGTTTATCTCATATTGTTGGGGTTTGAATCCTAATCGCCAAACAAAGGAAAATCCCTGTTTCCACAACCGGGTTCCCAACTGTTGTAATTCAAATTTATTTTATCTTTTAAGCACCCCTAATCAACGGCCTTGAGAGCGCCTTTCTGCTCACTATAGAATTTATGAAAATGAATGAAATATCTCACGAAATCCGTGAATTTTCTCCTACTGAACCAGCGTACTTGCCCTATTTACGAAGACACTTTGCATATGATACAGTGTTATGCCATTTAATACCCGATAGCATGATATCCTTCTGTAGATCATCTTTCCAGCTCCCTTATGAACTTAAACTGGAGAACAGTTTACTCATGTCATTTTAACTGATTTTTGAAACCTACATAAATTTCTTTGCATGTCCTAGGAAGGATGCAGGAGATCTCACTCCTCGTAAATTGACCAGGAACTACGTCTTCTTCGAATGTGGTATAAGTGGGAAGATACTTTTAGCCTTGAAACGTTCGTTAACTATCCCATATGTAAAAATCAACCGACGTTTTCACATGTTCGTATGTTTTTAACACGAATGATGAGTGGTCGTGCTAAAATCTTTGCAGGTGAAGTGGGTTACCTAACTGATGAAACGTGTCGAAATTTACGAATGATTGCTAATCAGTCGCAAATTAGCACTCACGCTTGGACTCAATGTTCATACTAATAAAAAAACGACCTTAAGAGAATCAATAACATAAAAGACATATTAAAGGTAATGGTGCCTTGTTTGAGAATAGTAATTTTTCAGGGAGGCAGCTAATTTCGAAAACGCCAAAAATTATCATACAGCAGATATGCTAACTCATGAAATGTCGACCAAAATTTCGAAATGCGTTCTCGTTTCGAAAAGATAAATGTAGTAGTGTTGTAAAACTAATCATGATGCAGCATAAATTTATAATGATTCAGTTACCGCGGGGTGTCGGCTTTCGGAAGAACTTATTTTCGGCTGCATGCAAGATATATACTCTGTAAAAAATGACTACTTATGTAGCATGCAATTGTCTCATTGATTTTCGATGCCTTCGAAAATGCAATTATATTTCTTGGAAAACATGCATAAAAATATTCATTCTTTTACTTATTTGGTAGAAAATCACGTCTTCTTCCAATTTCATACTCAAAAGAAGAGCATAATTTGGTTTTAGAAAAGTTTCCAATTGTGTGATTTTCTAAGACCAATAAATGGCCGTTCATGAAACGTCATGTATCTGCATTTACGAATGTGGCTTGTAAAGTTAACAATATTGCATGCAACTCTCTACGGTGTTAAGAGGAGACCATATGTGGTTCATAAAAGTAAGCAGTGGATTTGAGCAATATTGCTAACTTTACAAGCCACATTCGTAAATGCAGATACATGACGTTTCATGAACGGCCATTTATTGGTCTTAGAAAATCTCACAATTGGAAACTTTTTTAAAACCAAATTATACTCTTCTTTTGAGTATGAAATTGGAAGAAGACGTGATTTTCTACCAAATAAGTAAAAGAATGAATATTTTATGCATGTTTTCCAAGAAATATAATTGCATTTTCGAAGGCATCGAAAATCAATGAGACAATTGCATGCTACATAAGTAGTCATTTTTTACAGAGTATATATCTTGCATGCAGCCGAAAATAAGTTCTTTCGAAAGCCGACACCCCGCGGTAACTGAATCATTATAAATTTATGCTGCATCATGATTAGTTTTACAACACTACTAGGTTTATCTTTTCGAAACGAGAACGCATTTCGAAATTTTGGTCGACATTTCATGAGTTAACATATCTAATGTAATTGTGTAAACCTTATTTCTGTATGCACAGAAGGCCTGTCTATGCAAAACACTGAGTAAATATGGCAACACAAATTGAATAAACTTTTAAACTAATCTTTTAATGAAGTTTGCATTTAAATATTTTTTAAAGAACTGATGCAATTCCACGTATGGTGGTGTGTAAACGGTCTAAATTCTGAGTATAGATTCCAAAACGGTTTCCTGAGAATTCATTGTATAAGACTTGGACGAGAACTTTATTCGCCCGACGTTTCGGATGCACGCGCGAACCGATTGTCAGAGACAGTAATAGATAAGGGCGATTCGTTCAATAGAAGTTGAGGTATTTATAGGATGCCTATGATAAGTAACCCTCTCCCTTTCATCAATGCTTGTTGTCCGCTGGTGCGATGATTTCTTGATGGCCAGTATGCAAGTTAGTAATTGCTGGATGTCGACGCGATGATTGCTACGACACCTAGCTCACCGGCCTGCACTCCCACGTGGCTAGTTACTATTAAAAGTTTAGATCTCAGCACCAGATATGGGGTGGAGATGTCAATGCACTTCTTGACAGAATGGGGCCCATGATCCGTGAGTCAAGAAACTGGCACGTTGATAACAGCAACACAGAAATAAAGGTTTTCATAAGGGCACAAGTTGCCAGGCCGGCCAGTGACTAAGAGGTGTAAAAATAATTGGCAGATCTACTCATAGCCATACCATTCAATGCACGTAACGAGAAATCCTTTTCTGCAAAAGTAATATTCACCGTCACTTTGTTTTGGATAACTTTGAGTTTCAGATCAACCTTAAAATAGCGTTGAATACTTCCGGATCTGTAGTGTCTTTAGTCGATTGCCCATATAGATAGATTCCGTATTTTGTGTTTGTTAATCCTTTTAAAATAAGAGACACCTGGAAGGCATTCGTCCTGATAGCGCGTATTTAGGTGATTTTGCCTGTAGATCGTAATTTGGGTTGTATCTGAGGATTCACTAAAATATGAAACCTCATCGTCGAATAAAATGAGCGATAGCAACAAAATTGATCAAATAATATGCTTTAAATTAATTAGAAAACTTTTCCTAAGAGCTACCTTTTAGGGAGTACGTTTATATGGCATTGCGTTAACGGATGTCTGTGTACTTTGCACTTTTACGCGGTGTAACCATGAAAAAATTTGGCCCTTTCAGAATTTTCTTTGCTTTGCTAAATAATACGATATTTTTCCACCGCGAACGTAAGAACACACAATTTTCTATACATGGTGTCTATTTTTACAATCTGTGTTCGCTTTAAGGCCGTGCTCTGCGATTATGAGGGCATTTTGGAGTGGCCATATAAATACTGATATTTTGCTGAACCTGTTGATGTTGTGCTCGTTCCATCTCAAACTGACAAACGTGGGAAGGTAGACCACACGAAAATTAATGTTTCATATGTTCAAAAGTGAAAATATCTTTTTGATGGTAGGCCTTTCCGTGACACAGTTTATAATTTCTCAAGCGGAAAACGTTTTCAGTTTCAGTTAAGTGAGGGATTGACTGTATGTATTACTGCACTTCAGGTCACAAAACCGCAAAGATTTGCTAATTTCATTCCAAAAATTGATAAAACGTCTGATTCTTCAAAAGGACCTGTGTGGGATCAAACTGGTTGTCATAGATTTGCTAATTTCATTCCAAAAATTGATAAAACGTCTGATTCTTCAAAAGGACCTGTGTGGGATCAAACTGGTTGTCATGGCTACCGTCAGACAAAATAAATTTTGAAGTTCGGCAAGCTCGAAAGTGAATTATTCTCTTCTCAAAGAAAAACACGCCCAGATGCGCAATCGATGTCTAGGAGGGGTATTAGCATAAAAATTATTCAAATAATTCGCACTGTCGATTTTCTCTCAAACGTATGAATATTTTCATATTGACAAAACTCTGAAAGACTCGGCACCTCGGTGGGATTTGAACCCACGCAGTAAGGGGAAGGCTTTAGTACAGCCAACGCTCTAACCACTTGAGCAACGAGGCCCCGCCGAATTATTCAAGATCTATCAAAGCATCTATGACTTACGTGAGCCTGGTAGTCATCTGGTGGATGCTGGGTGAATTACTTCGAAAATCCTGTTTAGGCAGTCAGCCTATTGTATTAGGTTTGATGGAGTCCAGATGTTGCAGTTGGTGGGGCGGGTAACTTGACCCAAATGTGATTAAACTCGTCCAGCGGGGCCTCATAGCTCAAGTGGTTAGAGTGTTGGCTGTAGTAAAGCCCTCTCCTTACTGCATGGGTTCGAATCCCATCGAGGCGCCCAGTTTTTCACAGTTGGATCAATATGAAATATTCAAAATCTGCCAAAACATCCATGAATATTTTGCCTGATTAATCGCACAGGCACATTTTCTACACGAGTGAAGGACATTTCTTAAAAGCGACTAAACGAACGAGCAAAAGGCTTGACGAGTCAGGCGTCTGAAAATTTTCATGTCAGTTTCTGCCATCAGGCCTCATGAGATATGCCAAGTACTTTATATACATTCTGCGACAGAGAAAAGCAGGTGGCAAGGCACTGATGAACTCCGATTTGATGAAGTGCTTATGACTCATCTAGTAGACCCCAATGGTGGACCAGCTGCTCCGGGTGTGTAAGCACGTTTGCGTTTCTGGTCCCAGCTGGTGGTCAAGGTGATTATTGGCTAAATGAGGGTAAACAAACCCAAAACAGTGCTGTATCAATCCATACCGTAAACTTTGTCGTTTCCCCTCGGCTAACTTACATATACATACAACTGTGGTTGCATTAGGAGACCTAACAGCATCAAACGCCTTTGGAAAAATTAAAAACGACAATAAGAATTCAACGGATACACTATCAGCAAAAACCCAGCCGTCATTTTATAGAACGCTGTATTTTGTCAGTCACTGGGGCAAACTAGATACACATTTTCTTCAAGACTCCACCCGCAATAAGACCTATTTTTCTCTTAAATCCGCATGATTAACCGAATGTCCTGCATTCTTTATAGGAAATATCTTTGAGCCAGAACAAGTCTCGACTCTGGTTTGCATAAATGACTGGAAAGATACTCGGTCGAGCGACGACACTACTGATTATTAATTGAGGCAGTATTTTGTTAGCTATCAGGCCGTACTGCGAGGTAACTTGAATGAATTTAAATGTGTTTTGACGTAAAAAGTACAGGTGAAATAAACTGCATTGTTTGCCATTCAGAGGTACTTGAAGCAGTCAACATCTGATAACCACGCTTCCTGTTGCTTCCTTATTGTGTACTTGTCACCTCACCCCAGGCGGATGATGTAACCTAACCCAAACCATTGGCTAGCAAAAGGGACATACATTGTCATCGGTGACTTCCGGTCCGACCTCACCCCGTAAGCTGATGCACTTGTATTGTTTTGCGTCGTTTTAGGGCGGCTTATGCAATGTCAAAGTCGTTCGTCGTCTACTGACTACAATACGAACGCAGACAGGGCAACTGCATGGTAAAAATAAGCCGACAGCTATCATTAGTACGACCTTAACAGATGACAATATTCCCCTTGTGCCCCAAGACATGGTGGAAGCAGAACGTTGACTTGCGTTTAAGTAAATTTATAGCGGTAGCAAAATTGCTCAGAATCTGCGGCGCTCTCGCCTCCCACATTCACCTTAACCCGGCAGCAATAACGACTCTGAACTACAGGAGGCGAGATCAGGCGCTGTGGCCAATAAAACGCAAGAGGACATCTATAGGTAAATAAGGAGAACGACTTAGATTCCACCTGTATAGGAGTACCATAGAGCCTACGTTAAGAATGGGCCATTATGGCGCGACTTTCCATCCTGGGCTGATCGGGATGATTTGTAGACTGAGAGATATCCAAGCCAGAACCCTAGGCGCGTTGGATTGTTTATAATGGGGATCGCGCCGAAGTGCTCTGTGGATGGGGCCCACAGGGTTGGCTTCATTCGCACCTACCGCGCCCATGCAGCAGTCAGCTGTTTGGACCAATCAGCCGCCTGATACTCGGATAAAGTGCGAGTGGGGGTCCGGCGTGAGCCTGCGCATAGGCGTGCCCCAACATTCCCATGTGTCGCACGTGCTATGGAATGAGCGAGCTCTACGATGTGCTCTTAACGAATGCCATACACTAATCTGGCTCTGGCGTGGATTTGGCACATCTCTCACGTGGCCATTTCTAAGTGGCCGCAACGCCTTTCAACCTAGGTGCGCGTAAGTTTAATTCAGCACGAGGGGGAATATTAACCCCTGGCAAAAATTAAACAGTAAAATAGCCATAGCTTGCATGGTTGTCAGAAAAAAGACAATTTGATTTAAACGCGACTTTCTAGATTGTGTAACACTGCCTGTTATCGAATCTTCTCAATGTCAGGCAGGTAAGAGCTAATTAAACCGATGACAGCAGCTTTCTATTGTTACACAACTTCCTTATGTAAGCTTTCTGATATTCGCATTATAATACCTATTGCAGTCGTATTGCTCTTGTAGAAAATTTTACGTTTACTATGGAGTCTATTTACATAAAACCAAACGTATCTGATATGTGTTACTATGCACCGCGCACCGCTTCAAGGTAATAAATCAGACAGGGACCCTAGTACGCCCATAATTAGAATAAGAATGGATTGTGTGGTTGAGTTGCTCGGGTATGAGTAAAACTGGAGACAACATTTAACAATTATTAATGTTGATTATTTTCCGGCAGACCATGTGCCTTTAGTATGACAAGTGATTATTGCACGTTAGTGGAATCGAAATTCCCAGAAACTGATTCGCCGTGGTTTGATCCTGCATCCTCGCTTGATTAATGTCATATGGCTATCTAACTGAAACAATTATAGTGAACGTACCTAACTTAGCCTCTCGCTGGATAAGGAAGAGTAACAGAGCGCAAGCAGAGGTCGAGGCACACACGGGGACGGGCGTGTAAACCGATGCTTGCCGTAACCGTAGGTGACGTGTACACACCCCTCGTGACAAAGCAACTCATTGGGTTAAGAGGCTAAGAAGGGCGAAATCGGGATTAAAAGGCATCGGGGAGAAACGCATGTTAATTTGTAGTGTAGATGGGCAGAGTTGAGAGATCCGGGTTGATTATGTGAAGAATAAGGAGAAGATGGGCCCTCCGGAACAGCTTTATTTAAATGCTGACGGATCAAAGAGCTTGGTTGGCTCTCCATTGTCAAAGCGTAAAAGGCACTTAGTCGATCAGAAATGTCAAGTGGCATATTGTGTTGGTCAGCCACATGCTGATCGATTTTTCCCTCCTCTCGCTGCCTCAACCTCTCGGGAGATGGTTGACGGGCGTTTTGCCTTCGTCCTTTGTGAGTTACCACTCAGTCTGGGGGAGCTGATTGAACCTTTGTCAGGCGGTCGGTCTGGCGATTCTTCTTCTTCCTCAGCGAGTAAAATGGTAGCCCTCTGGAGATCAAAAGTATAGCCAGTTTCTCCAACGTGTGTTGGTACTTGAGAGTTCGGTTCTAACCTCAGAGTGGCTGATTTGTGCTCTTGTAGGCGAGTTTGCAATTTCCGCCCGGTTTCTCACACATAGTTGTAGTTGCCCTCATTGCAATTTATTTTGTAGAAGACGGCTGAGGTTTCAGAGGATGGCCATGGGTGCTTAGGTTTCATCAGACGGCGTCGAATTGTTTCCTGGGGTCGATGGGCTATGCCTACTCCGGCGAGTTATAACAGTCAAAAGAGGGCGCTTCAGAGACCCCTTTAACGTAGGGAATATCTCTCTAGACTTCGGGTTGCTGTCTTGACAGATTCTCTACTTCAACAGCAAACGTAGTGGTGCCCTCACTCTATTGCAAAGAGTTTAAACACACTGCAGCACGCCAGAAGATAAAACAGCCGAACGATTGTACCTTGAAAACCTATTTTCAGCCAATGGATATCCCAGGCATTTCATCGAGAGACGCAGATGTCAGGCGTAAAGACGACGGTCAAGGAAGAAACCCGAAGTCTAGAGAGATATTCCCTACGTTAAAGGGGTTTCTGAAGCGCTCTCTTTTGACTGTTATAACTCGCCGGAGTAGGCATAGCCCATCGACCCCAGGAAACAATTCGACGCCGTCTGATGCAACCTAAGCACCCATGGCCATCCTCTGAAACCTCAGCAGTCTTCTACAAAATAAATTGCAATGAGGGCAACTACAACTATGTGTGAGAAACCGGGCGGAAATTGCAAACTCGCCTACAAGAGCACAAATCAGCCACTCTGAGGTTAGAACCGAACTCTCAAGTACCAACACACGTTGGAGAAACTGGCTATACTTTTGATCTCCAGAGAGCTACCATCTTACGCCGGGGCAACACGAAAGCATAACGGCTAACTGTCGAGGTGTGGTTCTCCGACGCCCACTCCATCAACAGGCATCTGGACCTTCCTGCAACTTACAAAGTCCTTTGCCATCACAACCGTATAGTTTAAGACCAAACAACCAGACCGGACTTAAAAAGACCGTACAGAAACTAGTCTGACGGCGAGTTTACTCGGTGAGGAAGAAGAAGAATCGCCAAACCGACCCCCCGACAAAGGTTCAATCAACTCCCCTCGACGAGTGGGAATTCACTAAGCACGCAGGCAAAACGCCCGTCAACCATCTCCCCGAGAGGCCGAGGCAGCGAAAGGAGGGAAGAATCGATCGGCCAACACAACATGTCATTTGAAATTTCGGATCGATTAAGTGCCTTGTACGCTTTAACGATGGAGAGCTGACCAAGCTCTTTGATCCGTCTGCATTTAAATAAACCTGTTCCGGAGGACAATATTGTTCCAACTTTGCCTAACTAGTTGGGATAACATTCCCAGGGCAATTGTAATTTGCTTATACTGTATGTAGCTTTTTAAGTCTTCGCGACAGCTTTCAAAAATGAATATTTCTGGATTTCAGAGATTAACTGAAATTTAAATTTCACTTGTAGTTGAGAATTCTACACTGATCTTCACGAATCTTCTAAAGTAAATATACGCATCTGTGCACGACAATGCGGAGCCAGTTTCGCAGGCTGGGAGTAAAGTCTACTAATCCCGCGATAGTAGGCCAAATTGTCATTCGTGTGAACATCCGTGGATATATCTGAAAGACATTTTTCAAGTTCAAATATTATTTTTGTATATTGCCACTTTGAAAATATGTAACTACACATGAGATGCAAATGAGAAATGAATGCACCAATTCTTTCTCCAAAAAATTATTTATACCTTGGACATCGGTAAAACAAGCGCATAGATTACAGCCTTTCGTGATTACTCGTCTCCATAAAAAACTCTACAAAAATCGAAAAACGGCTTTGCTGAAGTTGGATTACTGACAAACACCCTACAACTTAAGTGCCTATTTTAATTCACGTAATATAAAGCCAGCAGCCCAGTCAACAACGGATTTTTTCATAAGAATCGACTAAATATTTGCATGCACTTTAGAGGAATGGTATTTTATGTCCACACTGTTGCATGACGCATATTTTGAATTAAATAAAATGATCTGGAAAAGGAAATTTGCACGTCCATAACAAAACTTAAACTGATTATTTCTATGGAAATGATTTTGAGGTCCTGTTCTGTTTGCATTCACCAAGCCAACCCGATTGTACAATTCCTATTTCACACTTGATAGCGCCGTTTGCAGCATTAAAAGTCAGCGAAAGAATTCCAGAGTACTGCTTTCGAGTAGTGTTAGTCGCAAGTGTACGATGGACTGAAATGCTTATTTGTAGTTTAGTTTTTGATTGTCGGCCGGTTACATCTTGAGGAAAAACTGGGTAAGTGTGATGCTCAGACTCGAATGTATTGCGATCTCAGATGAACCCAGACCCGTAATCGAAGTAAGTTGGAGTTATGCGTGGAAATGGAAATTTACTCTCTTGATTGCAGTTGTCCTAGTCTCCAGCGACTCATTTTACATGCATTTTTAATACTTTCTGATCTTCTGCAGGTGTGGTTTCAGAATGCTAGGGCTCGTAAGAAGAAAACAACAAAAACATCCATTTTGTCACCCTGTGCCGGTCAGGATATGAATGACAGTGCGGTTACAATGACAGCTTGCGAATCTCTTGATGGCAAAACTGAGCATGGAGGCCGAGAGCAAAATTATAATGCAAGTATGAACCCGATTGTGGACGGGTTTCGTTTCGCGCCGGGTGAACTTGGTGACTTCCAACCTCTCAGCCAGTTAATCCACACCACTGAACGACCTATCGGCCAGCAACTGTCCTACCTTTGTAGGTTAAATCTGGAAGACCATTTTCAATTTTCCCTTTTTCAAAAATACTTCTGTCTGTTTGGTCAAAATTGGATAGTATTATAAGGAGGTCGAAATGCATGCGTAAAATTATCTTTACAGTTACCACAACTTATAGGAACCATTTTCTTATCATTCACGATAGAAATACGACTACGCGGTCATTATTAGAAGTATAAGCCCTTTTTGGCAAAACCTGCAATTCTACAGTATCAGTGGCAACTTGAGAATCAGTGGATAATTTAATCGTTTAACTCCTTACGCAACCGAAATGCAAAGTCATAACGTGAACCTACGTAAAAATGAATGAGTTTAGGGAAAAAATTATAAGCACCTCATATGTGTTCAAAGTTTATCATTAGCAACAAAGGACTCGTGTACAAGCAAAAATAGGACGAAAAAAACTTGTTTTCGTTGGGCGTATGCAAATGCACTTCTTCTGAGAATAAAGTGCAGCAGGAAATAAACAGAATGCTATAATTATACACGCTGATCAAATGTGAAAATTGGCGCTAAGATATATGTTAATGTTCGGTAACAATCGGGAGATGGCACCCAAAAAATCTGCTTAACCAAAGCAGCCTGTCTTACAGGACAGGTGGCAATAGGGGTTTTATTGGTGGTGGCCGGTCGAGATGTACGATACAAACCGACGGAAAGCCTTATTTGAACAGGTGAATGATCGATTTTGGCTCGCTCTCCGTTCCGTTATTACAAAGTGGGTCGCCAAAGGCAGTATAGTTGTAACGGACGAGTGGAAGGCGTTTAATCGTCCTCCCTCAGAAGGTTATCTTCATTTCTCTGTTAACCACTCAAAGAACTTCAAGGACCCTACCACCGGACTGCGCACCAATGCCATTGAGGCATACTGGAGTAGACTGAAAAGGAAACTCTACGAGGGAGGCCCTGTATGTGGTCGAGCTGTGTGGGCTCTCATAGACGAAGTACAGTATCGTCTTTGGTTTGGCCTCAATGCCATGTCTTTTACAGATGCCTGGCAAGTGTTCCTGTCCCGTGTTGTGCAGACTTATCCTATTTAAAAGTGATTTTGTTTTGTAATAAACTGCCATAATGCGAATGAATGCCGTATATTCAGGTGTACGTGTGAAACAATGGGGATGGTTGGGTAACAGCGACCATCGTCCATGTAACCCCCTGAGATGTTCGTTCGGCCAGCCCATGTTAGGCCGTCGGAGAAAGTCAAAGTAGTGCGTTAAAGTCGGCCTGCAACCGCTGACATAGCCTGCAGGCGTTTGAGTACACTGTTTAAGGTACTATTTCTAGGTAACGGATTTTTTGAGTGCCATCTCCCGATTGTTACCTAATGTTCTAAATATATATCGAGCCAACCAAATGAAATCAACCGCCAACTGTGATAAGTCTTGGATTATGATAAAATAAGTTTCTAAAACATCGCAAGTCAATCATTAGTCAGAAATTCAAGCGCACATTTGCTACCAAACTTCTATTATGGCCGTAAGTAACGCCCGTCATTCCTGCATGCCATTAAGCAGTTTATAGCATGCATGTTGGTTACTTGATCAAGTTTCATAATTTAACTGTTTGCGGTTTGTTTTTTTTGCTAGTAAAGAGTGCAATTCACCATGTAGATCAAACTTCCATGCTGAAGCTTCCTGCAATGATGTTTTATACGGAGGTTTGAGGAGTCAGTGGCATGCAGTTTCGTTTCCTACAAGTTTGGTCATAAATATCGAAATGCGATGATAGATTGCATATAAACTTTTCATGGTCTCATTTTCTGATCAGCAGCCACTTTAGAAACGTGCACGTTTCTGAGACGCGGCTGTTAACTCTTTAATTTGGAGCTGTCTTACACCATGATTACTGAACTATGAAAATATATATGAAGTTTGGACGCATCATGTTACATTTGTAATCTTGGCACATGTAACGCTTTGGATATTTGATAGGATTACCCCAAAAACGACCCTCTTTGAGAGTGCATTTACTTGTCATTTTGTGCCGAAAGTGAGAAGCAATGATCGCGGCAAGTTAGCACCTCTAAAGACGAAACTAGCTGAACGACTAATTAGGCATATAAGAGGGTGAAAACTGATGGAACACGCTGTTTTCAACTTCATGAACTCCTTTTGTCACTTTTTGTTCGTTTGAAAGAAATGCACATTTGCCTTACTTACTTTTTGATTTTAGAACGCGGAAGGAAAACATCATTGGACGACTAGTTTGTCATGCGATCGCAAGTAATGAGTATGTGGTTGACTGTTACCCCTCGCCCATCTTAACGTCCTCAAGACATACACATTCATCACTTCCGCTATTTTCGTCTTTCTTTCGATGCTTGTATTGAGGTGTCCGCGCATTATTTGGAGACGTTGGGATCCTGAGAGCGATTGAGATATTTCTGAAGCCCGACAAAAACCAAACTGATCTGTGAGAATATTCCGCTTTCCTGCTCCTTTATGAGAATTAACAACTGTATAAAATACCGAAATGTTAATGCACACTAAAGTCTTCTTTTTGAGACTTGCATTTTTGCACCCTTTTTAAAAGAAGAGCCTTGATCTATTTGTGGGCAAGAAGCCTATTTCGGAAGAATTTATACTAACACAGGTCATTTTCACAAAGTCTGTTTATTCTCTATGTTGAATGAAGGGAATTCCAAAAATGAGCTAAATGCTATCTTTCATGAGGTAAGGGCAAGCAGTGCTTATAACGAGAATTCCCAGCCAACCTTTTTCTGTTTAAATAATTCTAGAATTTGCTGCCCGTAGTCTTTCTAGAATACAACAGGCCATCTAATATGCGCTGTAAGTCAGTAAATGCCTGCTTTCCGTTGGCCAAGCCCCACAATGAAACTAAACTGACCTGCATCCAATTAAGCTCGGTCTCTTATTTTGACTTAGGGCAGCGGACACATTTATAAAAAAGTCGAACTTGACAGATGCACCTTTGTATTATTCATTACTAGGCCTGATTACTTATATTTGACTTAGTACGTCAGTAAAACGATGCCACAGAGCATGTGTGGAAAAAATGATGCTATTTATTCAGTAGGCGTAGGTGCGGCTTTGATCCAGAGGACAAAACGACCTGGAAAATGAGAGGAGTAGACGCAGTGGGGTCATAAGGGAATGTCAGAGATGTAGATAATATTGGTTGCCTTCATAGGAAAAGTAGGAAGCGGCACGGCCTATCGAACGCAATAAAGCCTCTTGACTGTGGCAACTCACTCGGCAACAGCTAGAATGCCTCGAGGAAAGTTACCTGTCATGAAAGCGAAGGGTAGCCTAACTGCACGGAAACTCTCGTTGCCTCTCTTGCACTTGCTTCTCTAAACAAAGCCTGACTTTCAACTCTTTGGACATTCCCGCAATAAAAATAGGGCAACTTGTAACGGGTTAACCGCTAAGTCATTTTGTCGGGCTACTTCTCCTCAAATCTTTTCAAAGAGAGGAGATTTTATTGGCAGTCCGTCTTCAACGGGCTAAGACATAAATATTGTCGATTGAATAAATCGATATTTTATGCAAATAAAAAACGCCACTGAGGCAAATTCAAGAAAATCACTTTTTTAGAGAACAGGCCCAAACACAAAAGAATCCTTTTAGTCTTATCTGGGGACAACAATTTTCCCTCTTAACCGAACCTAACCCCGATTTCGCGCATATGTTTCGCCCAGGTCACGTGGTAGACCTGAATAAGAGCAGGAAACAAAGAACGAAGCCTGGGTTGGGCGGTTATTCTTTGCTTTTCCAATAAGGATCCGCTGACCTATAAAAGAGCTGCGCGTGTACCGGTTTCGACTGCAAAAGCGCACCTACGAAATCGTTAGTAACACTTCATAGGCATAGGCCATGTTCCCATCTTTCAGTCATACCAAAATCTGCAGGTGAGATTGAGCTTATAAGCCTGCTAAACACGCTGTGTGTAGGAGACGACGTTCTGCTGCGAACACTTACTAGTTCTTCTACTAAGCCATGTTAGCTTCTTCCTATAATGAGGAACTCATACAGCCTGTCTCGAGAAACATCTCTGCAGATGGCAGACTTTCAATTCACAACTGTTCAATCGTCTTAGCGGCTGGAAAATTTATTTAACCAAGTGCACACTTGATCTCCTTGCAGCATTGATTGATGAGTTCGGATCTGCAAGTAACTTTTAAAACTCGGCTGGTTCGGAACCCTAATTGCCGCCTCAGCAGACGATTTCCGTGCAAATAGTTAGGTGCGACTCGTCGCCAGAATATTATGGGTATTCTTAGTTTCATCTACTCAAAAAGTTTGGACAAGATTCCGAACTATGCTTTTTTATTCGAATATATGGCTTAAGTAGTGTTGTATTATCTGCTGTCATGCAGCATAATCCTAAGATATTTCATTCGGGATGCCAGCTTTTGAACAAAAGACTGATTACGCCGTATAGGTTTTCCCTATTGATTTTTGATGTTCTTAAACGTTAAGACGCCTTTTGTACAAAACACTCGTAAAAGCACTTGCTAAATACTTATTTCTTAGTAAGCCACGGCTATTAATTTTCATAGCCAAAGAAAGGGCATTTTGCGTTTCAAAAAGTTCCATATTACGGAATGTTTACAAAGCGGAAATGTCCAATACCAGAACACCATATCAGCACGTTTGTTTATGCTGTTTATGAAAAAGACGGCTGGCCGATTACGAACACTATATAATATTAAAAAAATAGAAGACGTTCTTCGGAAAAGTCGAGTTGTACTCGTGAGTTTTCGAGCTGGTGACAGCGACCCGTCGTCAGACGAAATGAAAAGATGGGAGAAAGTTAGGTTGTCACAGTAGACCAGTTGGTGTGATAGGACAGAAAGACCACTGACGTGTGAGGGGGGGGTGTCGAGGTCATGGTAGGTCCCTGAATGAGGGGGGGAGGGAGAGAAGGCGGAACGACTACGGCACACTGTGCTGGAGGGGGAGGGTGGGTGGTGAATCAGTTGGAATGCGGGCGGTTGTATTCACGGTCGTTGATGCGTGATTAGGGCAGGGGGAAACTGGTCTACTGTGACAACCTAACTTTCTCCCACCTTTTCATTTCGTCTGACTACGGGTTGGTCACCAGCTCGAAAATTCACGAGTAAAACTCGACATTTCCGAAGAACGTCTTCTATTTTTCATATATCCACTCGGAATGCATGCCACCTATGATCTAAACTATATATTTAAATACCAAAGATTTGAGAAACGAGCATCACAATACATTTAATTACCAAGATGCCAAAGACAGCATGGCCCATTGCATTGCAACACCTCAGGAGTCCTATTTAATATATTTAAGCAGCATAGATGTGAAAAACGATAATCTCAAGAATTAACGAAATTGAATTATTTGGGAAACAATAAACTTTCTTCTAAATTTTTGAGACCGGTTCCCCGATTGGTCTTCGAATTATGGGTATGGAGAAACGTTTAACTTTTGACTGAGTCTGACAAATGAGTCTATGATTGGCTATAGTCTGTGCCAATGGTTAATTGCAATTTGTCATCTCCTCGAGATTGAGTAAGCCATTTTGAATTTGTCTTAACGATTTTGTTTGACACCTAGATATATATGCCGGTGGATGCGTGCCTTATCTGAGCGCATCGCCTACAGGACTGTACGGGTTTTCCTTATTGGGCAGGTGCCAACAATAGGAGCGTCCTCCCATGAAAATTTGTGCCCAGTATCCAATGTGTGCATGGCCACCTGGGATAGTCGGTTGCGTCTCTTCATTAACTGATGTTTCTGGGTACGGGTTGGGACAGATTTCCTAGTTTGGACCCAATAGACGGCACCACAACTGGAACATGGTATTTTTTGACAACATCTATTCCTTTGAGGTAGCCAACCCTGTCCTTAGGGTTTATAAGTTGTTTGCGTGCTGCACTTGCCACCTGGTGTGCTACGTGTATCTGGTGTTTTTTAGTTGTCTTTCGACTTGTTCAAATGAAATTGAGCGGCCGTGAAATTGGGAATACCTTTCCCACGAATTGGTGGTGCCTCATGCATTGACTCACAAAGTCATGCGGGTACCCATTTTAGGAGAAGAGTTTGTAAAGTTATTTCATTTCTCATTGGTACCTTGTTTTACCAGAACAGTGAGCTTTGGCTCGGTTCAGAGGAGTTGAGACTCTTGAATCCACCAAATCTGATACAGTACGTTGACTGTCCAACCAGGATTTCCTTAGTAATTCACCTATAATCCACCAGATGACTACCCGGCTCATGTGAGTCATAGATGCTTTGGCAGATTTTGAATAATTCATATTGACTCAACTGTAAAAACTCGGCGCCTCGGTGGGATTCGAACTCATGCAGTCAGGGGAAGGCTTTAGTACAGCCAACGCTCTAACCACTTGAGCTACAGGTCCTCGAAGCAAAAAATCTTCATAATACACGCAACTTAAGGGAGCTCCTAGCGCAAGCCAATTAGTTCCACCTTAAGCGGTATATGTACATCGATAATAGGAACGCCTACAAGAAAAAACCTTATTAGCCATCATCACGCAAATCAAGTCATTATCGCGACAGTTACGGTTATTTGCGGAGAAAACTTGACGATTGATAACTCGGGTTAGGTCTACCAGGCCCTATGTATCCAGCCTTATAGCAGCCATATCCACACAACTATGCTTACAATACGTGCGCTATCCTCATATCTCTGATGATGGCCTTGAATTTGAAACGCAGGAGGATAGAGCTTTCTATCTGACGATCCAGTCTTCCGCTTTTTAATTATAATAAAACCAATGGTAAACATGCCCTCAATGTGAGAAAGTGCACATTGGAATCTCATGCAGATAAGACAAGGATAGAGGTAATGAAGGACGGCTATGGACTGTACCCCATGCAAAGAAAATCATGACCGACTCGAAAGCACTTACTACTTCATTTTAACCTTTAAAAACCGTATAGACAAAGTGCTCCAAGAGCACGCTATTAAACCTCGTGAGACCTGGCCACAACAGCCTCGAAATCTTTGCGATTCTGAGACCCCCTGTCAAAGATTGTTTTGCATTCGGGCATTACACTATCTTTGTCAGGGTATGAACATTAAGCTGGCAGTCCAATGCAAATAAAATAGAGACCGAAACATACCAAACGATTCAAGACCCGACACAAGCGCCCTGTAGGTCACCGGGTATTGGACACTGAGGTCAAGTAAAACTACTGTGATTATAACAACTTATCATTCTTGCATGCGCAAAGACCGAACGAAGAAACTACCCGATACATCGATCTCAGATTGAAAGAGAACATTGTTTCGGTGACAAGCTACCCATTCTTTGAATCTGTTACCCAAAAACATACTCTGCTTTGTTTTATCGACATAAATTTTCAAGCACTGGTTATGTGATCACTTCTTTGTCT
>CACRXP010000676.1:82065-93413 GCA_902702965.1 Spirometra erinaceieuropaei | reverse complement strand
TAAAATGTTGGTTTATGAGAGATTTCTGTTTTCTTTACGCAGATCAAAGGTTAATTTAGCAGTAGAACTTGTTTGCCCCGAGAGCTACGTAGTACATTTTAGAAACGCAGGGATGGAACATCACAGTGAATTTAAAAATGACTGTCGTTAATCGACCCCGGTTAATCCGAGAGGTGTAAAGGAGAGGTACTCGTCAGCCTGATGAATTATGAAGCAAATTCTTAGGCTACATTAATGCCATTGTCTATGCTGACGCGCTATAAATCCCCACAACAGTTCTCCAGCAGAGAGCGTGTTGCAGTATATTACGCGCGACAGAACACTTGATGTAAGGTTGCGTGTTTAATGGGTTTCAGTGTCGTTTATGACGCCGAATTCACATGCTGTGAATCAAAGTTGTGTCAACGCAATTTTTTGGTTCCCCCTCAAAAACATACCTTTCGCCCTGTCCCTTTAAGTATTCTCTTTAGGACTTCGCGACCAGTGGGCAAACCTTTCTAAGCAACACTATCTCGTGATGAAGGTCCACTTTTGTCCGTGCCATCTACCGGCGCAGGTAGCAGAGACGTTGGCTGTCATCCCTAAGACGCTATTTAAATATTCACGAGTTCTTCCAATCACTGGTCTTCCCCGACTTAGCTTTTTATACTGTTTCTGACTTCTTTCCCAATCGAAAGTAAACGCAAGCAGGCGTTGCGAGCAAAACCATTTATGAACGGCGAGTGTACGGACTCTCCTGCATCTCCTCTTCACGCCTCAACAGCCTCAAGGAGTTTGCTCGTGCACCCTTACAGTAAAGAAGGACACGCTTGTTTGTCGAAAATTCAAATCATTTCAAAATTTTTACGACAGGCAAATTGCTAACAGTCGTGCATCTCAGTTTGTTTAAGATGTTTGTTCAGGCTAAACGAAACGGCAGCCAAGGCGAATATTTCAAAACATAACTATGTGTGCGGCACAAGAAAACGTGAACATACTTTTTAGTAGCAACTCCGTAAAGAAACATTATAGCACAAAGCCCTAGTTGTCAGGTCGAATTTTACTCCCTAATGTTTGTGTTGCATGTCTGCAATGCCATTTTTCGTTACAATGTCCAGGGAGTTTCCTGAAGATTCGAGCGGTTACTTTTTCTTATCAAGGAAAACAAAAGGCGAATGTGTGACCCTCAGGAAGGATAGAATAAAAATGCCCGTTAAAAGGAGGAGGATAGTTCAGCAAACATTGTAGGTGGTGACATGTCGCCCTATATTGCATGGGTATTGGTGTGGGTGCAGTAATACGGCGTTGCAAAAGGCCATTTTCTTTTGAAAGATAAAGAGAAGCAATTTGTGTATTTTTGGATGGAATTGATGAACAAAAATTAAACTTTTAATGCTATCCCATTATTAAAATGAGGCGCTGTTTGTAGAAAACGAGATGTGTCTTTGAAAAATTTCAGCGTGAGCTCTTGACGCATCGTACATCAAACATAAATTAAAAGGTTCTGCTGAGTGCGATCACAAAAAGTTCTGACAAAAAATAAAACTGCTGTGATCTACCGCTCCATTTCTGCAATGTGCGCTTACAAAAATGCCCAAACTTCGAGAGTGTGGATGAAAAAGTCCCCAGGGACCGTGAGTTCTGGATTATCAAACGTTCCGCAAGCCTGAGATCTGCCACGTAAAACATCACCATCTATTCGTATAGCCGATTTACCGCTAAAATAGAAAACGTGGGATGAATTAAATTATAAAAAATTTGATAAACGAAACTGCCCAAACTGTATACATATATATACTCGGGCACACAAATGTCAAACGTTCAACGATGATCAACATGATCAACAAAAAGCACCTACTAGAAGTCACACTCTGTGGTCTGTAAAAGCTAAAGGGACCTCTTAATATACCATTCAAAAAGACAACAATTCACTGAATAAAACAAAAAATTAGGCTTACCTAAAAATAAAACTGCTGAGTGCTGTTAACAATATGTTTAAGTCATCAGAGCAAACACCAAAAGCAAATAACGTCGGTTTATCAAATCTGCTCAATCTGATATCTGCTTTGAGCCATTTAATGAACACATCCTGACGGAAATGCAAAGGTTGGTTTTCAAATCTGATTACACTTAATCTCTCAAACAGTAAGAATACGCTTCTATGTCAAAACGAAAAACATCCGAGCAGTTTACCAGAGATCAGTTTGGTATAACAGAGTTTCACGGCCTCTTTGAATATACGGCCACATTTAAGGAGACACAAATTTACGATCAAGGGAAGTTAGTTGGTATGGTTGTTACTTACATGTATTCTAGCCCTATTATGCCATGCAAAAACGAATACAATTCTCATGGAGTGCCTTAGAACTACACGCGTTATTTATGCATTTCAGAACGTGTTCTACACTAAGAAATTTCATCAAATCTGGTGTAGTTATCCTAACGGATCTTTTCTGTGTAATATATCCTGACAAATCGCACAATCCCCCAATACGGACGACGATGGAAGCAAAAAGTGAACCCAACTACTGTGGCATGTAATTAGTTTCATTGTGCTTTCGGTGGAGATCTTCGAAAACTTGGAATCACTTCCGACATTAGAGATCAGCAGTAGAACTGCGACCGTTCGGGTGAATCTCTTCCTTTAACTATAACCAAGTAATAAGGACATCTTAGTAAGGCAGCACGTCTAATGCTTTGCTAACCGTATTCACCGATTTTCGATCAGCGTCTACGTTAGTTAAGGCGTTAGATACCTTCTTGTGCGCGGTGATACTGCCCAGTCCTCTATTCTCAATTGGACATAAATATGTTTTTCCACTTAAATTGGACTACCCTCCATTGCAGATTGTGTGACCCAGTGCACAACACTGTATGTCGGGATTCTTTTGCGGGCACGCATATGATAATGCAATTCTGAGGTATCCAAATAATGATGTTAACAAGCACCTGTAATATAAACCCAAATATCAGGTTTTACTCAACCGTAAGGTAGTAATCTGCGAAACAACTGGAAATATCCATAGTCATCAAATTTTTTTGCTATGATGGACAAGACCCTGTCCGATAAAATGTAAAACAGCTTTCTCTTCCGATCTTAAGCAATCCCTACTCAAAACAAGTGTGAAATCCAACTTGCACGAAGTGGCCTATATCGAAGTCAAAGCTTAGTAGAATGTGGCTGATAGTGTCGTCACAACCTGCTTGAGTTGTTCTTTTATCGACCTACGTAATAAGCTGTAGTGTCGCCTGAATGTATTACGGTGATTAAAGAGAAAAACTGCACTGTCGGTTATTTATATTTATGCGCATCTAGTAATTTTGTGCTTGAAGATCTTTCCACACGCGGAGTTCATTTAAATGCATGTGCTCTGCAACCTGTTAATTTTAAATTTGTTCGTTGGCTTGACCAACTAGACTTGCTACGTTATTTCAATACATCTTTCAGAAATAATTCACACCTCAGTGTTTCATAAGGGTAATGACGGGTGGTTTTTATGTACAAGATTAGGAAAGCCAAATTTGCCGACGCACAAAGAAGATCGATTTGTCTTTTTAGGCAGTCGACTTCGTCCTCGGAGACTATTGAAAGTAGCATCAAATAGGCAGTATTTAGTGGGTCGCATACTCCACAGTGTCTCGCATCGGTAAAGAATAACACTTTGAGATTCGAACATTACGCTTGTCGTGTTCTTCAAGTCCTGGAATAGGTGCACGTGTTTAAAGATTCAAGTGCTACTATTACACTTACATTTTCAAGTGCCGCATATATGAGGTAACAGTATTATGAGTCCCTGAACGCAAGAATAGGTTAGATGGTTTGGCTTGAACACTGAATATGTTTTGAAGCATAATAAAAACAATTTCCGACTGACAGGTTAAGGGTCCTTTCCTCCACGCGTACTCTACGCAAGACCATTATTCAAAGACGAGCTCTTAAAATTACCGAAGTACTTACACAATATTTCGGTTGACCGGACAGCAAATTAAATTAATAGTGGAAGATTTCATGAATAAACACTAGTAGATACTGAAGAGTCATTTCAGGTTGTCCCTTATCAGTGAATGTCAAAAACAATAAACAATCAACAGTACAAACAAATCCACACATCTACAGCATACTCTGTGCAGCCGATTATGAAAGAATCCTGTTCGCCCGATAGGAAGAAATAATTTTTGCCAGACCAGAGATATCTCTATAAAATAATTGAAATAGAAATAGGAAATTGAAATAAAGGGAATATATTATACGATTAAGAACTTTTAAGGCAAAAGATGACTGTTGATTTTCAGGTATTTTCAAAATACACATGCGATCTTACATCAGTAAGTGAATTATGGTGTATTTAAATTGTGGCTGTGCTGTCAACTATGGTATATCGTTCTACCTTAGAACATTCAATTTTTTCTGGGTTCCATATGAAGTAATCGGTTTTATTGCAGCATATAAGGTAATGAAAGCCAGTTAACGCTGAGCATTACACATTACATTGAATTCGGTTGGTTATGCAGCATGGGTAAATGTTGGAAAAAGTAATATTCATGTTATTAACTTGGCTCTTCTATTGCGCATCTCGCCTGTAACTAGAATGGATATTGTCATAGACTTTTGTCAAACGCCTACAAGGAGTCGCAACCTTACATGCCTTTTAGTCTCATTAAGACCGACTTTGCTATTGGTGGGTCCTGACTACCCTACTTCGTTTTTTAATATTTCTATAACAAATTAAAACTTAGCAATACTCAAAATGTTAATCACTCGTTTCAAATCCAACCTAGCATCGAGCATCTAATGGATTTGGGATTTGTCTATGGATGGTGTGCAGTGTACAAAATAATATAAAAGAAAATTTATAAACCTGACTGCCATTAATTTTAGTGGTTTTGGCGGTACATAGTGAGTAAGTAGCAACTCCAAAAAATACTCCACCATTCGTCAAGTATTATGTAAATGTAAGCTATGAAAATGGAAGTTGGACCCGATTGTTGTTCAAAAGAATGAGTTTCTAGCATGCTGTCGCAGAGCAGCAAAACAAGACTTTTTATCAGTGCGCGTTCTTTTTTTCTTTTATTGCTTTTACTGATTGTGTTCTTTCATCATCCAGACAATCATAAATTTTTCCTTTGCAGAATGCTTGAATCTAAATTACTTATTTTTACCTTCGCGGTAAACCATCAGTTGTTTTTGTGACAGTTCGCCTCGCGGGCTTACCTAATGAACTATACTAATAAATTAACGTGAACATAGTCGATCTGCACTGACTGAACAGTTTAAATTATCCTCACAGCTGTCTCTTCTGCAAACTATGAAATGTTTCGTCAGATGTCGACTTGGATTTACTTAGTTTTTTAACTAGACGACGTACATCATGTTAACATTAATTATTTGGTTCCCACAAAAGTAGCCAAAATTTAAATGCGTATTCTTGCAGACAATGGCCTAAAGTACTTCCTACCGCGGCTGTTATTTTAACCCTACTGTTCAGAGAAGAACCAAGGCAACGCAATGACCGCCCTCGGTCTTCTGTGCTGTGCTAGATCCGCGTGCTATGAAGAGGCGTAGTATAGTGAAATACTGATCTATGTCTGAAAATAACCTGATGGCACTTATCGGAAGATCTCATCCGTTAAACCAAAGCGTAACCTGTTCAAGGAAATTTGACTGACTTCATATCTATACAGCTTGTATATCGCATATAACATATAACTCAAAAATGTCGATAAAGGAGGATATGTTCTAGTTGACAATAGTAAATGAACAAGACCGTGATGTTTTGGGTTGCTGAGTTGTCCTACTGCTTCGATTTATTAGAGATTACATTATTCTGCAGCTGAGGGATATGCGGTGGACTTAAGGCAACACTAAGCCTGTCTTTTGCATCAGCGTGTCGATTAAATTACCACGTACGGCGTACATTTAATATAATTTTATTAACGCGACAGAGCTCGAAGAAAATATAGAATATTATATGTAGAAAGAACTGTTATTTTTAAACCACGGTGCTGCTTCTAATGCACCTATGCGTTGATTTAACTAATCATAACTGAAATTATTCTGTTGGTCCGAAAATTGTGTCAGACTCGTTACTTTATTATGGCACCGAACACAATCAGACATAAGACAATTATCTACACCTTTACAATCGTAGCAGACAAAAATGCATACTATTTTTTTATTTTCTGCACTTTGTTACATCGAAGCAACATTAGCATTTGAAACATTTCACTGAGGGTAGCAGATTGCCTTCCTTGGGACAGTCATGAATCTTTAGCGCATGGGCTTACTGGTTGATCAGGCATCATGGTTTGCTACATTGAAAATGAAGGCCGCTTTTAGGTGTTTATTTTATGTCAACTAATGCTTCTTGGAAATTTCAAAGTACTGCTCTTTTGCCTCAGCATATGTCCTCGTATGCGAGACATCACGTAAAAACCTATCATGGCTAGCTGAGTAGGCAAAGGATTGCCATGAATAATGTTTAAAACAAGGAATTGGCTTTATTTAACCCGGTGGATGTGTGCTATTAGAATTGTCAGTCAAGAGATGTTTGCCTTAAAAGCGTTATTTTCGTGCAATCCCCTTGCTTTGTTACTTTTCATCTTCTATAATATGAGTGACAAAGTTAAGTTTTTAAGCAGCTACTTTTGTAGATTGCATTTATCATTGTTAGTCCTCAACCATTGTTTTAAATGAAATAAAATGAAAGAAACCTTGAAATATTTTGGGGAGCCAAACGACTTTTCATCCGACGTGGTACGTCCAGACTCGTCGAGAGTTGTAGTTGATGTGTCTGTACCAGTCCAGTGAAACACGAAACATTCACCAGTGCCATAGAATTCTCCTTTGCTCATTCTCGGGGGACAGTTCATGTAAGCTCCAAAAACCTGTAAAGTTTGTAACAATTTTTAAAACAAGACATGCTTCTGCAAATATTTCTGACCATTATCCCTTTGATATAGACTTGTTCGATTACTCGTATGACAGAAAATCCAGAAATTTTCTTGATTGGATGTTGAGCTCACATCATACGCTGATGCATTTTATGACTGTATCTCAAATTGGTATAAGTATGTGCCTTACGTGTGAATTGCAGAAATGTTACTAAGTTAAGCGACCGAAATGCGTCTATTACTATTTGTGAGAAGTTTCTGTCGATAAAGATCAAATATTTGCTTCTTTGCATAATCTCTGCCTAACCCTCACTGTCACTCCCCCCTCCCCGTTAGCATGCGAAGACAAACTGTAAACGATTGCATTTATCGTTCACACGTTTCAGTTTGTACCTTGTTCCCATATAGATGTACAGGCCCAATGAGAATTTATCGATGGCACGCGTATGCTCGTCAAATGGTCTTCTGAATAATCCATAGTGCTATATTTGTATCCTAAGAAGTAAGACATTCAGATGAACTGGTGCATGAATTTCACCTGACCAGAAATTGTACAACTGTAAAAGTTGTCAAACAAACTTCGATAGAATGCATGTTGTGGGTATACTGTAAGGAGACTGAGGTAGAATGATCTAGCCCACCCATAACCCCTGCTTACTAACCACCATCATCTTGGCTTGCAAACCAAATGACTGACTTTGCTTTCATTTAATTTGCATATGAATCTGGTCATTATGATCAAGTAATGACTGAGATTAACAGGGTTGACGGATGACATAGCAGTAAGAATTTCAAAGTCGGTCCAAATAACTGAGTGCTAACATGAACAATCGATGATGAAAAGGCAGTCCAGATCGTAGCAGTGCACCGGCGCTGAAAGCGACTTAGCTAGCTTAGGTAATAATTGTGCCCTCTACAAAAATGATAAGATCCCAAGCTTCTATGTGGAATAAGTTCCCTATTCATAATTTACAAGTTAGAAGTAATAACATTTCAATATGTCCGGAAATTTCATGGAACTCATACAAGTTTAAAGTTTGGGGCCACCAGTATGTGTAGGTTTTCCCGACATTTTCTCGGATGCGGAGGATTAAATTGTCTACATTTTCTTATCTTTAAAGTCTTGGGCACCTTAATTGTCATTCTTTAAAAATTTTCCGAAATTACATGCTGACCAAAAAGAGACTTTACAGTCCTTTCACGAGTATTTTTCGTTCATGGACGTGCGGAATTTTGCTCAAATCGATTAACACCCAATGTGTACATAACTCGTCAGGCAGTACATACGCAAAGCACCATGTCAACTGTTGATGGCGTTCGATCGGCAGTCAAAAGCGTAAGCGACACAGCGGTAATAACTAGTACGCTCTCGCGTCACAGCAAAGGATATTTCTGATAACAGTATTTTATATCCACCTAAAATTGTTCTTGAGTAAAGGTAAAATACGATTTGAAAAGACAATGGGCAAATTTGCAACCTTGTACAGAAGTGCACGAAAAAACACTTCCTCTGCCTGGATGACATTATTACTCGCAGCAGTGTTTACAAATTACACGGAAGTAATGCATCTGGAGTAATTAATCCACCAGAAGACGAAGGTACTCATATCTCAATACATTAAACCCGATATTCACACCTAAAGGTCGCCGCGGACATGGACTTGCAATAATAGAAGTCAAAATGACAGTCTAACCGATTCAAGAATAGCCCCTTTACTCTACGCCTATTATTTAAGAAAAACAGGACTAAAATGTCATACAGTGGGTGGACTTACTCATGAAATGTCAACCGAAATTCCGAAATACGTTTTCGCTTCTTAAAGACTGATGAAATAGATCTGGAAAACTAATCACCAAGCAGCATATTTCTACAATTATTTAGTTACCACAGGATGTCGGCTTTCGAACGCACTTCTTTCCGGCTACATGCAAAAGCCATACTCACTAAAAATGACTACTTAAATAGCATACACTCTTCCCATTGATTTTTGATGTCCTTTAAAATTCAATTATATTTCGTGGAAAACAAGATCACAATATTCATTCGTTTACTCATTGGGTAGCAAATCACGTTTTCTTTCAGTTTTATACTCGAAGGAAGGGTATAATTCGATTTTTAAAAATTTTAATTGTGGGATTTTCTAACACCGTGAAATGGCCGTTGATAAAACGCCATGTCTCTGCCTTTACCAATGGGACTTTTAAAGTTAAAAACATACTCACCGGTGGTGTGTTTTCTCTTTGAAAGTAAACTAATAAATTTTAAATGGTAATGTCTTGCACAAAAGACCAAAAATTATCACTGAAAATGGCAAAGCAAGGCAATAAATATGTTCTGCTTATTTATTAGCAGCAACCGTTATACTGAATGCAAAACGACTTGGTCAATACTTCTCCTAATCATTATGGATCGTTAAACGCCGCTCAATCGCAAAGGCATAAAAATATTCGTCTCGATCTACAATCCTCATCTGGTATTATGGCTTAAACATTCATAAGCCGACCCGTCCTCAAAGTAATTGTTGATAACATAGCTTATTGTTTGCATACACCTGGAGTTACTGCCCAACTCGTCTAGTTGTGCTTAAGGGTCGATCTAGAGTACGGTAGACAGTCACACACAGCAACCACGTATACATGCAGATAACAATGACTGACAAAAACTAAGGAGACTGGTATGACCACTTCTGCCTTATTAGCCCTCATCGACCAACCATGCACAACCTTGAGCTATTTGCAGTCTCCCGGACGCGAATCTGTGTACTTTCCGTTAGAAGTTTCATGCTCTAACCACTTTCCTTCATTTTACCTAGATTTTATACCGGATTGTAGTACAGAATCCGCTATTGCCATACTGCCTCCCTCGGTCAATATTTGTCATTTCTTTCTTGACTCTTCGTTTCACACCGTAATACAAACTAAGACACTTAACTATTGCAAAAAAAATCGTTGTTGGTTTCGCTTAGAGGAGATGGCTTCTCTCAAATCGTCATTCTCGTCTAATGCTGAAGTCTTCCTGAATAAACGTTAATCAGTAAATCAGAAAATGAATCAATTTTCCACCAGCAAAGTGATTGATGCAATTTCTTGTTGAACTTCAACAATGATGTTTAACTTCTCAGTCAGACCAGGAAAAGAAATTCCACAGAGGCGTTTTAGCTCTCAGTCCGAAGAAACAAACTGTCACGAAAAGAGGCGAGTGTTCGAGTCGCACGACAAAAGTGGCTCCGGTGCTTGGCCAGCCCTCTCCTTCCTCACTTAGAAAACGTTTGATTGACTTGTCCGAACAAGAATGTACAGCATTATATTAGGGACATCACTTCACGAACGAGGACATTTGAGGGTTGTTCGCAATTTCATGGACATCTGCATGCCATGTTAATTTAAAATGCTTACGAGAAGGCACAACAGTGCAAATAAAGTTAAAAACTAGAAATCCAAATATTGAACCCTACAACGTGCTTGGTGACTTTTGCCGAAATTGAACTTTTGATTCTATTTGCAAGTAGGTGAAATAAATTATTACTTGTATCTGTAATATCTTCATTTTAATCCTGGATTCAGATTGGTAGAATACGGTTTTACTTAAACCGTAGTGCTAGCATAAACATAAAAATAATATCCTGATAGGGTAAAGCCAAACTAACGTGGCACACGGAAACTTTGTAAAAAACATCATTTAGAACCACTTAAATAAACTAGCTTATATTGGCGGGACTGTGATCCTAAACACAAGGTATTATCTGATGGTCCCGGCTGTCATAGTTTGATAATGACGTTGATCTGCAGAATGATAACATAGCATTCAACATAGTTTGCTGTTTCCTGCGATAAAAAGGCCGAAACTACATGACTTCCCGAATTCGCACCACACAGTGATAACGATGGGGTCCTCCTTATAGTGGCGATGTTTCTGAGGCCTCTTTTTCACTTCTTCCAAAAATTGTGGAGATTATTACCCTCAGCTCCCCTAATATTATGAACTAACATTTATCTTCTCTTTAACATTATGACTGTGGGAGCATTGAAAGGGCCTCTCGTAGTTGCAGTCTTAAAGTTCTGATTAATTTCGGTAGTTTGTCTCAGTAGTATAACATTTGTCTCGAGCGTTTTAAAGCTATGTAGTCAGGCTTTTGTCACAGGCAAACACAGTTTACCCAACAGTTTTAGGTCCCCTGCGCTAACACCTGACGCAGGAGTCTTGTAAGTTGCAATTCGGCGATATACAACTCACAAAAAGCCTTCTTCTGCTAACGCAGACAAATGTGTACGGTTAAAAAATAGACTAAAAAATGACACATAAAACGTTCTGAATTAAACATCAAGGTTCCATTAATTTTAAATCTAAATCGGGTTCATTTTAAAGATTTTAACTGTGCCCATGGATATTATGACTGCTATGTCTGTGTAACTGAGTATTTGGCGCGTTGTTTTGTAAAGCTGTCCTTGTTGAAGAGAATTGGATGCTAAACACAAAG
>CACRXP010000676.1:42452-81832 GCA_902702965.1 Spirometra erinaceieuropaei | reverse complement strand
CATTAAAAAACCGTAAAAAATCCATAAGTCTAATCCTTTGTGGCTGAGTTTTTGCACAATAGGGACAGCAAGTGTAAGGTTACCCCTTGCACGTTAGAGAAACAGTAAACCACTGACATCGAAGAAAAATTAAGTGGGACTTAAGATGCCTCTAATATAACCTCACTAACATAAATGGAAAGGCTTCAGTTGGAGCTGGCTGGGTATCGCAGGTTGAGTGGGTTTTTGCCACAGAACGTAGTAAAGGAATGTTTTTAAATGAGAGCGGAATTATCAGTGGGGGCGCTCAGCCATCTATTCTGACAACAAGAGCGAAGTGCACTTTTTAGCCCTACAATTTGGGGTAGCTAGTTAGCCTCAGTTTCAAGAAACCCTGCAAGTCTCCGACCTTAATATCCACCCCCGTGTACAAGACGTAAAGGACGCCACCTTTCGTGTTAACCATACTATACCCGTATTCATTTTTGGGCAGACTAATAATCATCTTGGCGTCATCATATTCCGCTAGAAGACTATATTCAAGATCAATTCAATGAATACTTTACTGTTTCAAAACCCTGAACAGCCATTTATTAGTTAAGGTCTAAATTTTAAACGACAGCAATGGCATTGTTGCCAGCCAGACTAAAATAAACAGGCGTATCTTACAGTTTATTTCACAAAAATCTTGTCGGAAATATACTCCTTGCAGAGTAGTTCGTGATGAACTCCCGTGCCAGGCTTGCATCAGTAGTGCGGGTGTTCTAGTACTCACAGTTTGAAAATACTTTCACATTTTTAACAAAAAATAATATATCTCACCGTTCCCGTCGAGTCTTTGATCAACAGTAGGCAAGGTTGATCGCTTTGGCATGATGAGAAGAATGCTTGATTTTGAGGATTGAAAGTAATTTCAGTATGTTCACTATGCATTTCTGCTGAGGACAGGGTTGTTTTTCCCGCGCTTAGCTCTTCAAACTGGCGATACAGCGTCTTTAAACTGAATCCATGACATTCCGTACTGTATTTTAACGAAAGCTCAAGACCCTGCGATCTCAATGGGAGAGACGCAAAGAGCTAAAAAGAAAGTTTTAAGCGCAGAATTTGGTACTGAGATACCGGCAACAAGCCAAAACACAAAAATACATCGACCTCGCAGTAAACATTGCCCCATTCTGAAAGTTGGGTGAATATTTGAGTCGAAGCCCATCAGTTATAGCGGGACATTCGCGTTATATTAAAAACCTGGCCCCAGGCAGTCTGGCGTATACATATATGCTGGATAATTTGCATAATGACAGCACAAACAATATCTAAAATTTCGTCAGTCCGCTGTACGCCATTACGCCAGTACGCTGCCGCTGCATGATACAGCTGCAAGGCTTAGACTAGTCAGTGGTTCCACCATCATTCCGGCGTGCCAGTATGCACAGAAGGTGGGCCTCTTACGCATCGTTTTATGCTCAAGCTTTATTGCTGTTAGTATCCCGAGAGTTAGGGGAAAGATTGACTCCATGTTATTACCGACAAAGACAAGGGAGACTGGAATGAACATTTCTGGCTTATTAGCCGTCGTCAGCCAGTCATACCCAACCACGAAGTGTGGAACACCCGATGCTCGAACTCGCGACCTGTTAGTTATAAGTCCACGACTCTAACTAACAGGTCGCGAGTTCGAGCCTCGGGTGTTCCACACTTCGGGGTTGGGTATGACTGGCTGGTGACGGCTAATAAGCCAGAAATGACCATTCCAGTCTTCCTTGTCTTTGTAGGTAATAACATACTGCCTATACCATGCGTGCTGTGCGGCTGCTGGTTGGGGCCGAGAGAGAGCCCATAAGACACAACGGAACGGGTGAGTTCCGTAAGAACGATCGGTAATTGCCCCATGCCACTGAATGATTGAATAACAAAAAACGTGTCCAACAGGATACTGAGAGCCGAATTTTGGGTATCTTTGATTGTCTGTTAATTTTTTTCAATTTGAAAGCTTCGCATTTTATCACAAAGGTGTTAAAAAAAGACGGAAGGCAGTAGTGTGGTGCATTTCAAGGCAGGAAAATGATGGGAAAACAGGGTTACAGTGAAGACTGTAGAATACAATCGGGAAATTGTT
This sequence comes from Spirometra erinaceieuropaei, assembly GCA_902702965.1. Taxonomy (NCBI): domain Eukaryota; kingdom Metazoa; phylum Platyhelminthes; class Cestoda; order Diphyllobothriidea; family Diphyllobothriidae; genus Spirometra; species Spirometra erinaceieuropaei. The sequence goes on along the minus strand of CACRXP010000676.1, from coordinate 79,737 downwards.
ATAATTCTAAGCAGTCTGATTGAACGGCAAAAGTGGGAGAACTCAGACAGATCGGCAGAAGTATCGACATTCACGCCAAAACTGGGTTGCAATGCGGTAACTCTACAGTAAATGCTGAAGAACATTGTTTTGAGCTGGCTGGTATATAAAAATGGGCAGATAGAACATGTGAAGAATTAAATAAATTTTGCTTGGAATATTATCATAGCAATGGCCTTCTTCGATCAGGCTTCAGAAACAGCTCTTCCCGTCGTGTCTGGGGCTCACTGTAGAATCGCAACTGACAGTGGCATAGCGACCAGGAATATATGCTTTTGAGTAATTCAGATAAAGACAGGAGAGGCTAGAATTGCCAATTTTTGACTCAGTAGACGTGTTTGCTTAACCACACCTAACCACAAATTCGGATTATCTAGGATTTGAACAGAAAATTTTCGGCCATTGACTTAATGGTAGGGCCTTGAACTCAATGACTGAAGACCCCCTGTTCGAAGTACAGGTGCTTCAAACCTGGGATAGTGTATACGTTTCTTATGGCAACAAATAAGCCAGTTGTTACTTTTATTCCTTGTTTTTGTCGAACTGTCCTTGAGCACATATTTACATCATGGTTTTTAAAATATGTCACGCCATCGACTGTTCTCAGCTTTCACTGCCTTGCTATGACATCATACTAATTGAAAAATTGCGATTGCTTTCATTTTCACCACTAACGGCATTTTGCGGCTTTATACACCGGGGTTTGCTTTTTGCGTCTATAATAACAAGTGTACTGGGCTTAAATTCGGCAGCAGTTTTAAAAAATATGCATCATAGAGGAAAACAAGCATACTTTAGTGCACATTGTTTGGTTGTCTTCTGTTAGCAGTCAACGATATCTGAATCACAGCTGCTGACAGACCTGATGTGTTAACCCAAGTTAGGGTGGTATTCTCACCGCTAGGCATGCTGGTGGTGATCAGGATTAAATTACCGCGGGATGAGCGTTCGTCTACGTATTTCGCTAGCAGGACGGTTGCGGAGGTGCTTGCGTTGTGGATTCCTAACTTCAATGTTTAACTGGACTTACCTATACGTCGCCCAGCAAGTAGAATAAAATGCTGCACGCCATCTCAACGTAGCCTATTGAGCTCCGAAAGTTCGGTGCCATGACTATAAGTCTACGTACAAGAGACTATTGCCTAAAGGTCCGCCAAACCGGTTTCCACTATTTCCTTCCTTACATCTTTGTCCCATCTAGTTAGAAGGAAGAGGAGTAACTGCTTTAGCGTAGCTTTACATAGAGAAGAATAGGACTGTTGAATCCATGGGCTCGAGTAAACATGCTCATCTGAGATATTGAACCACTCAGTTTTCAAAATTGTAATTTCTATTGGCGTTTTTTACATCTATCTGGTTAACAAAGTGAAGAAATGACGACAGAAACTTCGGGTTTCGCCAAAATTCCGAAAGATTAATGGCATTAAAACTACAGCAACTTATCCTAAGGTTCACCTTACTCTGCCGAAACAGACGGTATGAAGTGCTGTGCAGTTAAGTTCCTTATTGCTGTTTTATATTTTGTTGATGATAATTTTCTAGTTGGTTCGTTTCTTTACAGAAAAATGACATAATTGTCGAGTACGCGCAAATAGTAATACCTGATATCCAGAAACATTCAGTTTTTTTTGGAAGCAAGACGCAGACCTCATTAGAAATAACGCCTCACGATGTCCTATCGATACCGGTTGAGATTAAATTATTGGCCGCAGATTTGTTCATTATGTACCCAATCAGTATTTTGGGCTTCAGGTCTCGACGCTCGTCATTACTCTTAGCACCTTAGTAGAGGGGCGCTCACTGATCGTGTTACGGATTCCTGTTATGCCTTAGGGCTCTCTCTAGCCTAACTAGCAGCCGTACAGCGACCGAAAAAGAAAATGGAGCCCAGAATAGCTCTTTCTGACTTATTAGCCATCGTCAGTTAAAAGTAGCCATCACAGTCTCCCTTTTCTTTGTCGGTAGTCATATTTTACCCTCAAAATCTTTTGGGCCGCGTCAAAGGCTTTAGTATTTAGTTCTTTTTTCATACATTCGGCGAGCAAATCGACTACGTTCGAGAACCACGTTTAGACTCATATTTGTCATTTTCAATGTCGTTCTATCGTCAGACACCGTTATGGCCCGCAGAAAAGTTAACAGCATAGCCACAGCCCGCTGTATTGATTTGTTTTAGCAATATTTGCACCGTGCGATTATTTTAGGAGCCATTCTTTACATGCTGTTACGTTTTGTTATAAAACAAACATGGCAATGCAAAAGTAAATGTTTTTTTCAAGATGGCAGATCAACGACTGTTAAAGCCGAGCAAAGCCACGACAATGAACAACAAAGCACAAGGCCACTGACTAGATAGTATGATGAAGTTAAATTACAAACTACGAACTTTGCTTTAGAACAATGATGGAGGATGTCTGACTGTGTGGTTAAAGAGGGTCCAATAAGATGATTCCATGAGAATAAATCGCATTATCAGAAACGTTTTAATGACATATTTTGGACTGTGCGCTGTAGCACGTATGACACGTTATTGTATGCTAAAAAATTTTTTACCTGTAGAAAGATTATGAAACCAACTTGGAACTCTTTTTTCAGAAAAAGTTATGTAATTCGAATAAATGAAATTTAATCTATCCCTTTGAAGTTTTGCAGCTAGCGTTATGAGTGCGGTTGACACTTATTTATTTTTGCCCCTTCTAGGTATTATTCAGATCCGCTAATCTGTCATATTGGTTAATAATGAATGTGCATTGTGATTTATTGGGTCGTTGTTGATAATGTTATACAATTGTTTTGCATTTGCGGATAGGGACATTTAGTTGAATTCTAAATTACAAGACATAGAACAGATCTCATGAGCATAAGGTCTTTGTAAAACATCCATCTGTTCAAGTAACTCTGACGGTTTAAATTGGGGGCGAACCGTTTTATGCTACTGCCTTGCTTATCCAGGAAGGAAGGCTGCCAGACATTTTTGGATTATTAAAACCAAAATAACCAATAATCTCACATTGACGATGCGCATTCAAAGATATCTGGATTGCGGTTCAGCCATTCATGGTTAGCTATCTAGGAAAGACAGATTTAAACGTAAACATTTCTGCCGACATATTCCTATTCATTACATTGCACCTTAAGCACACAGACATGAATTTCGGAAGCTTTCATTTAAGAATTTAAAAATTATAAAGTTTCCCCAAAGGGTGATTTATGAAGAACCCGCAAGTCTAACAACACACTGGAAAATGGACTGTGTTTTGATTTGTTAACCTCAAAAGAGGTAAACTCCACAAAACTCGTCAGCCAATAGGTGGCTACATTAAATTTTTCGAAGAATGACATGGAAGATTGAAAAATTCGCTATTAAACGAACACAAGTTATTTGACAGATTTACCACAAAGTAGAGTCCTGTCTTCAAAACAGATTTCACTGAAAGAAATGGGAACGTAAGACTGAAATATTTAGATAATTACGGCTTCTTCTCCCAACTGGCATCAATCTACAAACTACTAACTCCCAAGTTAGAAAACGCATATGAAACACGCGGCCTTAAGCCGATGCTAGTCGGATCAAATATACAAGTACCTCGATCTGCATTTATGGGTTTCTTACTGCTATAGGGGGTAGACCATCAGAAATAACCAGCCAACTTAATTAGGATGCAAAATGGTACCCTTTTTCGTGTCAGTTTTTGCAACTGGTAGTTCAGTATACTTTCCGTTCGTCTTCTGTATAAGGTCGTTTCAAATACGGATATGCACAATATTGTGGAGCAGTTTTAAACACAGGCCGTTATGCTATAAATCGTTCTCTGCGCACATCTAGCAGAGCGAACGAGGACAACGTCGATGACCAAAATACACTTTTGCCCGCTTTCCAAAAAAAGAAAATAATAAAAACAGGGAGCTTCAAGTAGCAGTTTGTTCGTTTTCCACTATGAGGTCATTCTAGAAGAAACGCAGTCGACATATTTCCTCTTATAGAAATCTTACTTTTGAGATATCAAAAATAAATTGCCAGACGAGTGCTGTTTGCGTTATTGCGTGAATAAATTACTTTATACCCACCGCTTTATATCAATCAGCAGGCATAAACATTTGGTTGTAAAATAAAAGACAATTTCGAGATGTTCTCTACTTTTCCTGTAATCTGGAGTACATTTAATAAAAGTCACAACTAAATACGGTAAAAACGGTAAAAATACAAGGCAGAAAAATGTGATAATTTTGTTTTAAATCTTACCTCACTGGCTCGCTCTTTGTTCAGGATATGACTTGAAAGAAAATCGAACGGGGTAAGTAAATCCATTTTTTCGACTTCCAACGGTTTGCCGGGAGTTCCATGACGCAGGATTAATTCCTCTTCACTTATCAGCTAATAGAAAACTCTATGTTAATAAGTTCTCAAGTCGACACATTTGCGAATAATACGAATTAAAACATGCCGACCATTGGGAGCCATTTTTCGAATTAAATGTTTGCAAATAGTCCATCTGTTTTTTCATAAAGATGTTAGTCCCAAGTAGCTTTGTTGTCAGCCGCTGAGCCAGCACATCATTAAGTACGCAACTATGTGGGAATATTTATTTCGGCCATTAAAGTGTGATTATCTAACAACGTAAGTTTGAGATAGCGGAGTGAATTTTTTGACTTGGCTTTTATTGTTGAGAAAAGTTCAAACAAACTCGATCATTTGAATCATGGTCGATACTGTCTTAGTGCGCAGTGACTAGAACTGTACGCACAAACTCTGTTTAAAAGAAAGATCATCTTAGCGTTGCGTCCCACAGTTGAAGTTCGAACATAACTGCAGGCATCAACATACCAAAACAGCTGACTCGTGCGTTTACCAGTCAGTGGCGTTTAAAAATGATTGTAAAAGAAAGGTGAACTTGTTAGACCCCAGGTTTCAACTAATACACGATAAATGCACTTTTCCAGAGAAGAGTAGCTGGCAGAATGTGCTAAAATAAAAAAACGCATTTTTCTCAGTTTGCCGTGGATTATCCTCTTGTTGCCTTTTAATTTTAAAAAAACGGCAGATCTTCGCTCAATCACTTAAAATAGCACATTTACAATTCTTAAAGTATTTGTTCAATTTCGATTATCCTGATTTTCATGCGTGGTCAAATATACTGACGAAAATATGCTAGAAAGGAACCGCGTACCTCCCACTCCAAAGACGATTGTCTAAGCATGTCGAAGGCCTCCTTTTCCTCCCTAAAAGACGGTGTGCAAGGTGAAGGCAGGGAATCGAAGAAAGTGTCGCTGTCAAACGTCCCCGCATGGTCAGAAAACAGTTCTTCGCTACTCCCTATGGACATTGGTCTCCTTGTGCGTTTTTCCCGAGGCGTAGCAGTTTTAATTAAATGACTTAGACTGCCGAGGTAATTGCGTGGGGAAATAGTGCCTGAGGAGCGTTTATGATCGGCGTTGAGTCCAGGAATGAGATTTTCGAATGGAGATACAAAGGAAAAGAGAGTTTTTTTGTTGGTTGTTGGGAGTTCACTTAAATCCTTTGATGAGACTGACTGGGAGTCATTTTCGAGTTTCTCCGGTGTTTTAACATTTTCTTCGCTCAGGCAAACCGAAGCCAAGTTAGGGCCGCAGCTGCGTAGGAAGTCGTGCAGTTCCTTCGCCCTGTATTTTTTCCAAAGATAAATTGGGAGAAAAACAGTTAGTGTACGAGAAATTTTAACCATTTAGCAAGCGGAGCTTATAACCATTTACTTTTAGGGCGTACTTTAGAGTATGCGTGACTAAGTGTCATAAAAAGACTACAGGCGACTGCATATTTTCACTTTCAACTAACTAAGCTTTGGCAATACTTACATATGCAAGATTAGCTTAGCAAAGAAAGCGTCAGAATTAAGATATTTATGACGTAGCGGGTTCGGACTTTCATGTGGATCGTTAAGAAAGTTGACCGGACTCAGAATCAGCAAGGAAAGCAAGGTCGACGCCTATTGCTGCGTTCAAAAGTACCTTAAGTATTACAGTCCAAATTCTTTCTGTCGTAACGGTGGCTACCTTGGATGACAAAGCTCCAAGACCTGAAACGTTAGTACAGAAATCACCCTCTTGAACTTATCAGTTGTAATCTTAGCTAAAACGTCAATATGTTATTGGATTGTTGTACGCGGAACTTTAAAGCTACTGGTTGTTTTAACTCAACCACGCCGTGAATCATGTAACTGTAGACCACGTGCCGAAACTTACTTGGATTTCGGGACGAGAAACCACTGCGCGCCTGTAGAATTTACTTGGTTTGGTTGTGATAGGCAGAATTTTCTTGAATTTTTGACTGAGCAACAGAGAAAAACTTCTGAATCACTAGGTGTTAATTCTTTGGGACTCGATTCATCTAAAAGCCACGAAGAGGCAAGCTTTTAAAATGATTAAAATATTTTCTCACGTTGCAGTTGGGTGGATTGGTAAATTGACCCAAATGCAGTCAAACGCCAGGTCCCCAATCGAGACCTAGTAACTCAGGTGGTTTAGGTGTTGGTTGTACACAATCCCTGCACTTGCTCTTGTAGATTTTACCCCCACCGAAGTCGCCGAGTTTTTAACAGTTTGATCAGGTGAATTATGCAAATCTTCCAAAACTTACTAAAAGTGACACTGTTTGGAAATTTTCAACTTTACTCGTGAGGCATTGGGCCTATTAACAGTGGAGAAGGGTTCCGCAATGGAGAGCTAGGGGAAGGAAAACTATGACCAGTGATCCATCGTTGGTCGAAAGGGGGGAATCAGAAACAGAGTCCTGGTTTTCATTCAGTAGGAGTTAAATGTGTATGGCGTACCTATAGACCAAACACGAATTTTATACGATAGAACCAGCGAAAATCAGGTGACGTTTCCATCAAGGTAATGAGAATAATTTCAGCAGTATCGGGGTCGGCAAGATCGGTAGTGTAAACCGGAGCATAAGAACAAGAAACAGCGGTCATGTTGGCGCATAGCCTCTCTATTTTTATCCAAGTCCTACGGAGTTAAACAGTTTGATCGACTAACAAGTGCGACTAGATATTTTAAGGCAAAAAGAGTTCCACACTGCTTTTTTGGTCCGACAGTAAAGATAGCTTGCTTTTAACCCCTGTCTGGACGTGCATAGTAAAAGCCAAAAGAGTTTGCCGCCTCGTAAGTTACGCGACCCCTTTTATATGTAGTAAAATGAATACTTCCTATAAATGTCCTGTTAACTATTTTCCTTCCGTCTTATACTGATCACATTTGAATATTTAACACTTAAACGTGTGTCAGGTTCTGTTTGGCAAAAGACAAGGGCCGCAGTGAAAAGCAGCTGAATTACGATAGGGGCAAAATAAGTAATGCTAAAGTTTATGGAATTCTCCACAATATTATGCAGAGTTGTCATCTAGGTCGGCGATCTGTCTTACCTCGATAAGCATCAACAGTCAGCCTAAGAAAGTTTTTTAAACTTATGTAATCTGTTGCTGCTTCGCCTAGGATGCTATTTGCGGCAGGATTTCGGGATCTGCTCCTCTAACTATAAGTGAGCATTTTGTATATTTACGTCCATGCGCCTAAGAACTCGCCTGGTTCGTTGTCCTTACATACGAATTGCGAGTTAAGTAAAGTGTCAAAAGGCATTTTGCCATAATGACAACCACATTTATAGTTAACTTTAAACCTTTATTGTTATCCCTCTGGCAGATCTCCAGTTTGGGAAACCGGTAATTGCATCCACAAATTTTACATCCTTAAAAAGACAATCCAATGATTTGCAGTCATCTACTCTGGCAATGGCATGCTGTTAATAACTGCAAGGTCTCAGCTATGCCTGCGCACGATAATTCCAGGACACTTTCATTCCTCTTTGAATGCTATCATCAAATACTATGGAAATGCAGGGAAAATTCTGTCGGTAAAGAAGGTAGAGACAAGAGCAACCGGCGCATGCACTAACGAAACGGGAAACCAAGTCGCAGCGGTCACAGATACTGACAAGCGTTCCGAATCCCAGTCCGCTCTTGGAAACCGTTAGACGCCTTCTTACACTGCAGACCGGACGCAGTCATCAAGTGTCATATACAAAGAAGGAAGGACACACTCCCATAACAGGAAACAGCTAAAGAGATTCTAAGTTGAGAACAAAGTTTGTTGAAATGCGGATTACGAAATTAAACAGCAGCCGCGAAGAGCAGTGGCGTCAGATCTCAGTTCGCGGCTCATATCACGAACCCAACCAAACGTTTAAAGTCGTCGAGGCCGGATTTAATGCGAGCAGTGGCAGTTACTTGGGCCGCGACCTGTTTCAGTCACACATCGCTGTCCCACAGTCTATTAATTAGCGCAATATACACCCCTATGCATATTCACTGATGAAAATTTGTCTGGGCAGAAACATCGGCTGTATGGCAAGGCCGCAAGTGAACAGTTTCTAACGTCAGTACCAGTGAACCAAATGGTAGCGTAATTATCACGCTAGGGAACAACACGGTTGATGCACGTGCGACATTTTACGACTCGGACGCGGACGAGCAGGAAACTAACACACCAACTACGGACACCAGCTATGAATGTGGCAGATGGTAATTATGCTATATATGTTGCTGCTTTCTTTCTGTAGGCCCATATGATGGTGAGCTATAGTGAGATATAGAAGCAACTGATTCCCGGAACTCACATCATCGCCTGTATTAGCGGTGTCGCCAATTGTTCACTATGTGGAAATCCGTCAGTTTAAGTGCAGCGTCTTTGCATTTATTCAGTAAACATACCCAAAGATAAGCATGAAATCTCAATCAGTATTTAAGTGCCCGGTCTGTTATAAATGCATCTTACTGTTTTTACTTTAACGAATCAAAGATAAACAGTACTTTCAAAATGCTCCACTGCCTATTATTTGTGTACAAAGACACTCTTCAAATTTGTTTTGCTCAGAATGTAAGTCAATTGGTAACAAAATTTCGGTAAATAAAAACGTCTTGACTATCCGTGTAACAGAAACCATACCGTCCGCTGTTATGGCACCAGAAGGGCAACTGACATAATTTGACGTAGAAAAATCGGGTGTTTCTTTTGAAGTTGCTGTGTCAGTCACTTCGTTCATTTGCATGCTTCCGCTTTTTGAAAGCCTTGAACAAACAAAATATAATTCAGACAATAAAAAAGCCAAATGGGCTAGACTAATGATTGATTTTGACACAACTAATAGGTATTAAGATAACGAGGCCTTTAGAAAGCATCGCAGAAGTACAAACATCCTTAGGAACTGCGGAATAGTTGTTTCATTTTCCTGAATTGCTTAGGAACGTCACATTAAATGCGTTCTAATAAATTAAGAATTTTTGCTTTTCTAGGTCAGCCAACCACGCCTTTAAATGCTCCAAAGTGCGACCAGCCATAAATGTCACGTGAGAGACAATTAGCGAGTGGGTAGTTGATTTTCGTGTGGTCGGCCCCAGATATAAGCAATCGTTGGCTCAACGTCCATCCTGATGTAGGATCGGCTTTGCTTTAGCGAAGCCAAAACATGTGGTCTGCCACTTTGGGGGCGGCATTAGCACTGAGCAGCGCATCCTTCCTCCAACCTGGAAGAATGTATTCCCAAAGTCGGCACCTGGACCTTTGTAATTACAGGGCAAAGTGAGGCGAAAGACTTGGAGGCAGAGCCTGAAGGTCGACCTGCTTTTATTTTTTTCTCTTCTCCACTAGAGTCGGCTGCCCTTGGGGCTTTCTAGTCAACGGACTGTGGATACGGCCTACCTGTTTCCTTGGAAATATGTATTAGATTTTGTCAACAGTTAGTAATAATTACGGTCAAATTATCTACTCAACGGCCCTGCACTTAGCAAAGGAAAGGTATTTCTCAGGCTAGAGTACAAATTAAGCGGATTTAAACCAAATGTCTGAGAGGCATGATTTACAGAAACACAAAATGTATATTCCGAAAATTCAATGAGTTAACGAATACATAAAACACAAAATACATAAATATAAACATAAAATAAACTGCGTTTTAAACAGAAGTGTGCTATTCTACTACAAATGCAAACGCAGAACTGTAGGGCTAGGTCTGGAGGAGACAGAGATTTCATATGTCGGTATTGCGTCCTTACCTCCCAGAGGCACCTTTCTGACTTTCACTTTCGGGTTAATAATTCCCAAAAATAGTTACTGCTTCTGCGTTGGGACAGTAACGTTAAATCGCAGGCACATCTTCATACGCAGCGTTTACTAACAAGTGTCAGTCTCATCAAACAACATTATCGGAATGCTTTTAATCTCAGGCCGACATCAGAAAACGAACTTACGAGTACCAAAATCACTCACTTGATATCAAATTTTGTTCTAAGTATGCCTCTAGATGCATATGGCCACGTAAGAACTTCCCAAGAATTTCAAAAATTTACTGTATATTTAATACAAGCATGTTTTTGGATGTCTATAAGTACCAACTAAGGAATATAGCTCAACTGCTGAATGAAGACTTGCGTTAGGACAAGTAGATGCAATCTTTCGAGATTTATTCGGGAGGAGAAACTAGAATATAGCAAGTTTGTCAAATATATGACGCTGCATTCTACTTCGCGTCGAAAAGCTGATCAAGATGCATCTAGAAAAACACAATAAGTCCGAAGACGTTATCGGTAATCAGTGGGTTTGGAACAGATCAGAAAGTGGCTGTGTTATAACGCGCATACCTGATGAAGTAATAATATAGAATTTCTACTCTACGTTACTGATAACTGTTAAAAACTCTGTTTTTCCCCTAAAGCGTTTAGTCTACGCTACTGTTTTTGCACTTTTAAAATTTGTACCCTACATTTGAGCAAGATGAGTCATCATCACAACCGAACGCACTAAGCGAACAATGTAATTGCGAATTGGTCTAGCGTTTCTAAATTCAGTATTGGAGTCGCTAATTATGGAGAACGTCTTAACTATTTCCGATATGGAACACAGGGTCGTTATAGCTTAAATTTCACGATCTAAAATTTGCAAGCCTATTTTTTTCGGACTTATTAGTGTATCCAAAGTGCAGGGACATCAAACATCAAATATTTAGTTGTTCGGAGAAATTTAAACAAATACTGTCTCTAGGTGTAAATGCGCTATATTTTAGAACACACTAACCTAACAATAAGATTGGTTATATATGGAGACTACGCAGCCGTAAACATAAACAATGTGGCATTCTTAATGGAGTACCTTAAACGCCTCTATTGCTCAAAGTCAATTTAGGCCAAAGATAAAATGTAGGCCTTCTGGGAAATATTTTTGCATAAACAATTTGCTGTTACTAAAATTCTCTTTAGCGAAACTTGATTTGGACATCAACAACGGTGGCAATGGATAATTTCGAATTTTTAAACAAAACAAAAGATTTTATCAGACATGCCTTTCACTCATATGGCTGTGGGATCTTGAATGAGGCTAGCTAAATACACTGACTGACTGAATACATTTGAGGTTAGTCAGGTAAATAATAGTGCATTGAGGAAGAAAACACATTTTTGAACAAAAGGCGTTGTCTATTCAGCTAGCAAGTGCTTGTATACATATGATGCAGTCATATGTCCGTTTGTAATTCATACTCATATTCCGCAATAAATTGCCGACTTAAAATGCCGATTGTGGGAGTATTTATAATTTTATCATAAACATTTTGGTTTGCAGACGCTAAGGCATTCCACAATTTGATTTGTTATCCCTGACGAAGGACCAATTCTCGCTGATGAAAAGATACGCGGAATTGATCTTGTCGTTCGGGATTCGCAAGTGTAAAATTAAATTTGAAGACGTTTTTTTAAAAAATATTTCTTTCCGTACATCTAGTGCGTTGGAAACTTTAATATCAGAATACAGTCAGTACTCAAGTGCGATGCAATTTCTGAACAAATAATACAAATAATTTTGCTTCAAGCAGAAGGAAATATTTTCTTGCGAATAGTTTAATCAACATCAAATAAGCAATGATTATTCAGTATGAACTAAACTTAGTATAAGCACCCAACCTAAAAAAAACAAATCGGTTGTGTCCTCTATTCCGATAGTACTTATTAGGTTTAGTTAATTTTTAAATAAACCTAATAAGCACTATCGAAATGGAGGATACGACCGCTTTGTTTTTAGGGTAGATGATTGTATTAGGTTTATTTTGTGCTAAATAATCATTGCTGATTTGGTATTGATTAAACTCTTTGTAAGAAAATATTTCTTTTTGCTTGACGCAAAACTATTCGCACCCCAACTGCAATCATAATCCGTTAAGTATATGCATTTTGCAGTTAGTCATAGGAGTTGGAAGCTCACCTGGGACGCTTAATAAAAAAGAAAACAGATGGGTCCTTGTACAGTGCAACCGATCTCAAAGTGTCGTTCGGCATTTCAATTGCAGACAGAGAATCAGGTTGATCAGTATGATTACTGTCGTCAGAAGGTAAGAAGGTAAGCATTTCGGAGGTGACGAACAGGGATCCCCTTGCGAATTTCTGAAAGTAGGTGAAACCCTATGGAAATATACTGCAAACCTAACTGCGCACGTAAAATAGCTTAAGTAACCAATAATTTAAAATAATAATTTCACATTATTTCGTTGTGGTAACTGCCGTACATGTGTTAGGAGTTTTTACACTGCCTTTTTGTGAAAATACAAATAATAAACCAGAATTCATGTGGAAAAGCTAACATTTCATCGCGACAATAATCGATCATCAAGCGAATCAACTTCTAGATCCCACGCGAGGTAACAAATGAGTACATCTGCCGTTAAAATTCTTATCAGATTCCCAGTTAGCCTTTTTATTTATACGTATTCCCGGAATATGGTGCTTAAGGACTGCAAAGCAAGGATAGTCCTCTAGAAAGTTTACCAGCTAAACCCTGCCTTCAAAATCAGGTCTAAATAAAATGGAGTCGGAAAGCTGTTAATTAACGATGAAGAGCACTGAAAAGGAGAAGGCTCTTCGGAAAATCGAGTTTTACTCGTAAATTTTCAGGTCGGTGACACCGACCCGTCGTCGGACGAAATGAACAGAGGGGAACGTGAAATGGGCGACTAGGTCGGCTGTTGTGACAGGACAGACAACGGCAAACAGACAGCTGGATGCGCGATAAAGAGTACGTTTAAAATGGCCGTCTCAGTCTCATATCATTATGGGCAATTGTAAATGAGTAATTCGGATTGGTAATCATATAACAGAGTCGTTTTTATGTAAGGAAGGCATGAGACTGAGGACGAAATCTCTTCGAAAGGACAACTTTCCTATTATTTCCACATTTTATTGTTTTGAAAGGAAATAAATCTTCCTATATTTAGTTTGGCACAAGCTGTCTTTGCTCTATGCATATTTCGTTCAAGATATTTTCACCGATAATATTGGGGATTTGACTCAAGTATATTTATTAATTCATGGAATGTAGCTCATGGTAAGAAGCATTTTCTTTGTTTGACACCTAAAATGGAGAATTCAGCTAGACACACCCAGACATTAGTTTTCCGGACAGAGCTTTCTCTGTTTCACGTTACGTTTGTATGTAGGTAAAAAGAAACCCAATATATTTACGAAAATCTTAGGTACATATTGAGTCCCCTATCTAAACTGCCTACAGACGATGGTGAAAAGATTGCAAAGTCAGAGTTTTGGCTTGCCATGTTGATGAATACTTTGTCCTACTCGGCAGCAACAAAACTCATCGACACCAACAATACATGAATTCGGGCGTCCCAAATATACGCAAAGCAGTAGTGAAAGAAATAAAAAAGCTGACCGCCCTCAGTGAACGCATACTTGTCCGGCCAAATCAGTGGCCAGCTGATAATGAATAAACGTTGGCCGCCCACAGAAAAGTTTCAGAAAATATGTGAAATATGTGAAATATGTAAAATTTATTGACGCATTATGTGAGTCGATCGGAACTCTATTAAGCATCCTAACACTCAAGCAGGGTGACGCTCCTCACTTCCAGAAATTCCTTTAACCATCACTCACTACGCGTACTTCTCAAACAGAACGAATGTTCCCAAGAATCCAAAATGGATTTATATATATTTCGCATATAAAAATCTATACGACCGCAGCAAAGTTTTCAAATCGGTTGGAGAATAGTTGAGCCACAGGTTAAGCTTAAAGTTCGGTCACCAGGAGCTGCGTCTGGAAAACCCCGCCTCCAAATGCGTCGGCGGCAAGTTTAAAACAAGCGGTTAATAGTGGCCAAATGTGCAGCAAGATAGGTCCCATATCTTGATCCCAAGCCGAACTCGTGAATTCGCATAAAAAAACCCGCAATGAAGTCGACTCTACAAGAACCATGCCACCCCTCCTATAAAGTGACGTACGTCATCCGACTTTCACTGAATAATGGAAATAATCACTTTCTTCTGTCCTCTAAAGCCCTGCGCGTGTAGCCATTTAAGCAGGTCACGCAGTGACGAGCAGTCGATTACGGAGCACCCATCTTGATCTTTGTCGGCAACCCATAAGAGCGCATTTCTTATCAGAATCCAATCTAATTCCGAACAAATCATAAAAAGGCCTTGGAATCTGTTTTAAACCTTTCAAAAAACCACTGTATGATAAAATGCAAGTCCCAGAGGCAGATTAGAAGACTCGATCACTAAAATTGAAACTTTATTCGCGGTCGAAGCTCACGCAAGTGGTGCCTCTCCTGAACAAAATTTAGTCACGGTGAATTTGAAGCTTTAGTATGGTTCGTGGGATGAACTAGGACATTGGTTCTCACTATTGCTAGAGTCTTGGTGGTTCGCGTCAACAGTTATTTTTCAGTTTAGTTTATGCAGTTGTTTGGTATGTAGCTGCCCCTGATTCGTTAACCGAGTAAAAACGTTGGCGAGGTTTGGTTCTGCGGTACCATTTGACTAATACCACATGTTTAGCTTACTAAAACAATTTTGGGTAACGTATCTGACTAAGCCACTTGCTAGATTAGGAAGGGATAGGGAACGAAAGCAGAGCTCGAAGCACGCGCAGGAAAGCGAGTGAAGGTGGCCCGTACACGCCCCCACTCTTCTCGACACAGCCACTCGCTAGATACAGAGAATAAGAAGGGCGTAATCAGGACTGGAAGGCGATTGTGGGAACCGCGTGGTAATTCGCAGTGCGTGGCCACTGAAGTGGAACCGACGGACTTTCTCGCCGTCGCTACAGTTCCGTTAGCAATTCTCCTTAGCCACTCACTGGATTAAGACAACAAAGAGGGCGCAAACAGGACCAGAAGCACGTGCAGGGAAGCGCGTGTAAACTGATATCTGAAATGAGCGAGGCTGGCGTATAAGCACTCCTCCCTCCGTGGCACAGTCACTCGCTGAATTAAAATGGTAAGGAAGATGCAAATACGTGATATTTGTCAAGTTAACTTTTTCCCATCTTCCAACTTTTTTTAGAAAGCTGACCATATGGGATCACTCCAGTAGGGATGCTGGACCAACCCTCGTCCAAACCTTTTCTACGATGCCAGTGGGTTCTTTGGCCTTCTTATGTGACGCCTGATAGTTGCGTTCGGTATGTGTGCGACCACAACTCCAAGCGGTGTGAAAGGACGACCGACGACGTTCGAGGCGCACTTGGAGTACGGAGCACTCGCCAGAAGGCGGACCCAGTAAGATTTGCTCTTCGCGTTTGCGTCTGTACCTGTTGCTTAAGTTACATAGCAACCACTTATTCTAAGCACTCGCCCAAGATATTACCATTTCCCTATCCTTACTTCTTGTGCTATGCGGTTGGTTTCAATGCCGTTGTGCAGCTACTTTTATGACTGATAGACTGGTTGCTGTTGAAACGTAGAACTTACGTCGTGTTTATCAGTTGACTAGCACTTTAGATTTGGCTCGCCGCAACCTTTCGCCAGACGAATAAATCAAGAAAATCCACTTATTCATCTTCACTCTTCTTTATCTAAAACTGTATGTTGAAGTAGTCGTCATAGACTTATTGTTTGAATGACAGCAACTGCACGCATCCGATAACGATGGATGAATCAAAAGCATAACAAGCTCAGTATTTCTACCTATGGTGTCCGGAGACCAATGAATCCAACGATTTTACGATCAGCTCCAACCTGAGTTGTAAGCTACCTGAACCCATTTGCCTGCAGTTCACCTGCTAGTAAACTATTTTGTCGAAAGCGAAGTGCATCATGATGCAAAAGGTCAAGCGTTTGGAGAATTTTGGGCAGTTTTAAGACAGTCTCCGCTTCATGGCAGTTGTCCTATGAAATAGATCGATGATCTCGACAGCCACATTCGATGGAATCTGACCACTTTTTTTAAATTCGCCAAAACTTTATTTTGCTCACCAGAGGCAGCATCGTGTGAGCTGCGACCTGCTTCATTTATGCAGCGCCGTCCCACAGTCTATGAAAGGTGCGGTGCTCTGCCCCCCCCTGCCCTTCACTCCCACCGCAAAAATTTATCGCAGCGCAGAATAATTGGCCACGCGGATCGCGTGTGTGCGAACGCCGTTTCCATTGTCAGTATCTATGAGCCAAACTGCCTCTTGATAACCATACCAACAACTAGAATGGGGGATGAAATTGGGGCATTTTACGACTCGACTGCAGACGAGCAAACGAACACTGCACGATATACGACAATAGACGATGAATACGGTAGATGGCTATTATGACAGATGTGCTATTGTGAGGTAACTGCGTTCTCTGACTGATGTCTCTCATGCGTGTCTATCAGTTTTATATATGTAGCCCTCTCCGGCCGTTCGTCCGACAAAGAATCCGAACTGTCAGTCAAATGACAATTTTTGTTCCACCGGTTGCATCTTTTTTTCCAATTTTCAAAAATGTATACGTCTACTTTTACCTTTTATCTTATCTGACAGTGTGCAGGGTACACCCTATTATCACGAGTGGAAGAGAATGTGCGCATCCCAGGGCGGAGTGGGTGATAGCACGCAGGCAAATCAATGTGTCTATTGATAGAGTTGGTGTCCGACACCCACGCCTCCAACAGTTCTCGTCCCGTATTGTTGTCGGCGCCGCGCCAATATCCGCGTGTTGGCGAAGTCGAACTCATGGCCTTCCTCCAGCATGTGAGTGACGACTTCAGATAGTGGGTCGCCTCTCCGAACGGTCCGTTTGGGCTCACGTATTCGTGAGCTGAGACGTCGTCCTGTTTGGACTGTGTAGAGGCAAGGGCAGTTATGGCACGGAATTTGATAGACTGCGTCCGACTTCTCAACACTTGGGTTGTATTGGTCGCCTTTCTGTACACTGTAGTGCTGAATTTACCATCAGGTTTACGCGTGACGAGCACGTCAAGAAAGGGTAATTTCTCGGCCTCCTCGTTTTCTATCGTAAACTGAATTTCGGGAAAGAAGCTGTTAAGCAGGTCTTGAAAACCCGATAGCCTGTCCTTTTCAATAATGACGAATCTATCGTCCACGTATCGGCACCAAAACCCAGGCTTTTTGTGGCTGGATGCAACCTTTTTCAGATCTCGTAGGACCAATTCCGCATCTAGGCTGGATAGTGGGGAACCCATGGGTGTTCCTTCGATTTGTTCGTATGTTCGGCCATCGAAGGTGAAAAAGGTTCGTTGGCGGAATGCAAAGAGCTCCATTAGGTGCTCGATTTTTATGGACCCTGTCGTTTCGTCGTACGTTTCTTCGAGGCGTTTGCGGAGCACGTGCGCGCCAAGTCTGATGGAATGGACGTGAAAAGTGAGACAACGTCAAAAGCTACCATGATTTGATCGGTTCGAATAGTTTTTCCTCGAATGTCGGCCAGGAATTGGAAGTCCGAATTGACTGACGTCACAGAGCCCTCTCGGAGAAAAGAAAGATTTCGGGACATCTATATGGTTAGATTGTATGAGGGCAACGATTGACCGCAGCTGAACGTTGAGTTTGTGGATTTTTGGTGATCGATATAACCTGACCAATGCCGTTTTGGTTGGTTTTGTTTGGCGCCATTCGTCAAGCGCGATTTGCCTGCGTGTTATCACGCGCTCCGCCACACAGCCAGGTGGCGCAGCTCACAGCGTCTCGAAGTACAAACGCAGTCACCACGCCGGGGGACCATTGTGCGCCAGGCCGGACAAACCAGACCTAGCCACGGACGTAGCCCCCCCCCCCCTTACGGCACAACGATATAAATGCTTACACGTTGCTGCACTCTAGCAGTCTTTGATGATGAACTCCAGTTCGAGTTCGAAAGCTAAGACCAGTAATTCTACCGTCTCAGTGATCGTGCCTTTGTCTTCTTTTACACTTTTATGTTTTTGCAGAGATTTACCTATAAAGTATGCCTTCTTAATTTATCTTTTGGCCCGTAATTTAAGGATGCCACATAACTTATGCATACAGTTGACTACCTACCTCAATCCTGAGGAACGTTTGCACACTTCGGTTTCAGTACGCTCACTGGCATGCACTATTTTATCAGCGGCCCCCAGTAATCTTTAGAAAGAGGTATTTGAATTTCAGTCGGTGGCAAAACTACGGTTTCAAAAGATTTAGCAGTAACTGAGACAGCCAAGGAGGGCATACCTCTGATTTTGGTGCCACCGCGTTTGTGACCGAGACTAACAGTTCCATGCTGAGGGATATACAAGCTCCATGGTCGGTACAAAACGACTTATTTCGTCGTCAAACTCATACCCTCGCAGCCTATATGGCTCTACGACTTTCGATGGTCGAACGTAAACACGTCCCTTGAACTTCTGTTTAATTAACTACCCTTGGGTAATGAGTGGGATTTTATAACGATAACAACAGTACGGAACTTTGCAAACCACTAGGAGCAAAGGTAGTCGGCTTAAGCGGCAGGGGGTACTTGGGCTGTGAGACGCGCGCTATAAAATATAATTTTAAACGGCAAAGTTCAATCTCTACAAACAGGCATTTGGCTAACTTGGCTAAGATGCCGTCCCAAAAATACATTTAGCACTGGGGATCTATTTTTTACAGTGACGCGTAAGGTACTCTTGATATTTTTCGGCCACTGCCGCACTCACTTCGCTTTACACTCCATCCACACATTCTGGTGGTCTCCGCATCTTTGCGTTAAATTGGCCTGATTTAAGTAGAGTTTGTTTTTTAATTGGACTCTCTTTGTTAAATTAAATTCTAGGTATAACAGACTGCAAAATTTACATTCTTTTAAAGTATAAAGACCAGAGCTTCGGACTTTTTAAAATTGCAAAATACGGGGTAAAATTTAGATTCTTAAAATGAGAAGTTAAGTTCAAGGATTAATTTACATGCAAATCGTAGCAAACTTTCGCTTCGATCTTCAGAAACGATGTTTCCGTGGAAGCATGGCCTTCCTTTTTAGGAATCTACAATCAAGATATGCTAAATTAATAAGGCTTGTTACAAAAGGGAGCATCCATGCAGTACTTCATCTCCGTTGACAACAAAATAAGTGAATAGATTGCTTCATATTAACCATGTATTTTGCCTTTATTGTGCAGCATAGCTTATTTATTAAAATAGATTAAAATATAAATAACGGAGGCAGTCTACATTGCGAGACGATATGATAAAAGGAGAAGGCTCGTCGGAAAATCGAGGTATACTCGTGAATTTTCAAGTCGGTTACACCAACCCGTCGTCAAACAAAGTTAAAAGCGTGAGGGAGATAATCGCACTAGGGAGCTGGGTGGACATCAAGGTTACATCGACAAACATACGTCTATGTGTGGGGGTAAAGAACGTGTTTAGATAGATGAAGGACGTAAGTAGAGGTGTTACGGGTTTCATACATGGTTCACTCTGTGTGGGATGCGCTGAATCCGTGCCATTCTACATATCCGAACATGGATTAGCAGCTGGTGTCTTAGGGTGGGCGCAAGCGGGCGAACCGTGAAAGCAAACGTTCGTAGTGAGCGTCCAAATCGACATGGCGGTTGAGGCTATTGCTATTAGAGCGCCAAGCTTCGAGAAACTCCCGCGCCTGTTAGAAATATTCCCAAATTTGGTCAAATATCGTTTTAACGGTTTGTAAAACTACTTCTCGAAGGCCGCCTAATTTCAACCAGAACGCAATTGCCTGGAAGCGTTGTAGTTAACAATTCTAAAAAATTACAAATGCAATTTTCTCACAAAAGGAAAAGATCATATATTGCTAGTAGCAATCGACTGCAGAATCGTTGTTTATAAAAGGAACACTCACGGGAATGCATACTGCCCGTTTGTTTTAAAGATGCTAGTTCGTCTTATTTCAACCAACTAATATAATTTCGAAATTCTCCCACATTAATTATTCTGGCCTTGCTAACAGCATTCTAAACTTCCCTTGAATACAAGCGTTTTTTAGTCCTAGGTTTGCCTTGCGCGTAATATTTCATCCTCAGGTACATATTTCCGTGAAAGGCGTCATCTGTAGAAGACATTTACATGTGTTTTTGTTGTCAGAGACTGACTCCGCCCTATTTGTATACTCGGGTGAAAGAAACCATATATTCTTTCCTGCAACTCGAAAGTGAAATTTATTGTTAAAGAAAACCTTCAAAAAACGATAACTGTTCCATTTCTGCAGTCAAATAAAAGACAATACTCTTAATATTATAGACTTTCAAAAGCGTATGACAGCGACAATAAAAGCAAAATCTAAGGTCTGCTCTTCTAATTTTTATGGCCTTTTAAAGGACTTAATTTGAAAATGCATGTGGTGAAAATCAACGTCATATACTTTTTTAGAGAAAATTCAGTCGAATTGTCAAAAAATGAAAGAAACGAACCCGATCAGGCACCGAGACGTTCGTGTAATCCAAATTGTCACATCTAATAAGTCGGTTGAAAACCTGCCGACAGGTGCTTTTGGCCGCCCTCATGGATCCCCTATCTTCCTGACACTTGGACGCTAAATGACAAGGGAAGTTACAAGTTTGCCAAAAAAAGGTTGTGCAACTGGTATGAGGTACTGCAGGAAATATTACTATATTCCAGAAAACGGTTTCCGTGTCACCTACATAGGTGTCTTCATCGTGACACTTTCCTTATAGAGAATAGAGCCAAACCTAATTTTTCACAATCTTCAAGGAAAACGAGTATAATCTATAATAAGTGAAATTATGCATTTTAAGCCTTAGAGCATACGGATTGAAGGAGGATTTGTCATTAAATGTGTAGCCCAAAACGTAGGTTGAAAATCAGTCTTGTCAGAATTGTCGAAGGTAGTGAAAAACGTTATTTTCATGAACTGTGCGGAGACGTGCTGTGGGTTAGAAACAAAGAACTAAATGCCTGAGCGCAATGCTCTATGCACCGGGTGGTAGCCTCGTCCGGAAATGTGCTGCGACTATGTCTTCGAAATTTACGGTTATCTAGGCGGACCGCATTACAACAGGTTTTTGACATGGCGCAGCATTTTGCTCTTCAGATGGAAGTGTTTGGAGACTGAGTGAAAGTTCAACCGCATTATGCAGCGTTTTTTAGAGTCATGATAATCATTCACATAAATTTGGAAAGGAACGCGTACAGTCATTTTCTGAAGACTACTTCAACCTCGTAAATTGCTCTCGGGGCAAGAAGGTACGTTTCTAAATTTTCTGCTAGTAACTTCTCGTAAAACGCCGCAAACCAAAAAGCGCGCAAAGGTATGGTTTATGGCCGCGGTTACTTATTCGTTGCAGCATTTGTGTTGAGCAAAATAACTGAACATCTAAGAACCTTGTAGTATCGCAAATTTTGATCCTCTGTATCGTCACCAAATAAAATGTGACGTCATTTTTTCCCATTTGGTGACCATATTGAATAAATTTAATGCTCCTTTAAAGGTATTGTCAAAAAAGTACTGCGATTTGTATTTCTACTCCGATGACTGCCTTAAAACATCTTGACTACCCTCACGCAACAGCCATCGCGAGGTCTTTGTATTCCTTTCTCTGGCACGCACAAATAGATGTTCCCAGTTATTTTCTTTTAGCAAGCTTGCTCCCCGAAGAAAGTTATCCCAGCTGATATCTTTGCCTAAAACGCAGCTTTGTTTGATGCCACCAGCAGACTTTTTCGTCAGTAGCTGAGTAGGTGTGGTTGCGAGAGTCGCCGTCCTTACTTACAGCATTTTCATTGTTTCCTACTCACATCCCATAGAGAGAACTATTTCTCAGAAATTCTGTCCCTAACTGAAGAAATAAAGTTTCCGCTGTATATTACTGCCGCCACTTACTACGAACTAACAAACGGGTGTAAAGGTACCTTGTTCAATTAGCCACTCAGATAATCCGCAATTAAGTTTTATTGAAAAACGTGGTTTCCAAATCACAGTCATTGAACAGCGGCAAAATATATATGAATATTAATTTCTATGGTACCGATGAGCAATTCAAAGTGAATAAGTAATACTCCTCTAATAAAGCGAAAGCAATAAACTGTATCTTAAGATTTACTTGTTATCAAGTTAAAAACATGCGCCCGAACGACAGACAGGCTCGTAAAAGGTAAATTTGGAAGATCGGCTGTGAAAAATTATTACAGTTTGATTCTTACTTGATGCTGCACGTTTTTGTCGTTGGCGAATGAAATGTTGGTAACATGAGAGAGAAATGTGTCATCATTACTTTTGTTGACTTGATTCGATCAAATTAAATCACATGTATTTCGTTAAGGACTTCGCAGAATATGCTTTCAGAGTCCTTATATACAAACAAGTGCTTAATCAACGGCTTGCCAAGAATTTACCAGTTGAGATGATCTACACGTCACGAATGCGGTAAAAGATCACAGTGTCCTGTATTTTTTCGTCGAGAACAAAACGTGCTATATAACCCTTTCTTAACAGATCCTCTTTAGATCATACCATAATAAAGGTGCTATTTTGTCTGTGTTAAGCGCTGATATGTGGCCGTTGACGAGGCTCGAGGGAGAACCCCAAGGCCAAATGGGACGAGTGAGGCCCGTTTCGCGATCGGCACTCGATCCTCTACCAAAGGTATGATTTTTCTAACATCCGGATAGCCATTCTTTCTTTTTGTTAAACTGTATTTTCTAAGCTCATATTGGTTGACCAGTCATGATGGAAACATTGCTTGTTCTTGTGCCTGTCTTAAAAATTCAAATTGTTACGCAGAAACTGACTATGTTTTGACGATTATTTAAATAGAAAAGAAAGATATGATCTTCATTGGAGGAATTAAATAAAATTTTAAGTTTGGTGTTACTTTTATCACTTTAAATGCCACTCTAAACTACGAAATACGCGAAGGATATTTTTTTAAATTTTAATTATCCTTGACCACTTAGCCTAAATCGGTTAACTTAAATAAGCCCGAATAATCCCAACTTAGTGGAGTACTTCTTACTGCACTCTAATTAAAATTTTAGCCTTGCAGAGAAAGTAACTACCAAGTA
Organism: Spirometra erinaceieuropaei; assembly: GCA_902702965.1. NCBI lineage: Eukaryota > Metazoa > Platyhelminthes > Cestoda > Diphyllobothriidea > Diphyllobothriidae > Spirometra > Spirometra erinaceieuropaei. Next base: position 56,398 of record CACRXP010000676.1, on the reverse strand, counting down.
AATGTTTGACAGTTAGCATCTTACTAAAAGTTATTATGAAGATTTGAAAATTATTGCCACATTACATACCATACTCAAAAATGCAGCTAAGGCAATTTCAGGCACTCTTCGAGGCATTTAAGTAGGTGGCCACCACTGTGTCCGTTATTTATCCACTCTCTGTCATCTACTGCTATGTATCTGCGTCGCGCTCTCTCAAAAATCTCCTATTGACTAAAGAGGGGAATGCGTAAGTATACGCGGCAGCATTTGCCGTTGCCTTAACTCTGCTGGCATCGCTCACGAATCTGGCATAAAAAGTTCCACTAATTGTTTCCTCGAAGACAGTTTTGTAGAACTAAGGATAGAAAAATACTACAGCATTGGTCCAAATCGCTGCCCCCCTCGTAGCCTGTTTCTCAGTCTGCAGTCCCTCTCGATTTTGCCCCTCTCCGTTTTACCTTGTCTCATTCCCAAACTTCCTTACAATTTCTCCGGTGCTCCACTATTCAGTCTCACCTAGTCTCGCATGCCTCTGCTCAGCGGTCCGACAGTTGACTTCACTTCAACCCAGGTTTTGTCCACATTCGCGCGTGCGCGTGCGTTTGTGTGTGTGTGGCTGTCTAACTAGCAGCACGGCGTCTCGAGGGACTTAGCGCAGCCGAGAGTCGTGCAGGCGGACGTAGTTGGTCTTCTTTCCTTCCGGCTATTCCTGTTCTAATCACGGGATCAGGTGTGCTAAACTGGGAATGGAGCTGCCAGTTTGTTTTGAGCGATGAACTGGAAGCCAAAAAGTCTTGCTCTGGTGTTCTTATTGAAGCGACTGGCAAACGTCGGCGTACTGCGTAAAGATAGCCGCTATTTAATGGTTCTGCAGGAGTCAACTGTCCATAATTAAAAGGTCGAGCATTCAAGTCAGTAGTCCAGAAAACGAAAGCTAAAACCACAGGCCAGGAAAGATGCATCCTGCACCCTACCCACGAATGCGCGATTGTTATTCATATCCCACAATCTTGAAAAATTTCTCAGTGCTTACAGGATCCGCCATCTGAAACGAAGAAGCTTAATCAATCCCGATAAAGTGACATAATGCACTTTTGGAGAAAATATCTTTTTTTCGATTTTTTGAAACTAGATTAGTCCCATCGATAATGCAGATTATTTAAATCATGATTAACAGTGGATATACTTTCCCAAATCAAGCAGAGCTCCATGTTTAGAGTCAGGATCACGTTCTGTTTCGTTTCACGCGCATTAACGTCTGACCGATCACTTTATATCGTAACAGGGAACACCACGCAAGCCGGCGGCAGGTGTTGATTGAAAAATTGATGATAAAAAATATGTAGCATAGAAGAAAAATATCAATTGTCACGACTTCACGAGCACTTTTGGAGTTTTGTTAGAATAGGCTTAAGTGTTCCACCACTCGGTTAAACATGTGAAAACAGTCATCTATAGAGTCTTATTTCGAAGAAAATGAAGACCAATTTGGAAGTTCGCAGTGAAGGAGAACAAATAAGCATCAAAGAGTTTTACGGCAAATCGAGATAACCTAACTGCATCACGGGATACAAGCAATCTTCTCCGTCTTAAAGGCAATGTCTAACCTTTGCGCAGGTAGTCGCGTGATAAAAGACAATTAATAAATGACAAGCATAAGCAATATAAGTAAGAAAGTGTTATAAGTATCGTTGCAACATTTTACCACTGAGGTCAGCCATATTTTAGGCTATGGCAGCCAAGATAACGAGCTCTAACAAGGGTTTCTCGATAGATTATGGTTAGGTTAGTCAACCTAAAAGGCTACCTGAGTTTATAATCCTGGTCTTCAGGGGTAAAAAGTGAACTAGCTGACGAAGCAAAGTAAGCCGTAACGGATCATCCCAGTACCCTTTATCTTTATCTTTATCTGTTGGGGGTTATCCAACGTAAGTACATCGTAATTACGTCATGAAATACAATTCCGAAATTAACCCAATTACTTAACTCGAAAACGTCTTTCAAAAGCAGCTTGATTTTTGTTTTCAAGTAATTCCAACTACAGTGCGTTGGGTTAGATTTCGGTAAAAGCTTAAACAAATTCTTGTCTACTATTTACACAGATAACCTTTTAGGATGAGTTATTTCAAACAGTTTGGAATTTTTTCCAAAATAACTGTAGATGAACCTCTAAAATGACTCATATCTTGTGTACGCCAATTCTTGTCTTCGTAGTGAAGACGACATAAAGTCTAATATGCCACGTGTTTAAGTATATTTATAAATTATATCTATTTACGTTTCATATCCAACTGGACAGACGGATGCCAGAAGCACGCATTTAACTCAACTGCAAAAGAACAAATAGGCGCCTCGGCGGGATTCGAACCCACCAAAGCAAGGATGAAGCTTTGCTATGAGTCGGAGTGAAATTGGAGGAACCTCTTTCGGCTTAGCAGTTTGCAAAAAGAAAATCAACTATCAAACGAGCCAATGAGGTTACTCTTTGGCATACTCGAATCCTAGCTGACCGCGAGACAGTCAAAGGTTATCATAAGCTGATGCCAGCGAGAAGCTAGCGTTTTTAAAAGCTAGGTAGTGTTCGACTTGGTAAAAATATATGATGACATCATCTTGCATGCAAAGATCACCGCACCATATTTAATCGTCCATTTATAGCATAGGGAACGCCATGTATTTCTGCATACACATATCCGGTATCCGTGTTCTCATAAATACAGTGGGTAGGTTAACTCATGAAATGCCAATCAAAATTCCGAAATGCGTTTTCGTTTTGAAAATATTACTTAAATAAGATTGTAAAACTAGTCATTGTACAGCGTAATTCTATGACAATTCAGATACCTCAGGATGCCGGATTTCGAAAGAACTTCTTTCCGGCTGCATTAAAATCCATACTCTGCGAAAAAAATGACGGCTTAATTAGCACGCCTTTCTCCCACCGAATTTCGATGCCTTTAATACTTCAATTATATTTCCTGGAGAAAATGCATAAACATATTCAATCTTTGAAAAAGAAGAAGAAGAAGAAGAAGAAGACAAAGATGGGCTCTCCGGAACAGGTTTACTTAAATGCTGACGGATCAAGGAGCTTGGTCGGCTCTCCATTGTCAAAGCGTAGAAGGCGCTTAATCGATCAGAACTTTCAAGTGGCATGTTGTGTTGTTCAGCCTCATGCTGATCACTTTTTCTCTCCTCTAGCTGCCTCGGCCTCTTGGGAGATGGTTGACGGGCGTTTTGCCTGCGTGCTTTGTGAGTCCCCATTTGTCGGTGGGAGTTGATTGAACCCTTGTCGGGCGGTCGGTCTGGCGATTCGTCTTCTTCCGCACCGAGTAAACTCGCCGTCAGACTAGTTCTGTACGGTCTTCTTAAGTCCGGTGTGGTTGTTTGGTCTTGAACTCTACGATTGTGATGGCAAACGGCTTTGTAATTTGCAGGAAGGTCCAGATGCCTGTTGATAGAGTAGGCATCGGAGAACCACACCTCGAGATTTAGCCGTTCTGCTTTTGTGTTGCCCCGGACTAAGATGGTAGCTCTCTGAAGATCAAAAATACGCCCAGTTTCTCCAACGTGTGTTGCTACTCGAGAGTTAGGGTCTGACCCCTGAATGGTCGATTTGTGCTCTTCTAGGCGAGTTTGCAATTTCCGCCCGGGTTCTCACACATAGTTGCAGTTGCCCTCATTGCAATTTATTATGTAGATAACTACTGAGGTTTCAGCGGGTGGCAATGGGTCCTTATGTTGCATTTGATGGCGTCAACTTGTTGCCTGGGTTCAGTTGGCTATGCCTATTCCGGCTAGTTATGATAGTCGAACGAACGCCGTTCAGAGACCTCTTTAACTTAGGAAATGGCCCTCTAGACCTCTGGTTGCTGCTTTGACCGTTGTCTGTGCGCCCAACGTCTACTTCTCTGGATGAAATGTCTGAGATGACCATTGGTTGTAAATAGGTTCTGAAGGTACAATCGTTCGGGTCTTTTATCTTCTGGCGCGCTGCAGTGTGTTTCGAATATTTGGGTTGTAGTTTTTCACGTTGTTTCTCATATGATATATTTTTCATACACTTAGACGAAGCAGAAACTCCTTCTCTAATTACCCGGTCATTCTTTTTTCCATTAGGTATAAAATGACGTGTTCCAATAGTATACTTGATCGAAGGGTATAATTTGGTTTTAAAAAAGCTCCTTATTGTGAGATTATTTAATACTGTGGAATAGCCGTTCATAAAACGTCATGTCTTTGCATTTATTAATGTGGATTTTAAACTGAACAATATGGTTCAAATCCACTACTTAATTTTTTTGAAACTCACACAGTCTCTGAATATCGCAGAGAAGTGCATGGTTTTGCGCACGCGGACAATATACCGCTTGTAATTTCGAAACCCTGAATAGGAGTTTAACGGCAGGTCGAGTTCAAACTTATTCGAGAATAAGAAACGGTTTTGAAAACCGATTATGTCCCTCTTTCGAGTGGAAAGTTGAAAGAAGACGCGATTTTCTATCGAATGTGCGAAAGAATGAATATTTTGTATGCATTCTTTCCATGAAATATAATTGGACTTTTAAGGGCATCGAAAATCAATGAGAAAAATGCATGCTACCTATGTAGTCTATTTGTAGTATAGTTTTGCATGCACCACCACACTAGCCCCTTTTTTGGATTATTTGGCTTAATTATTCACTTATTTTAGATAAACCGCAACGGATGGAGAAGCAAAACGATGGGAGTATAGGTTAACGTTTCTTAAACTTCAGTAATAAAATGCATACCATTTGTCGCCACCTCATTTTGGTTTGTTTCCTGTCCCTGTACGTTTCCCTGTTTTTGATTTTCTAGCTCCTCTTTGACCATTTCTAGGCGCTGGCCGACCAGAAGATTGGAGGTACGCGATTTGTTTGTCTGGCAGACTCCCAATGCAATAGGATCAAATCCTGAGGTAGATTGTTTTAGTGATCCCTCGCTTTCTTCCTATGGTTAATGGACAACCGCAATTTAAATTTTATTTCCTGATTCAAACATATATAATGTCAACGTTGATATAATAGGTCGACAGATGTAACGAAAACATCTTAAGAAAGAAGGCAGACGTTGAATTTTTGAGTCAACTACCCTTTTTAATCCCCATAATGATCTCAATCAACTTCTTTTTCGGATGCTTAACCCGTGCTTCGAAGGAATGTCTGTGGGAAGGTCAACGTTTGTGAATATAATTGGCAGTGGATGCGAACACAATAGCAAGCAATGCAAATGATTTTCAATGATATAAAATACTTCGAAAAAGTTTCCTCTTAAGACGTTATATATTAATTAATAAGCAACCCTTTGCAGAATTGGAACGTTAACTTAAAAAGTCAGATGTTAGTAAAAGCATTTGTGGAAAAACCAGTATCCAAAGAAGATATCGGTTTGTTTTAGGAAGAATCAGCGTTACAAATTATTATACTGCGCAGCCAAATGTTTGCTGTCATGACAGTAAATAAGTCGTATGGGAACATCCATATCATCATTATGGGCATTTTGGACAAAAATATGAGTAAATGGAAAAAGGTCATGTAACGTACCTTCAACGGGCTCCTTCGTTTTTTGCCCGATTGCTTCAAAATAGGAGAGCTCGATGGTTTAACAGGCGCATTGCTACTGATATCCATTTGTAATTCCTTGCCAAGTATCACTGTCTATATAGCACTGCGTCCATTTCCAATCTATTTTACAATGCAACTTGCTAAAGACAGAGAGACAAATGTTAAGTGCTTCAACTTTTTCCACTGTCAACAACTGACTTAAAGGTCAACAATGAAAATTTTAGACGACCATATACTGGTGGAAACACTTGCAGTCTAAAAGAAATTAACTGAAATTCAAATTGCACAGCGAATTAATCCCATGTCCGGCGTCTTTTACGAAAGAATTCATTCAAATATTACTAGAGAAAGAGTCAGTTAAGCTAGCACTAGCATTGGTTTCGCCGCTAATTACATGTGATGGCCACTATTTGTACCGATATTTTGGACCGCATGGCAAGTAGGTGCATCTGTTCAAAATTTTTATAAAACTAACGGTTCGAGATCAAACCCTGCCACTCTCAGGAAGATTTAGGTAGAAGCATAATCGAATGTGGAAAGTATCTAGTAAATAAATGGCTTTTTTTATGCTCCGGCAGCCTTCCTCTCAAACCTTTTCTTTTGCAAGCTCGTGAGGACCGTAAGCTGTTGGCATTTAAAGTCACTGGCGACGTAGGTTCGTAATAGGGATTGCCCTTTACACGATGGCAAACGAGCGAGCAGTGGGCAATATAATTAAAAAGACTTCATAAATATGCACGAACACTGTACTTCTTATTTCACAAATATTTCTGATCATATGCTAATTCCGTCAAGACAAAGTTATTAACAGTAGAAACCCGACATTGAAGTGTTTTCAATAACTTCGGCAATGCAATCACCTAACAATCGATGAGAGGATATTAAGCGTTGAGGCGAAGGTGATAATAAACAGGAATGGGCTGTAGTTTTTTTACATTGTTTCTTTGTATAGGTATTTTTGTATACATTTGGACAAAGTAGGAACCCATTCCCAGTCGACGCCTTGGCACATGTGTACGCTACTGCCGGATTAAGGCAACAAACGTAAATAGTAGTGATATCAGGTAGCATAAAGAGGTACACCACGTGGAGGGAACTAAAACCCTAATGACTGAGTCTGAGCCAAAATACGTCTCTTGCATTTAAACCTTTGTGTATGATATTCCTGCCCGAAATTTGCAAAACCCGAGGGCGCAAACGCGTACCGCTTGCGCTTGAAAGAATGTATGGACACTTCTATCAGCAGAAAGTATTTTCGACCGCTGTCAGCAAAAGATGGACATATTATCAATTGTTTTCAAGGCCAGAATAAACAAGCAGTGGGTACCTCGTTACATCTGCCTTTCAGAATCAATATATCAATCGTATTAATCTGGATCACATGTAGTTAATATAAATTGATGGTACAACACAATGTCTATGACGATGCATGTAGGGCAGAAAGCAGAGGTAACGGGCTGTGGTCGTCAGTTATAATAATTATTAATGGCAGCTCCAGTTACTGAAAGTATATCTTTAACGGCATCGGTCCAAAAACATGGATCGTAACAAACTAACCATTATGAATTTACGAAAGCTAATCATACAAGTGAGAGAACAACTTAGCCTACTGAAGGATAAATCCAGGATTATGGATTTAAAAGACGACGAAATTGTGCCCGTGGCTATTCAAAACTGGACACGCTAAGTCTGTGCTTTGAGGTGTGCGAGCAGCCGCTGGGACATAAGCCAGTTAACACTTAATACGCATATTCTAATGCAGTCCTTGAAACGTTTTACAGTTTCACTCAGCTTTTACCATGAGACTTCAGTCCCAAGGGTCTAACTCGTGGCTGCAACATGTAGGAGTGGCCTGGAATTTATAGAATGTAAATTACACAAGTCTTTCAGGTTAATGCATTTGTTATAGTATCATCGAAACGATCCTGTGTCAGCGTTTTAAATCGCACCCCAATTTCAGGGAGATTAATAGCTTTAAAAACGCAGTTTTGGGTGTTAGCTATAGTTTCCCTCTGGTGGAAGGCTAATTTACATATAAAACTTTATAACAGATCTGGACGAACACCTTCAAATAAAACGATTTGATTTCGACGAAGAGAATGATTTCCTTACTCATCCTATATCAGGTTTTCAGTTCCAAAACCAAATGAGTGGTTGTGGAAACAGATTAGCAAACGGATGATTGTCTCCCTATTTTAAAAGGTTTTCTCAACCCAGAAACAAAAAAGTGTTTGTTACTGAAATGTCGAAAGTTAGTTAGGCTTTCTCTGTTGATATCAGTTACGTTTTCATATCAAATATTCATAAGGCTACTTTACGTCCTATCTTAGAAATTTTCGTAACACTGAGCGTCATCCTAGTGAATAAGAGCTTTAAACCGAATAGAAAGATTAACAGGGTAGAATTACTCATATCTGATTTGGGCGATAGCAAACGCCGTGCTGCAAAAAAACACTTCCAAATTCATACGGAAACTATCTACGATCCAGGTTCCTGCAGTATACATGTGTTCGATACACTTTTAATACACATCCACATATTGGTCATTGTTTGAATTCTATAATGAACGAAAGTAAGCTTAATGATGTCATCTTCCATCATCGCTGGTTCTCAGGCTATCACCACATCAACCGATAAACGAAAACGTGGATTTAATTAGCAGCGTACCGCAAAACCGTAATTAGACTGGGTACAATTTCAGATAGAATAATAGGATTTTAACTGACTATACTGAGTACTGCGCAGAATGCACAACACTAACCGTGTACACAGCAAACAAAGTGAACGTTTAAGCTCGCTCGATACTATCTCCACACTAGAATGCGCAATCCACTAATTCTGCGTTTTGAGAAACCATCCAACAATAGATACTCGCACGCAACCAGAAGGCAGAACTTAACTAAAAAGTATACAGAAAAAGCGACTTCTATAGTTTGGGCATGGTAGTTCAAGTGAGTAAAACGTTTGAACGCAGCGTTCGCGGACCCGTTGGACGCAGTTTCAAACTACGGATTCCTTAGAATCTAGTGTTAGAAATCACTAGAACTTGTCGTTTCCTTATCCGCATCGCCTGTAAGTCCAAGAGGACATGGTCAGGAGGCCTGTTATTGGTTTATTTGACATTGATTTCAGGTCGTATTTAATTTAATGAATTATATAAAAATAATCTCTTGTAGTGAATCAATATAGTCTTTGATTTTGAATGATAACGTTTTTATATTCTGTTAATTTTCAGAAATCTGGCAATGATTAGGAAGAATAGGCTTTATGTGATCATCCACAAATGCCTTGGGACGCATTATACCTCGTGCACAGTTTTCATGGGAACATATATTATAGAAGACGCTTGAGGGTAGGTTGTAAGTGACAAGTATTCTGCAAACGACTTAACGTCTCAAAGGCTGTCCAAAGAGATATTATGTTTGATGTGTCGCAGTACTAGTAACAACTCAATATTCGACCGGTCCCTTAACCTCTTAACATTTTATACATAAAGATCAAATTTAACAAACAATTAACGTGACTATAGATCTACGTTATTGACGTTCATTATCCATTATCTCCTTATCTCCTTGCAGATGAAACAATTTCCTAAGCATCGGGAATATGCCCAGTTACGCGACATATCAGTGGACAGATTGAGAAGACAGAAAGGCAGACTTTTAGGTGGAGGAGCAAAAGCTTTGGAAAATGAGCGAAGTCAAATATTAACACCAGTACCTTCTTATAGAAGGTTTGATCGGAAAACGCATTTTTGCAGTGGCACGGAATTACAAGTTCTACATTATTAGTTCCCATTCCGGTGCTTTATGAAATTAGAAGTTTATATCTAACAAAACAGTTATTTGGTGTCTACATTCACATTTTTCGAGTGGCCTTACAAAAACCTTTGTGTGCATGATCGTATGAATACGAACATTAACGCCTGGCAATTGCATCAGAGTAAAAAATGCACATTTTGAATTAGAATACGTTATGTATAATATAGCGATCTAAAGCCGAACTGCGATCCACAACGGTATTAATTGCCTTTGGTCCTTTATACGCTCCCCAATTTTCTGTTTACAGTCTTATGTTTTTAAGCAAAGCAATTGACACTTGAAATCACTGACAGAAATACTCAGTTACTCTCTAACTAAGAATATATGAAGGTGGCTATATGCGAACTGTTGCACAGTCAGCCTGGCTAACTGTATAGACAATGTCGAATATGATCTCACTTTAGGCACTTCTTTAGATTTCTGGCCTGTGTAGGCGTAAAGGGTCTAACTCGTATCACCTCCTTTATTGAAAATCTTATCTGAAAAACGTACTGATCTTATCAACACAATAGCAGAACAAAGTCAGATGGTATAGAATATGTTAACACCATTATTGTTGCCAGCTGACAATTGCACTAAAAACTAATGACTTTGGGGCTATATAGAGGAAAACAGTCCACTAAAAGCTGGGATGTTTGCGTAGGTAGTTCTTATAGACGTGTGTTCTAGACACTAAGTCCCGTAAGCTGCTTATACGCAGTATGTTCTTTAACGGTCCGTAGTCATGCCGGTTCTTCTATCCACGTAGATCAACAGTACACTGTGAGGAGTTTATACTGATTTGCAATGCTTTTGGGATACAGTAAGGCTCTTTATTGCACGCAAGACATTAACACTTGCCAAGAAGATCTTATCTGAGTGCGCAGGGATTAGTGGATTGATGAAATTACAAATATCTAAAACCACGAATGTTTCAGTCAGTCAGGAATTTATGCTATGAGAGTTCTGGCTATGAGCCAGATAAGAAATAAGTTCTGCAGGAGCTGTCAAGCATGGAATAGAAAATTATACAACGTTCAGTAGTTCGGCATTGTATGTTTTAAAATCTACTATTCACAAGTTTCCATGAAAGTACAGCAGGAAATTCCGGCCTTTCACTAAGTGTAAGCGGCATTTGCAGGAACTGTTTGAAATTGTCACGTTGCCATTAACAATTTTCGATATTGCTGGTTGCTATTATCTTGGCGAATTTATCTTATGCCTTTTAACTTGTGGCTTCGTCCGAGGCCTGTGCGTATTCCCTAAAAATTTTGCAAATAAACTCTAATCAATTCCGAAACCAGGTGAAATAAAACATTTAAGGCAGAATATTTGTTACGTAAAAGTACGTGAAAATGAATCCGAATGCCATAATTCCAACTGTAAGACCAGCTTAAACGCAGATAGTTAATAATTGTTCTCGTAGCATACATTAATACGCAAATTTATGATTGTGCGAACGTGCATAAAACTAGTAGACATACAGAAAATATATAAATAATTATACAAACCCCTCCCCGTCCCAGCATTCCCTCTCCTTAATACAGGGGAGGGAAGATCTTCCCTCGAGTTTCTACTGAACTGCACATCTGTCTTGTCAAATGGAATTTAGCAGGGTAACTCAAATTTATATTAATGGTTATAAACATATGCATTTATCGTTAGTCACTGCAGAGTAATACATTATACTACCACATCCATACATTCAAATATATGAAGGCGAAATTTCGAGTTCCAGGTGTGTGCATAAATGAGAAAGAAGATTCGAGAACCGTAACACCTTGCTTGTTGTCCTACATGCCTTATAAAGGCCCGCATGCCTTATAACTATCGCTTGTTCTGTTATTGCCACTATCTCTGACGATGGACTCCTGTACGAGTCTATAAACTTAGGACAGTAAAAAAGGTATCCTTCTTCTTCATTTATTCGAATATATGGCGGCAACGGGATAAAGTCCTTAAACTGTTTATAACTATAAACTCATTAAACATTTTGTTGAAAACTCTCTCTTTGAAACGGAAATATGCCTGATCTTACAGTCGATGGTCAATTATTTTGTATGCTACCTTTTTATCTCCAAGCCTATTCAGCCTCGTTTCGGCGAAATAGCGGGCAACAACCCCCGCCAGATGTGACCTATATTTGGTTGATTTAAACACAATCTACTGTTTCAAGAAAACAAAATTAAAATAGCGAAAATAGGCGGAAATATAATCTCCACAAAAGACCAAGAACAAATAATCGACAAGAAATTCTTTAAAAAATTTCTAAGACGGAAGACGACGTAAAATTTTGAAGCAACATGATTGCTTATTTAAGGAGTACAGTGTTGGTTTCAGCAACCTAATAAATATATCTCGGTCTTCATCTTTGGAAGTCCACATAACTAGGAATAAAGGAAATCTGCCGAGGCCGACCATGAAAATTTGGCAAAATCATTAAAGATTTACTTGTCTTCACGGTACATTGCGCAAAATGTAAAAACGGTGTGTAAGCGGCGGTACGGAATATAGAATAGAATGGAATAAATTTCTTAGAACATCCTTCGGGTGCTGCCAGTCTTCATAGAACAAGTTTACAGTAAATCCACTCACTTCGGCAACATTTTAACTGAATCTGTTTTGGATGCCTACTTAGTCAAAAGAGCACGACCTGTGAGACAACGAAACCGGAGCATTGTAACCAATGCGTAACACCAACTGCTGACCGCAGACATTGTTTGGTGACTTTCCTTACTAATAAAAAATAGTTACAATAATATTAAATTTTTAGTAAAGACCGCTGGGATCCTATCACAACAAGAAAAATCAAATTTTCATATGAATTTTAGAACAAGTATATAGATCCTCCGAGAGTTCAGTTCATGATTTTCAACAAGCAGTTTAATCAGAAAAAGGATTAGCGAGCAGCTACAGAAACTTCTTTATCTAATAAACAGAAGAATGTGATTGGGTTAACGGTAAAGGAGAAAAACCTGTCGCTCATGAAATAATAAGAATGTGAGCAGGACAGGCCTGCATTTAGAAGTGTATAACGGATTGTGAACGGACATCGTAAGAGCCGAAAAAAATTATACTTATCAAAGGCCAAATATAGGGTTCAGACATAACTGGCCTGCATGCGTAGTGTATAAGGGATTCTAAACGGACACCTTCAGGGCAGAATTCACACGCCGGATGAAGCGATTCGCGTCAAAGTGGTGGGACGAGTGGGGCCCAGACGCGATCGGTCACATTCCACTTCGAGTCCAGCCTAGGAGAGAGCAAGGATGATACGACCATGAGATTTCCTTTGCAGACCGACCAAACTACTGGTAGGTGGCAACACAGAGGGTTTAACGTGAACGTCGGCAGACCGCTTGGACTGGAAATACGCAGATGATATGAAGAACCGCGAAAATCATCGCTGTGGGGGGAGTATTAACAAGGGATTTAGAAGCCAAGAAAAAAGAGAGGGTTGTAGAAGTATAAATGAAGTCCTTAATGGTGAAGCATTCTGAGAGTGGGATAGTCCGAAAAATGATGGGTCCTGAAAGCTTGGCAGGACCAGATGACATGAAACTGCACTTGGACGAAAAAACGCCATCTGTCATGTCGAACTCCATCTGTACAATCGTAGAAAAAAAATAACTTTTTTCAACGCAAACATTGGCGGTGACACTAGAATATAAGTAAGCACACGGGAGGTCGTCGGAATAAATAAAAGTTTGCCAATTTTTGATTTCAGTCGAAATAACATTAACATACATAAGGGTGGCGGACGAAGAACCGTGCCTGGAAGTACCCCACTCGTGATCCAGTGAGGTGTTTAGTAGCTATTAACAACTATGGCTTTCTGATAGAGGTTGTATAGTAGGACCCGATGAGGTCGAGTAAAGTCTACCGGATGCCGAGGGCTTCCGAGTTTACCCAAAGATTTTCATGAGACACCTTATCGAAGGCTTTGATAAGGTCAAAGTAGGTAATTAGCATTGATCACTACTTATCACGAGGAGATGTGATTAAGTTAAGCGAGATTAAGTGGCAGAGTTCAGATCACTGAGAACGAGTGATTCTTTTTGCCAATCCCCCGCTTGGCGCACTTTAGAGGCTATTTCGAAAGCCTCTGTGATTCTAAGATGGGCGGATAAAAAATTAGTAGATAAATCACGAAGCTGCTGTCTCAACATTGTAAGTCTGATACAGAGAAAATTAGGAACAAAGGAATCCGCTGAATCGTACTTGAGATGTCTGCGAGGCACAAGCTCTAGGATGCCTTTGGACGTGACACCACAAAGAACGGTTACGTCAGTACAGGAGAGAAACCCATGCCAATCCAATGATTAATATAGTTATTTATTGAGTCGTTATATACGCAATTATAATTTAGGTAAGCGTGATTTCTCGGAGAGTCACTGACGTACAGGGAGTCAGCAAGAGAAGGCCGGACACGAGGCCGAAATGGTGTGAAGATATAGCTTTCCGACTTGGAAGTGCTAAGGGGTTTGAGGCAGGGAGAGGTTTCTTGCTTGTTAATTTGTGGAGGAAAAGGAGAAGGGGGGGGTGAGGAGGAGGAGGAGGAGGAGGAGGAGGAGGTGTG
>CACRXP010000676.1:6617-42276 GCA_902702965.1 Spirometra erinaceieuropaei | reverse complement strand
GAGGATGAAATCTAGAAAGAATGTATGTGTTTGTGGAGGAGGGGAGGCTGCTAAAAGAATTAAGTGCTGAAAACCAGGTCTGCATTGGAAGTCAAAGGAGTTAGGTGGACTTATTTGAGGGCAGTTGGCTTTGAGAGTTGGGAAGCCAGGATTAGGTTGTGGGTTTAATGACTGGGGAGGATTTACGTACGAGAATTTTGCGAAATAGATATTAAGGCTTTAGTATGTAGCCGGTAGACAGAACAGTGAATTATTTGGTGGTATAATTGGAGCTACGGGGTTTATAGACATGCTCGGCTGTAAAGGTTCAATAGATTTAAGGTGAAGCTGTATACCACTAAATGTAGCTATGGTACCTTTCTTGTGGATCAGAATCAGATTCCGTTTTTCGATCATTTCGTTCTGACGCTTTGACACAGGGCACTTAAATAGAGAACTCGATGGACGCTGATGAAATAGGGAAGCTTTCGGCCCAACCGATTTAAACGGATTTTCGTACGTCCTAGGGATACTATTCAGAGTATTTGAAACACGACTTTGGCTGCCGCCAATTTTAGGGCAGACGAAGACCTTAAGGGGCTTGAATGAGATGGAGACGCAGAAGTAAGGGAGAAGAGGGAGTCAGATCCCGCAGGAGATGGAGGAGATGAGTCCTCCCGGTTCACGTGCGAAGATGGACCCAATTGTGCGCTCCATGAGAAAGGAAAAACTTCGCGTTTTCCAGGTACGCAGAAACATGATCTCGGTGGGCAAAGATCGAGTCGACCTCGATTGGTGAAAACAACGTAATAAAAACCGGCAGGTTTTTGCTATGGTAAGACAGGTGTTTGGCATCAGCTTTTTTGTAGTTTAATTCACACGAGAACATTAAATCAACCGCAACGTTAATTGACCGTGAGAACAAAGGAACATTTTTAAACAAGAAGTTATAAGTTCACTTTTGTCTATCACTATATTCACTGAGAATCAGCTGGACGAGTGAGTCAAGCAATGTTCATTCTTGAGAGGGGATATCGAAAATGTTCCCGTTGAACAATTTTCCCAGAATTGAGGGGATAGTGCCAAGCTTTAGTATGAAAACGTTGCAGCTGTACAGTGCAGAATGGTTTATAATAATAATAATTATTATTATTATAACAAAATTAAACTGCCTATCAGCAGCAATGGGTGACGATTGACTAGTAATGCCTTCCGACTTAAACTTAGTTAAGCCTTGCTTAGGTAGAGAGGCCAGGAAATTTCTCCGACTTATGACTTTTACTCTCATCTTGTCTGGGGGCAAGTTCCAATCAAGTAAACTTTTGAAAGACCAGGTGAGTGAATTTTAGCGAAAGCCTAACGGCGTAAAAAATCACATAGAATACGAATTGCAAAATGCGACTGGCAGTCAACAGGCGCAGGCCAGCAAAACTCAAAAAGGTGATGGCAACCGATAGTTCTGAAAAAATTGGCCTGTGTTTAAGGAAGTCTGGTCAAAAAACAAGGACTGAAGCATTTGTCTCTTAGGAAAACACTTGAAAGTTGTATTTTTTCACTTATCTTCATCTACAGAGGATTCGCAACGAAGCTTATCAACTGGAAATTATGAGTCAGAATGATAAAAGAGCGCATGGGCGTTTTCAGTCAAGAAATGAGAAGTACAGCAATGACTGTTGTACGACTACTGATCGAAAAACGAGTTTTACACAAGACTTTGTTGTTCCGTAGTCATGTTTTTCTTCAAGAACGGTTGCGCTTAAGGCAAACGTAGTTAGTGGGAAGATTAACATCGTAATATAAAGGCTGTCCTTGTGAACCTTGGAAAGGATTTATATTATTCAGTATACTCAGTTTAATTCAGTGTACCTAAGGGAGATAAACAGAGCCTTAGGAAACCTTATTTATAAACAGACTAAAAAACATGCACGTGTTTACGTAGATATACGGGTACATTTTGAAATTTCTTATTCAGTAAATACATGACCATCAGATAGAAGGGTTTCAAATCTTCGTTTAAATGTCCTAACGCCTTCTAATCTTCAAACTTCCGGTAAGAGAAGAAATTGGCCCATTTTTTAATCTTGTCTTCACCTATTTATGTCGGTGACCTCGGAGATGTGTTGTTTGTGTTAGCTCAAAAAATCAGCCAATTTAATTGCACAGTTTACTAAATGGTTAGCTAAAACATTAAGAAATTCCACCAACCAGTGAATATAGACGTCGATTCACATAATGCACTGGTTTTTGTGGTTTCAAAGTCACGTCGTTCGCTTTTTAATGTAACATACGCCTATCAAGTCAGAGTTTAAATGTCTTTTTGGATTGAGACAGTACAATCGCCACAGACAGGTTATTCCACGATTCCACGACACAGATTGAAAAAAAATACTTTCTCAGACCCAATCTTTCTTTGAGAACACGTGGTTTGAAGGGATGTCTCCGGAGATATTTGTAGCGGCGAGATGAAAGAGTCGTCACACCGGAGGGCGCAGTCCAAACCACGCACGATACGAAAAGTTTGTATTAAGTTTCCACGCAAATGCCTATAACTCAGAGGGTAGACATAGAATAGAATAGCATAGGTTTATTATACCGCCCCTTGGGCCCCTTGGACGTGTAGGTTATTCTGGTGGGTCTCGTAAGGTAGTGCACTTGGATCTCTTACAAATTTTGTGGCTAACCACTCTACCCTTTTGAGTAAATTGCAATCCTGCTGCATCCATGGTCTCCAAGCCTCGATTGCATATTTAAGCTGCGGCTTTACAAACGTGTCAAAGATTTTGGATAAGCATCCTTCATCGAAGACCGAATGCCCGTCTGATGGCGTACAGCATTGAAGTTGTGGCTTTGCCTGCCTTATGACATTGCAAAGAGGGCTTTAGAATGCCTGCAATCCGGGTTGCGAGATACTGTTGAGTTTCTGTTTCTCCGAGTAGCCTCCCGTTCCGATAATTTTGCGACGTTTCCAAATAAGCTATCATTTCCATTGTGATAATCTTCATAATGGCAGTGCAGCAGATTTATGTTAGACTGACGGTTTTGCAGTTCGTCGCAAGAGAACGACTACCATTTTTGTAATACCGTTTAATTCGGATCATTTTCCAGTCTGTGGGAAGGATTGCAGCATCAAACGATGCCTGGAACAGAAAGGATAGCGGTTTGGCCAAAGCAAGGGAAAGTTCAGAGAGCAGTTTCGTAAGAATCTCGTCCGGACCGGAAGATTTTCATTCCTTCAAGCTCTTTAGTTCTTCCAGTAACGGAAAACTTCTGCTCTGCATCCATTATTTTCTCGCCGCAAAGAAAGGCAATTATTTGCTGTATCTGCAATCCCCCAAAATCTGTCGCCGGTGATGATTCACATTTCGTGAAATCTTTAAATTCCTTTCGGAAGCTGCTTCGATGTTAAAACAATCACTTAGGATTTGAGTTTTCTGAAATAGACTGGGTTACCGACATCTGTTCACCTAGATTGCAGCTCTTTCAAGATTTTGTCAATTTTTCTTACGGGTCTCAGTCTGCGCGTTCTCAAACAAGATGTAATCATATTTTAAATCTTATGTTTACCGAAGATATTGCTTCTCTTTTTGTTGCTTTCAAAAAGGACCTTTTTGAAAGTGACCACGTATTAATTTACTGTTTTTACCGCTTTCCTTTTCAAACAAGACTAGCACAGATCGGACTTACCTAAATTACAATTGCGTATATGACGACTTAATAAATAACTATATTTATCATTAGATGGGCGTGGGTTTCTCTCCTATACTGACGTAACCGTTCTTTGTGATGTCACGTCCAAAGGCATCCTAGACCTTGTTCCTCGTAGACTTATCAACTCCAATTCAGCGGACTCCTTCGTTCCTAATTTTCTCTGTATCAGACTTAAAAAGTTGGGACAGCAGCTTCGTGATTTTTTTACTAATTCTTTATCCGCCCATCTTTGAATCACAGAGACTTTCGAAATGGCCTCTAAAGTGCGCCAAGCGGGGGATTGGCAAAAAGAATCACTCGTTCTCAGTGATCTGAACTCTGCCACTTAATCTCGCTTAACTTAATCACATCTCCTCGTGATAAGTAGTGATCAATGGTAATTACCTACTTTGACCTTATCAACACCTTCGATAAGATGCCTCATGAAAATCTTTGGGTAAACTCGGGACCCCTCGGCATCCGGTAGACTTTACTCGACCTTATCGGCTCCTACCTATACAACCTCTATCAGAAAGCCATAGTTGTTAATAGTTACCCAACACCTCACTCGATCACGAATGAGGTACTTCCAGGCACGGTTCTTTGTCCGCTATCCTTTTGACTTTGAGCAGTGTCACAAGGGGAGCGGTGGGTGGGACACGGCGCAGAGACATGCATACAGTTAGGCAGACGCGGAATGTGTCGAAGGTACTTCTACGCTCACAGGACCGGCCTCTGTAGCCTGATGACAGTCGCTTCTGTTGTTTCTAGTAAGCGCTTACCCAGTCGCTTAGGATAATTATGTAAGGCCTTGTAAATCTCACGGACTAAGTTTGAGTCCACACTATACCCTGAATTAACAATGTGTGCGAGGATGGAGCTGTGTATGCCTTTAACTTCAGTTTCAGTTGTTTTCTGAGTACCAGAAGCTTCGGTTTCTCAAGACAGTACACTGGCTATTACTGCTTCACCACCGTTCCCTCATCTCGTCCGCATATGTAAGTAGTGCGAACTTGAAGTTCTTTTAAACAAACACTGCAGCTAAACTGTTAAGCTTGATAGAATGAAATAGTCAGTTATTCAGGCTTGATGAAATGAGCACTTGTCTTTTTGGCGTTACACGGTAACCGATAGCTGAATGTCCATAAAAAGAAGTGATGCCGAAAATGAATTTTCTCGATAACAAACGCCCAGCAATGGCATTGTGCATCAGCAGTTTCTGATTATACTGCATGAAAGAAATCCGGCACTTGTCAGAATTGACATATAATCCATCTTGCAGCACGGACGTTGTCTGCTAGTCGTCCAAGTCATTGGTACGCCGTGTTAGTTTGTACTTACTGCTTACGGACCATCGAGGACAGACCTAGACGCTGGTAATGGTTTATTAGTGTTGTCGGAAATATTTTTTATTTTGCATAACGTCATGAAGATAAGTGAGTTTAAAGCGGAGCAGTGTTCGTGTGTAACATCCGAAATCGGAGTTTAACTATGATCACACGCATGAACACTGTACTTCCGACAAATAAGCACGAAGGGACAAGAGCTAACTGAAGAGATTTAGCTTTCATAAAGACGCCAAGCAACATCGACGAATTCGTCTGTTTGTCCCCGTTTGGCCGAAACGACCATATTGTTTTGCTAGACGATTCAATTCAATTCAATTCAATTCAATTATTTTATTAAAGACCCGTCGGGGTCCCATCAAAGCAAGTAAAAATAAATTTACATGCAAATTTTAGACGATGTAGGCAAAATCTGCACAAAGTGCAATGCATAGTTTTTGAGATTAGAAATCCGTTAAGCAAAATGAAAATGGAAAAAAAAACGAGGGGTGAAAAAAAAACTCCAAAGCAAGATTTAAAAATGATTGTAGTAATTTAACAGGAGAAAAAAAAACCCCTCAGAAAAATAGCATCAGAAAAAAAGGGAGGACTGGCCTGCATGTGGCGGTACAAAA
Source organism: Spirometra erinaceieuropaei (assembly GCA_902702965.1). Classification (NCBI taxonomy): domain Eukaryota; kingdom Metazoa; phylum Platyhelminthes; class Cestoda; order Diphyllobothriidea; family Diphyllobothriidae; genus Spirometra; species Spirometra erinaceieuropaei. Next base: position 36,650 of record CACRXP010000676.1, on the reverse strand, counting down.
TGGAATAAAGCCCGACATCAACATGGCCGAAATAGATGTCAGCTGTATATGGCATTGTGTAACGCATTTCATAAAATGGTACGTAGGCGGGTCGGTCAGGACTGGCCTGTATCGCCTTGAATAAGAAAAATAAGTGCCGAAATTGAAAACCAGTCTCAAGCCGATAGGAACCCAGATGCGGTCAGTTTCATTCAACCGAGTCCATCCGAACATGGGGGGAGATGCGACCAGACTACTAGTATATGGCGAATATAGAAGGCTTTGACAAGACCGCCGATGGAGCGCATTCTGTAAGGGCAGCAATTGTGCAAAACCCAGACTAGACGAGGCGTAACAATTAGGGAGATTACTTCAGCCAAGTGAAAAAATATCCTTCTGACCTCCGCTAAGTTGCCAGCTTCGTAGAAGTCGTTAACAAAGATAGGAAACTGTTCAAGGAAACTATTCTGCAGTTCATTAGCTACCACTGCCCACTGAGAATGCAAGCCAAATCAAGACACTTAGCTGGTAAACTAATCGGCAGTGGCTAGAAACTAACAGAGTGTGGAAAGGACCTCGCTAACAGGCAGGCTGAATACTTCGACCACCGCCTAGAATTTATGACTAATAAAGGTTCCCTCCGGTTATTAAAGATGTCTGAAGGCGTCCTACTTGCAGATAGCAGAGGGAACGTTGTACATAGTGCATAGTTTGTCCGGTCACTCCATACGAACGAGGCAGCGTTGCTGCTACTACTACCACTACTACTGCTGCTGCTGCTACTACTACTACTACTACTACTACTACTACTACTACTACTACGAACATTACTGATGACAATAATAAGAATTTGGTTGAATGTCACTCAAGGGGAAAATTAGGATAGATTCGCAACATTAATCGGATAAATAGCGGGACAGCCTCCTGACATAACAGCACAAGCGGGATTTGGCCATCGATAGTAAGAATTTGCCTGAACATTGAGAGAGCCCACGACGGATAAACTGCAGCCCCCGGAGAGAAGCACAACCAGGAGCAGGGACCTTCTGTGGGGCGTTGTATGCACCATTTTCTTTCCTAGAGTAGGGGCTGCGAATAAGATATAAATGCAGATGTGTTGATGTTTGTTCGTCGCCGGCTCAAGAATCATCCAGCTGGCTAATAGACTGCAGAGTCGACAGCCTTCTCGTCGGTTCTTCTCTTGAACCCCAAAAACCCAACTACTCCAGTCATGGGCAGTATTCCCCCTCTGGACGATCTAACCCGAAAAACATCGGAGGCAATGATATAACTGAAATTTCCGGGTACCAACGAACTTCCATCCAGGTCTCATAAGCATATTGCCAATGGGCTTTTTGTATCTGTCAATTATTTTTTCGAACGTCATTTGTTGCCGGACTTTTTTCCCATCTCCTTAAAGCTGACGCATATTGCATTGCTCCACAGAAGTCGCAGCTGGGCGCCTGTGGCGAAGCAGAGGTACATAAGTTCCCCGCAAATTCCTAGCAAAATCACGTAGCGAATCATGACTAACGAGTTGATACAACTCCTACAGATCCGAGAACAGGTGATCAACAGTCATCATGGGTTCATGAAAGAAAGACCCTGCTTGACCAACATATTGGAATCTCTCCAGAGCAGGACCCGAATGCCTGAGAACGGGCCCGCGGTCCACATCCTCCTCATTGTCATCGAAAGTACCGTCTATGCAGTGCCACATCAGTGACTGTCGCGCAAATATGAAATGATAAGTATCGGGGGTACTTTCATGAAATGAATCAACGTCAACTACGCTGACCCTGTCCAGGCTGTTTGCTCAAAGGTAGCAAAATGCATACTATGCGCACAGAACGATGTCAAAAAATATGCACATGCCAATCTTGAGAAGCTTGGGCAATTCAAATTAAAAAGTCATCCGAAGGAGTTCAGATAAGAGCCTCTGAAATGGCTAAGAAATAAAGCTCTTTGCCTCAAATAGGCCATCCAGCAAACCCAGACTTCTTTACAATGAGTTGTATGCAAGCGCACGAAGATTACTTATAAAGTACCACATCTTTAACGGTTTGAACGCTCGCTCGACTTTTAATGGCATCTTCGATTTTATAGCAAAATTAAACCTCAGAGATCATCCATTAAGGCTTCGTCTTCAACAAACAAGTCTGAGTGTACAGCAGTTCTTCTTTCTCAACAGGATACTCGAGCCACGAAATATCCTATTCCACAGACATCATTATGTTTGCATTGCTTAAATCTTCAGACAGAACGTTGGTGGCTAAATGTCTCAAAAGGAGCCCGGTTGACCAAAAATCACGCCATTTGACTCTTTGCCATGTACGCATTTTATGCGTCTACACCCCCCTCCCCAATCTGACATTGCATTTTGGACGTCCAACTGTCCAAGCCTCCTTTTTTTCCGATCGGCCCAAACGATGTGAAATCAACCGTTGTTCAGCACACTAATGAATTGGCAAATCAAGTAAAAGGTCCTACATCTGCATGTTGGACGTCGTATGTTCCGGGAGATACTCCTTTTGTGGTCGTCCATCCCCGACTAAGGAGTTCATGTTGGGCAATTTTGCAAGTAATTGGCAGTTGCCCGTTTTGTAGGTGCTGTTGAAATTCGTGAAGAAATGTTTGACAACTTACTTACTACGAGCCCACTGCTAAGACCTTTTGTAGATGGTACGTTTGTAAGGCATGAATTTCTCTTTGGTAATCTATATCAATTGGGATTCTAAGCTTGTATCAACTAACGTAGTAGGAAATATCTCACCTATGCCTTTTGTCTTTTGCGCGTTCTATTAGCAAGACTGGATACGCAGGGGTCTTAAGCCAGCTACCTGGATACTGTCGTACGCGTACGCGTGTCTAGGATTTTCTTTCAGATTTTAACACGCTTCAGATCTTAATACGGTACCTCATCAAAGATAAATGTTAGCTGGTCACACACGACGGCCAAGGATTTTCAAGAAGACAGGATGCAATTAATCTCACCTTTGGATTGTATAAGATTCCGAACTCGATACATTACGCCCAACTTCTGACGACACAGTCTTTGGTTTTCCAATTGTAAGACTGTCCTACCACTAGTGCCTCCGGACATTATCGTCGAAAACCTCAAAAATGCACACGCTTTTTGCAGAATGTTTCTTCCCTGCTGATTACTTTGCCTTTGCCTGCGAATATAATCGATGAGTAGGTTTTTCCAACTCCATCGTATTAAGGTCGAGGTCTTCTCCAAAATCTCTCCACCTGTGTAAGTTTCTCAGAAATCTCTTCCGACAGCAGAGATTCAAGCGCTCATTTCTGCTGACAGTTAGGCGGAAGCCGTTTATTCTGACACTTCCTGGGCACCGCCTATCTACTAGCACCGTGTGTACTATAGCTCGCGGTCAAAAGCCTTCGATTGTCAACCGTTTTTAGGTAAAAAAAACATGCACGAAGACTATACTGCGATCGATGAGAGTCCGAACAGCTTTCTTACATTGCTGACCCCCGCGTTTGAAGCTGGCCAACAGTGGAGTGAAAGATATAAAACGAAGGTCAAAAAGTATTTTAAGTCACGGAACTGAGCCAGCCTTGTCTGGCAAGAGTCGGTTTTGGGAGTCTGTCCTGTGTATTGAATTACTCTGTGGATTGTTCTGAGGCGAGCCGTTACCGGGGGCAACTTTCCACTTTTCCCTTGCCAGGTTTAACTGGCAGTCACGCTGGTTAATGCCCTATTTTTGTTTAGTTTATTGGTTCGCTTCCGCTCAAACGTTTAGCCTATGTGTGCCTTTTATGAGCTCACAGTACCTACATCATGCGCATTTACGTCATTTATCGTTGGCGTTTGTATATGTTTTCTTAAGATGGACAATTAATGTGCTACACTTTTGCATTTCTGCAGGCGCACATGGGCCTGCAGAGACACAGGTCCACGTTTTTAACCAAACATGAGATTGAAGTTAACTTCATCTGCAGCTCTAAACCAACCTTATGAGGCCCAAGCCGCTTCTCAAGTTTGCTCGAGCGCTTTTTCCAGAACATCCGCAGCCCTGCCGACCTAGAAGCACAGACAGCAGAAATGCTTACAGGCAAGTTTACCAATTTGTATCCTTCAGTCAGCGGGTTCGCGCAAAAGGCTCTCCTGGAAGTTTTCACAAAACCAGTGTTGAATGTGTAATTCCTGTATTTTCAACCATAACAGAAGAGCGAGGTGTGGGTTGTCGGTGCGATGCGTCTGTAGTCAAAAGACACAAAAGAATCTGAAAAACTCACAGAGTTAGTGCTTAAACAGCCAAAATTAATCAATGTAGACCAACAGCATGGGCGTCACTTTTGCTGATTAGTAAAGAAATATGGAAATTTGAACAAGCATGTAACAGTTCAAATTAGCCATCAAAACAATTTGGATTTTTTAATGTGAATGCTTTCCTTAAACATTCTAAAAAATTAGCCAGTGTAAGTCAATTCCCAGAAGACGACATTCGGGGACTATTATTCCACTTATACACTAACGTGCTCTTAAAATGCATAAAGAGTGCGGACGACGCAAACAACGCACAAGATCTAGTATTATACATTCAAGGCGAAAATTGAAGAAAATCTAAAGGCTCTTCCAGGCAACAGTTTTACAGTAACGGGACACTTTTTCGTATCAGATTTTGGGACGTCTTTGCATAGGTTCAGACAAAGGCATTCAAGTAGCTAACTCTCCATTACGGCCGTTACTTGCCTGAAACCTGGTCCAAACCCATACGTTTCGTGCACACTTTAAAAAATTGAAATCAGAACTCTAATCCCGTTTAAATTCGGATGGAGATTTCTGCGGATTTGACAAATTCAAAGTAACCGTTGCCTACACGTGTATTAATTTTCGAGCTTTTAAGTCAATGCTCCTCACAAATGCTCGAAAATGTTTTCCGAGAATTAAGAAAGAGGAGCCTTCTGAAAGTAATTGGTTTTTTCTCCCTTTTCAGTCGGAGAAACAGAAATAGCTGCTAGAATTTGGAAAAGGAACGCGACGTCTGAATGATTTATCGTCTTGTTGGGAGTAATTAAATTTAATCATGATGGTTCTATTTCCGACCAATCCCTAGTCCAAATTTGTCGATTTTGATCAGTTTTCGTCTGTTCACAACCGTTTTGCTGCAATGGGCGGTTAAAACAAAGAGATGACGGTACGGTTCCAAACCGAAGGCTAGCGACGACTGCAGTCGCAGAAATCCTGTCACTGCATTGCTGTCTAGTGCTAGCCGAAAGAAGTGCTGTAACTGCCATTGTGACCAACGACGGGAGCGTAAAACATTGTGCAGAACTTTTAGTGGCAGGGAATCATTTAGGCTACTCACTTAGAAAGCGTGCTTCATGCGCAAAATTATAAGCCGCATGCAGAAAACAATAATGACTTCAGCGATCCCGTTGTCGTTGATTCATTTAACTCTCCCCCCCCCCCCCTCCGGTAAAAGCCGAACAGTGTAGCGCCGCCGGTCGAAATTTGCCAACCTACAATTTTACCAAATGGTAGTGTTCACTGACACAGTTTAAAACGGGGATTCCTATTATGAAACAACTGCTCTTAGGCACTCCTTTGAAGAATGAGACGCAGGAGAGTGAACTATATCATTTGTATAGTAGCTCTCTCTTCTTTTATGCGAAGAGATTCTTCATTCTCTTTATAAGAAAACTTTTAATTTAAGCGGTACTGCGCTCATAATGGCCATATAGCTAGAGTGGACAGTCACTTTCCCGAAAATGTGTAAATATGAACGATCAATTAGCTCTGTGTGGTTGACACATAAGAGTAACTGGAATATCCTGAAAATTTACTGATATTGCCCGCTATAATTAATAAATGAAGCATATAAAGTCATTATATGCATTCGCGTAGGAATATTTATGCGTAGAATTGATTGAACAAACTCAATGGAATGAAAGTACGGATGGCCGATTTAAAAGCCCAGTCTGATTATTTTGACGGTGGAGAGCGTAGAGGAGAGTTTGCAGGATGATTTTCTGACAGCACGTATAAAAAATGTTCAGCGGCTGCCTTAGCAGTTTCTGAAAGTTTGGCCGTCAATAAAGCCACTGACTGGGATGACCCTGATAACGTTGTCAGCGTCGGATGGGTTTATGCCTGCCACAAGTGAAACAAAGTGTCTGTCAAGATTTGGGCCCAATATTCGGCCCTTTTTAGTCAACAGTATCCTCTTAGTCATGAGAAATGACATATTTATGCAATTCCATTTAGTGTTGAAACGTATCCTCGAACGGCTGCAACTTGCTCCTTGTGTATCAGCTTCAAAGCGTGGGCGCACACAGACCGAGTGTAAAGATAGCTAAAAGCTCTACTACGAATGCAACCGTCCTCAATGTATGATATATGTTATATCGGAAGCATTTTTACTGTTTTCTTTAATTGCAGTAGAGATGTTACTTAGATATAGGTTGGCCTGCTCACATTCCCGTGTAAGTGATCAACAGTGAGCATTCTGAATAACGCCCTTGAGTGCTAGCACCAAAACACTACTACTCGTAAGCAAATGACGCAGGAATGCCACTCAAAAGCTCTGATGTTTGTAAACGGGTCCTCGGAAGCTATCGGCAGGCAGTTGTACTACTTTGGCTCCTAGATTGCATGCAATGCTGTCAGGGCTAAAATACCCGATTCTACATGAACAGTACGGCGATTCCAATTTTCCCATTCTCTGTACATGTTGTACCACAACGTAGGAAAAAAGTGGCCGAAATGTTTTAATTGGCATTTAAGTTTGGATAAGACCGTCGCGAACGACCGTCGTCCACGATGCAAGAAAAGAGGTTTTCTACAGGTATTTGTATGTATCAGTGCCCTGATCTATATTACCTCAGTCCTCTTTTGCGCATTAAAACAGGCGTTCATAGCGCCTATGACTGTTTACCATTATCTGTTTAAGAAAAACGCGTTTCATCTAAAAGAACCCTTAGTAACGTGGTCTCTGTATTGTCGGTGGTCTTGCGTCATATTTCAGAGCCGTGGGTATGTATATCGCGTCCGATAGAGGAGTTAGACTGTTACAATCTATTTGTCTATTCGCGTTATATGTCTGCAGCCTTTGAAAACAGAGGTCTACAGTTGTACGTAACAAGAAGCTAACTGGGTTTTGCTATTCTTTTTAGAACTTTAAAAATGTATCCCGAAAGTTATGGAACCTTGCTGAAGCATGTAATTTTGCATGCTCTTATAAATCAATGGTTCAAAAAAGTCTTAGTTTGATGCGTCAATCGCAAGACTCATACTGTATCTTGTGACTTTTCAAGTTTTTAAATTTTTTGAAATGTTTTTGCTTTTATTATCTTGGTAGGCAGTCGGCTGTTCGCAATCTCTGTTATCAGACAGATGAGACGAGGTACAAGGGAAATACAAAACATCGCTCCCTCGTTTTATATGTCTGGATTACTAAAAGGCATTTATTTCAGGTTCACATGTGCTCACTTTCTCTGTAGATTTTTGAAGTGTATAAAACCGAAGTATTTTATGTTTCTCCTTTAATATCTTGATGCTTTCTAAAGGTTTCTCTTTAGGCCACAGACAAATTATTTAAAGGAAATTTCGTTTCGGAATGCATAAAAAATCTAGCAAGTATTTACGAATCTCTGGATTATCAGAGGTTATACTTTGTTTGCATTAAGGCTTCAAATATTCAACAGAAAGGTTTCATAATTTTTAGTAATATACCTATCCAACGGAATGGCAAAAATTGGTCCCAACTGAATATACACAAAAGGAGATTCCGATGATTACAGTGTACAGCATATAAAATTATTTTAAAAACACTGCAAACTTTCGTTTTCATTAAAACTGGTTAATTATTATGGATGGAAGCGAATATTCGAGCCTCGGCTCCTGATTGTAAAGAAGATAAATGCGCAAAGGCATTACGGAATGGTGTACGGCTCCACACCGCCTTTCGAACCAATCCGTGCATACTCCTTCGCCACAGGGATAATTAAAAATCGTATGAGATTTGTTGGCTGGAACAACCATGTGCGGAAACGAGCATCCATGTTCTTAGGGATTATAGATTGCCCTTTTGCATGTATTGGTCGTCCAGGAAACGGACCTCGGATGCTTTATTCTGAGATTCTGTGGTGTGTCTGGATTCACGTAATCAGCGTGTCGGTTTTACTAAGCCCATACCCTTACTGTTGCGGGTTCGAAGTCCGCTGACGCCTCCGAGCTTTTCATACTTTGTTCAATTAAATGAGCCATTTCTGCCCAAAACACCAATCACGGACCTAGTCGAAGCTCTATTGACCGCGGATTGGAGACTGCTTGGAGGAAAATTAACAGGTCACTGCTAAGTCATAGGAAGTCATTGACGCCGCTTCCACAAAAGAAACATGACCGTAGAATTTGAAAGGTGGAACCTTGCAACTGGACCATATTTATTTGGTTACTGAGCTATCACGATATACCTGCTAGCAAAAACCGTCTGAATCACAAAGACTTCCGTTGAATTCCCTTCCGAATTTTTGCTTTCTAATGCTTTATCCTTTTCCACCCTTTTCTCTTTCAGTTATCACAACTCCCAAAACTATCCTCGTCATTTGCATCTTCCGGGGATTTGCACTTTCCACTTAAATTTTAAAGCCTCATTTAACTCCTTCATCAGTTTGTATTTCATACGTCACATAAGCTATATTTTCGTCCTTGTGTTGATATCCCCTGATCGGTGACTGCCTACATTAAGAGGAGAGGAATGTGGTCTTGTTAACTATATCCCCCTCCAGCCAGAATCTTGGTCTACCTATCTGTAGATGCTGATCTATCATCAACTGTCACTATGATACGCATGCGAGATTCTGCGCACGATTGGCGACGCTGATGAGTTTCCTAAAACATATCCGAGGCGATAAAATTGACAGTGCAAACCTTACTGCGTAAAATCAAAATGACGATTGGTTTGTCATTATTTTTTTCAATTTTCAAACACATAATTTCAGCACATCGCATAGGACAGATACAGTGCATCATCACATTTGATACGTAGGCCATCACTTTGGAAAGCTAATTGTATTTTTGTTCAGGCCTGGTGGGACGCAATGTTCGCTGTTCTATCCGCCTCCTCAGTGCGACTGATTGCCGATCTTGAATGTTTCGCACATCCTTGTCTTTGCTGTCGTGGGTTCGAATTCCAACGAGGCTGACAACTTTACACAATTAGGTCCGATGAAATCTCTGGACGACCAAAGGATTAGACTAATTCCCGCGTACGCATCACCGTCTCACTACAAGTAATATAAAAGTTTTACTTCCGAGGGTTAACCTCGGTGATCTCCAAAATGCATCACATTCCAAGGCTTCGAAGAAATGGAGGATAGTCACAGCATGAAAGCATCCATATAACAAGAGTGGCATCTCATAAATTGCGTTCAGGGGACTTCGATTTTCGCCACCGTGTAAGTTCCATTTCGGATGTCAGTTTAGATGGTTTGTTGAAATCTTACATGTCAGTAGTATTCATCCTCGCTAACAGAAACTAATGATTCCTTGTTTAATATCGTAACCAAGATACTGTGATTATGAAACACTTCACAACATACTGAGCATAGATAGGTAGTTTGAAACCATCTTACTACTATGACCAAGTCTTATTCTCTGGGCGCGTATGAAGTTTTGCCTGACCCTGGCCCATAATCTACACCGATACCTTGTTTTATCACAGTATTTACAGAGCTCTATGTATAAAGTCGAACCCCAAAACAGTTATTGCGTAATCCGCAGCAGCAACAATGTCAGTCAATGGGGCTTCCCAAGCTCGTACATTTAGCACTTATGATTGCCTTGCGTATTAAAGATTACTTTCCGATGTCAGTGCAAGGTGACATGAGAACGTACTTCATGTGCTAATCCCCAGTAGACGATGAAAATGGGCTTTCAAATCTCAACTGACAGGAATGAGTCTTGGTTTAATGCACGCAGATGACAGTCATAAGGTCGGAAGTGGCCATTTCAATGTCCCGACAGCTGTGTAGGATTTCCAGACGACCCCGACCTCATCTGGATCTAGTTCAGAAATTTGTAAGTATTCTCTGCCTCTGCAATGTGAGCAAATGTCTACCGAGATATCGTCACCGTCAGTCTACTCAAGTTCGTTTTACTTCGTTGTCTTCTACTTGAAAACAGCATTCCAAAGTCCAAACGTTGAACAAAAGACGCAAATAGATACCATAAAGGCACCTAAAGCCTCGTTCGCGTGATAGTAGAGAGGAAAACTGAGAGGAAGTTTGCGGCCTCCATATTCTAATTGTATTGGATAGTTCCCTAATCACTCAATACCAAGAAATCATTTGCGGATTCGGCAGGGCTAGTGCAAACACGTTTGACTCGACGAAAGCGGTGCTGCAGGAGCGTTGTATCACGGCGCTCCCCACATGATTCATCCAGTTACGGTACGCTGGCGCTAATAGGGTCGGATTCATACTGCATTTCGAAGTTGACGTCGGTTTGGTGGGCCGACAATTTTCTACCATTCTGTTTCTCAAAGTACTGAATTCTTGTCCCCTTAGTCCAGCGACTACTTGGAACTAGCTGTACTTTCTACTTGTCCGACGGCCACAGTAAACTGTCCAAGGAAGTTTGCCCGAAACTTGACAAAAACTACTGCAGTGGCACCCAGTTTTGCGTTTTTTCATGTCCGCAATGTGTTGCGTTCCACCTTTTTGTGTGATTTAGCACCTCTAGGAGGTTAATTAGCTCCACATGCGGTGACTGATCTCAACTACATGTCAACAGAACTTTACGATGCGTGTTTAGTGCTTCTCGTTTTTACAATTATTATGGCTTTTCTGTGTCATTTGGCGCCTCGAGGAGGCCAATTAGCTCTGAACCGAGTGACTGACTGCAGCCGCATGTGAGAAAGAGCCAACTGAGACGAATAAGTAATTATGGCGTTCGTCACTCGCACTTGCTAAATATTCTCAGAGCAAATTGCTGGATTGTTTGTAGAGAGTGCCAAACGTGAGCCAAACGCGTCAAGTACATTTTATGCTCAATGTCATCTTCGGAATGTTTTGTTTGGAAAGGTTTTATGCTAGGTGAATCAACAGTTGCCCCCTCAAGCAAAGCATTCTCGATCGACAGTGCCAAGAATGAGATCTTTGAGTTCAAGGAGACCTGTGCAGCTAACATCTTACAAGAAAAGCTATTTGTGGACTGGTCTGGACCGCGAGCATAGCTGCATACAACATGGTGTGCTGGTCATTGGATGTCGAATTAGTTGGTCAGCACATCGACTTTTCGCAGGACCGGGAGCTCTGTCACACGGCCTGGCATGCACTGCCGTACTGAAAGAAGAAAGCTATAGATGGTCGGTCAAATCCACGGACATCTTTGTGAGGAAAGCCATCATCTTTATAGGAAGCTGGTATTACAATAGAACATGCAAACCTCGGGCTAATTTCGACTTCTGTCGCCTCACATCGGCGACCACTTCAAACTGGCTCTCTGTTCTACTCGTCCGAAGATAATAGTAAACTGTTGAAAAATGTTTACTCGATAACAGGCGTAAACTACCACGGCTCAACAACTTCTCTGAAAACAACTTTTGCATTTGTGCATGTCGGAGGGTTTTAGGAAGCGATATTAAGTCTAACCACTTTTTTCAATTACTATGACCTTTTATGCGTGAATTGGTGCCTCTGGAAAGCAAACAAACCGTAGATCGGATGATTAATTTCGACTTCATGTGAATGTGAATCAGTGCAGACAAGTAAATCATAGTAATGTATGAAATACGTAGCTCGCACTTACAAAATTTGTTAACAACAAATTATTGATTGTTTCGAGAGTGTGTGTGTGTTCAACGAAAGATGAACGGTCCCAGTGGATTCGCTCATCAATGTCACATTCTAAATGTCGTCTTTAAAACATGTAATGCTATGGTTTTCCAGCGCATAATATTTAGCATAGAATCTCTCAGCACTGCGCATTTAAATTCCCGCTGGATGAGTACATTTTTCAGCTTCCTAGGACTACGTACGCACTTAAATCCGTACGACATGATATTCCTTGACATGGATGACGAATTGGTCGATCGGTACACTGCAAGTCTGCAGGACTGCGGACTTTGCAACGTTGCCGGATATTTACTAACAAATTGAAAAAAAAGAGGAAGCGGACGATCAGTCAGTCCACCTTCAAATCGGCAAAGAAATATCTCCTTTTTTAATAAAATGATATTTACCGTAGATTCGCCCAGCTAGACGTGCACACCACTATCGCTCATGTTCTCCTTAATCCGTTTGCCTGAGGATTCGTTTTTCAAACATCTCCAGTGGTCGAGCGTCCATTTAAAGATCCTAAGCCCACTGAGTCGTCGTATGCGAAATGCTAAGAGATTTGAGCGATTTTGGGTATTTCCCGTAAAAACAGATATGTTGACAATGTAGCCAACACTACCATAACGTCTTTGAAAGCTGTTTCCTTCTCACAAAGTGGGAACGAGAAGCACGTCTGATTGTCTATCAGTCGCGTCAACTTCTCATATACCAAAGAGCTGGTCTGCAATGCACTCACCCAACGGCCTTGCTTGCGACAGGATAGCTCCTGGAGACAAAACTCAGGAAACTTCGATGCTGAATAGTCTGAAGTTGATGACCTTCCGCAGAAAACGTCAAAGTGTGCCATTTTTTGAGTAAAACATGATCAGCGTGGAGGTAGTGGCGAAAGAAGACCCAAAAATAGTATGCAAAGGTTCCAGACAATATTGAGTTTGAGTGCTTCGCGCCTCACATGACCCGGTTGACAATCTTGGTCACAACGGTAGACCCAATCGATGGGTGCACCATGGCCTGTCTGACAATGAGGGCTGACGCCACGAAGACGTCGCCCAAGTATTCCTCCTGGATTGAAACGAGGACAAATCCGGTCCGCTCTCCCTACTCGTTACTGGCGAGGAGACATGAGTTTTGAAGAAGAAGAAGAAGAAGAAGAAGAAGAAGAAGACACGATCGTCGGGACAATAGCTTTATTAGCCTGACGTTTCGGATTCCTGCTCGAATCCATCATCAGAGACATAAGCAGATAAGGGTGGTTCATGCACCTGTGGCTGCAGTATTTATAGGATGCAGTAGCCATGCCACCGCATACCTATGAATGTTCACGGCTCCCTCCCCTTCATCAGGGATCGTTGCACGTGGCGTGATGGTCGATATTCGCGTCGTTAATTGTAGCAATTTCATCACGTGCGTTGGATGTTGGTGTGATGACGTTCTGGGCCCGGTATGTGGATGATACCTTCGTCGTTATCGATCGAGATCAGCTGCTGACATTCAAGGAACGTCTGAATGCGGTCTCCTTGGACATACGATTTACGATGGAGGAGGAAGAGAACAACCAGCTGGCCTTCCTGGATGTCCTCGTATGCCGCAAGGATTGTGGTGGACTAAAGACCAAAGTGTTCAGGAAATCGACAAATACGATGCAAGTACTGAACTTCAACAGCAACCACCCAATCAATCACAAACGCAGTTGTGTAAGGACGCTCTATCGGCGTGTCGAAACGCACTGCAGTGAGCCGGAAGACAAAATTGCTGAACTACAATACCTCCGACGGGTATTCAAAGCCAATGGCTACCCGGGCAACTTTGTCAACCGCTGCATACGCAAAATGGACGAAAGGCCTAACCGCAGGGACACCAAAGTTTGGCGAGCGCTTCCATATGTCAAGAACGTTTCGGAAGCTGTTGGCCGCCTTCTCGCACCGCTGGGGGTTGGAGTTGCACACAGGCCAGAGGCAACCATCAGGCGTCAATTGATGAAACCAAAAGACCCACTGCCACGGCAAGAAACGTCTGGAGTCGTTTATCGGATCTGGTGCAGTTGCGGACAAAGCAACTACGTCGGAGAAACCGGAAGACAGCTCCGAACGCGAATGGCCGAACACGCTGCAGCAGTGCGGAGAAACGACGCCAGCTCTCAAGTTGCGGCTCATTCGACGGGTTCCGGCCACACATTCTAATTTGACGAGGCCGAAATTTTCGCAAGAAGTGACAACCGCGTGAGCCGGGAGCTGCTTGAGTCATGGTTCATTGGCCCCCAGTCTATTAACAAGTGCAATGAACTTCCCATTCAATACAGCGTGCTGAGACTTCGTCTAGGCGGAGAAATTGGCCACACGGGGAGCGCCCTGATGAACACTCTTCCCAACACCCGGGTCAGCGCGTCAGATGGTCGAGCAATCATCACACCAACATCCAACGCACGTGATGAAATTGCTACAATTAACGACGCGAATATCGACCATCACGCCACGTGCAACGATCCCTGATGAAGGGGAGGGAGCCGTGAACATTCATAGGTATGCGGTGGCATGGCTACTGCATCCTATAAATACTGCAGCCACAGGTGCATGAACCACCCTTATCTGCTTATGTCTCTGATGATGGATTCGAGCAGGAATCCGAAACGTCAGGCTAATAAAGCTATTGTCCCGGCGATCGTGTCTTCTTCTTCTTCAAGACTGCTTCCTGGGACTCGTCTTTTCGCTTCTAGGCATGGGTTTATTTGAACTAACGCCTCTTCAAGCCCCAAAGCACAGGGTGATCAAGAGGTGGGACGATCTTAGCAAAGAAGTGCAAATGACAGAAATCGTCCGGAAAAACAATGGTCATAATTTTTTTCTCACGAAGAAGGTCTTCGATAACGGATTTGCAGGGGTGAGATGTGGTTATATTGACCCACCTAATGAACACAATACTGTAGGGGTTGGGGTTAGCGTTAGGGATTAGGGCAACTATTTCTCAACCACTCAATGTACAACCGCGCATTCCCAATAACTTTTCTTTTACATACAACTGCTCCACCCCGTCGCCTGTGCGTTCCCCCGTCCCACCTGTAAAAACCCTCATTACCGCTGGTCCCGTATTACAGGTGGCTGGGGTCTGTTTACTTCAGGTAAAGCTGCATAACCCTGTCTGACCCAGCGGGGAATTCGAGTTGGAAAATCTGCTAGACGGGGGTTCTTCTGCTTCGACATGGGTCACCTCTTGACGGGTTTCCGTGACTGGCCCCGCCATTACGATAATGCGTCCGCGCAAAATTCGAAATTCACGATGAATTCCTCCACGTATTCCGAAACGGATTTTACCGAATAGGCCTCTCGTTCGCCCGACCCCGCGCAAAAGCATAAATGGCACCACTTTCGTTGGAGATGCTTCGGGACTAGCACATCGGTCACAAAGAACGGTCATGTCGAGGATGACAAAATCAAGACGGCGGTCTGATTTCGATGCCTTGAAATTGCGCTGGCGAAAGCTATGCCGTAGTCGACCATATATGTTAGAATTGAAGAAAAGAACAGTGTAGATACTTTCAGTTTTTTCAGCATGAACACCACGAGCTTTTCTTAGCAGGTTACATATAACCTCATAGAAGCATGAAGAGGGCTTCCCTCGCCCTACTCCGAGCACCTGTCTCAACACTGGGCCTCTTGCGAGTGTCTGCACGTGGGGCCATGGCTATCTGGCATTCGCTCACTCGTCTTTTCAATCGACCAATCAGATTCGCGGCCGAGTCAGACGTGGCCCGTCTTCAGATGCTCTGACGCATACTCTGAAGGACACTTAGGACGGCGCACAGTCGGCGCCGGACGTGCCCTCGTCCGGCTGCCAACTCCTCCAGTTATCCAGTACAGAATATGTTATCCTCTCCACTGGCGTCCGCCTTCTCTTTCCATTCGGGACGGGGGCTGAAGGTCGTGTTAGTCAGGGTCTCAATCTCGGCCTAGTTGGTCGCGATAACACCACGCATTGTCAGGATCTGACACATAGCTAACGCATCGTGGTCCTTCGCGCGTGCAGTTGACGTGTTTTGAAGCATAGCCGTCGCTAGATCTCCAAGCGACAAGGTGCTTATAATTTGATTTTGAGGCAGAGTGACGACCCCGATGATCCAGCGATTGTACACTCTCCTTAGAAACGCCTTGCAATCATCTGCTCTGACAATCCTATCAGTAGTAGAGACGATCCAAAGCGGACCGGTGGTCTTTGGACTACGACTGTTCTTGTTGAATCGCATTCTATGCAATCTCGGCATTTAGCAATTAGACAGGCATTGCCGTAACCGGATGTTGAAATGAACGCCGCGACTAGGTCCTCCTTTGGCCCCCAGCTATGACTTTTGTGTTTGTCACCCAGACCGGCTGACAATTAGAATTTATTTTCGCATGAACTTCATGAATTCAAGACGTCCATTGACTTATTGTGGCTTGCTACTTTGCTAGTTATGGGCGAACAGACTGCCGTGGTAGGTGTGGGCAAAATTAAAAATGAATCCTGACTTGCGTTTCGCAATGCATATTCCCGACTTATTTCGCAGACTCTGTCTGGCGTGACAGTTCGACCGTCGTTGCCGACGTCGCCCACCGTGTGCTCAACAACAGGTTGACAACAGGCACGGTGACTTGTGCGTGAATCAGTTTTTAGTGATAGTAGACTTGCGCAGCGTCTACCGCACTCTCCCCTCCTCCTCCTCCCTCATCTGGATCCGGTGGTAAGACGTAGTCAAGAAGACCGGAGGTGGAAGAGGGCACAGGTGAGTGACACGGCCAGGCCCGCATCTAGGCGTACCGCCGCACCTCCTGGTCCACAACAAACACAGGACTTTGGTCAATAACAAAAGTGCATCAGAAATAGGAGCATGGTGCGAATCACTGGGCAACTTTGCGCATGGCCTGTGCACCCAGCGAGAGCGCAAACGCGTGCACCGGCAGGAAATCAAGTGCCAGAGAAATGGCAGCACACACAGGCTGCGAGGGCCATGGTTTGCTGGAAGGTGGCATGACATACGCACACGGGCCTTAAAGCCCCCAGCCTGACGTAATGATGGACGTACGGCCCTACTTATCGTTGCGGCTGTTGTAGGATATGCCCAAAACCCCAGCTCGTATTCATTGCGCACTGAGACAGGCAAACTGCTGACTGAAATGTTTCAACATGCATTTCATTTGAGCAGAACCTGTAAATAATTTTTTTCTAATATAACTAGCGCAGCAGAAGATGTCAGAGGAGTTCACTTTTAGCATAGTGTTGAATGTCACGAGAGAATCTCCACAACTTCCTGTGCTAGTCGAAAACTCGAAAGGGTACTGTTTCTGCAATTCATATTTTTCACTTATTTCGACTGCTTAAATTTAGATGTGACGTCAAATCTTGGGATAATATGCAGCATTTGTGCATTTTCGAGCATTTTGCATGCACTTATGCCTTTTTCAGGGTTTCGACTTGACGTAATAGCACGTTTTAAAATCGAAGCAGTCTTTGGATGCTCTGAGTGTTCAGACACGAGAGTGGTTATTTGCGTAGTTAGGTATTTTTTATAATTATTAATAATGCATATAAGTTACGTAGCCTGCAAGATTTTATGAGCGATGAGGTTTTCCTCGGGCGACACATGTGACTCAGCTCTAAAAGTGCGCTTAGCATGCAGTTCGGTAAATCTACGTTCGAATGAACCAAAGTGTGTATGTAAAAAGTAAGAAAATTTGTAAGCCATTTCAAAACGACAGTCTGAAAAAACCATAGGGTTTTAAATCATAAACATGAGATCATGTTTTTGAGAATTTCAAGGTGACGTACGGAGGAGTCAAGGATTCATCAAAAAGCTGGCACTGCTGGTTTACGTATCGTTTTGGAGAGTTGACTTGCAAAGGTGGATAGTGCGATGCCCGACTAAAAACCAACATCAGCCCAAAATTAACTGTCTTGAGATATTCTAAAGTGATAATAACTTTGGCAATCTTGCTTAAAGTAAGTGAGTCGATTCATGAAAGACCATAGCGGCGATTGGGATCAGTCGTATGTGATGCTGTCCGTTTTGTTTATTAGATAAATTTTAAACTCAGAAAGCACTTTGCTTGGGAAAAATCTTGGCAAATCTGTTTTATTAAAGGAAAACAGGACATTTTTAGGGAATTTTGGACATTTTCTTATATGCATGTGAAATTGCATCGCTTTAAAGAATGGAGGAACCTATTCAGCTTTAGAGATTCTGGTCTGCAAATCGGTTAGTTTTTCCGTAAAACGCAGTAATACACTCGTTTGCTCTGAGGGATAGACTGATTGCAAAATTTCCTTTTGGAAAAGCTCTAACTTTTATAGCCGCGTCTTATCTTAAGGCAAACCTCTGGAGTTCGCCCAGACGGTCATATATAAGTATAACTTTCCATGAGAACACACTGTGCCAATATCGACTTTCAGCGTGATCATCTGAACGGACACTAATTTCGGATAGCGACAAATCTGGCGGTCGACGAAGTGCATCATAAATCACAATGTGTTTGTTGGCCTCCTAAAGGATGCCTTCTGTCACAGGGATATTCACTGACGGCGAATGGACGTAATGAGATGGCAGTACAATGCTTCTGTTCACCGCTGAGGGAAGTATGATTCTGTTACAACTTTCGACTGTAATCTAATTTTTGACCACAGCCACCCTCTCCGCCAGTGGCCTGCGAAGCACTTTTTCTGTCAACAGTGCGGATCTTAATTCTATCGAAAATAATCGAAGAAACATGGAGCAGGACAATAAAACACTTTTCAATTTAACAAGAGTTACATTTTATTCTTCTTAATTCTATGGACTTATCCACCTAAGAAAACTTAGTAGTTTCTACTTCCAACCTGTTTGCAGCTGTAAATGACGCAAAAGAACAATCAACAGAGTGTTAATACCTGAATTTGTTATGATTTTAATTATTTCAGGTGAGGACGGGTATGTGGAATCGCATAGCTTTCAGCAATCGACGAACCGAACCAGCCTTAGAAACTGTATTTTGCTAATCGTTGGACTTTTTACGTAAAAAATTAGTAATACACTTGTTTGCCTCAAGAGTCTTTTGATGGTAGACTTTCATCTTGGAAGAGCATTTACTTCGGTTTTGGGGTCTTATTTTTGGACAAGCATCCGAAGTCGGCCCAGGTGGTCATGCGTGGGTAAAATTTGGTAGTTTCTAGCTCCAACGGATTTACAGGTGTGATTAACTCAAAAGCACAATCAACATGGCGGTGATACTTTACAACTGTTATCGTTTTCCATTGCTCTCTCCTTATGTTGCATTTCCTTCTTTTGCCTTAAATAACTGAACTGTCATATAGTCCTTTTTAAATTGGCCGCTTTCGATAAAATAAATTATGTCTCAGCTAATAAATTCTAAAAGAAAATTATGCCTTCTTTTGAGAAAATTTATTTCCTTCAAATCGTTAAGCCTTTCGCGGGTGCGCAGCTGGCAGTCTGTGCGTTACAAGGATTTCTGTGCGAATTTCGTGAACTTTCTCCTGTTGGGTCACGAACTGTACTATGGGCGGTGAAACCTACGAAACCATAGGACGGTTGTACTACGAAAAAAGGATTTGAGAGTGTTCCCTGTTTGCCCTGTCTTTATGGGGTAGTGATCAAGGTTTCTGTTGGCAAACATACCAAGAAAGGGCAGTCAGCGTTCTGTCTCCTCTCACGCAACAACTGCTTCTTTGGTGGCCAGAGACTGTAAGTCTATCGGACTTCCTCTTATCTGTTTTTTGGTTTCTTCATCAGATTCACAAGAGACTGGAGGATCTCGAACGGTTTCAATGAGATGTTCCGATTTGTTTGTGTTTTGTTCGTTTCCGCAGTCATCTTTCAGCAGTTAGTACATGAAATTTTGTGCCAAATCACCTGGAGCGAGTGTGAGCAATAATTTTGTACTGAAGGCCACTGCAAAATCCCCTAGTTGAATACTTCTACTTTGGAGATTTGGAAGGATCTGGGAAGCCGATTTCAGTAAGGTTGAAATGCACAGGGAAATCGTAAGTTCCTAATGCAAATCATGACTGGACTTCCGTTAAGACAAAATATGTCTGCCGTGCAATATTCGCTATCTAAGTTTTTGGCAAATCATGGAGTTTGGGAGCAGCAACGTCTGTTGGTTTCATCTGGTGTCAGTTCCTCAGTGTTCTCACACTTTCGCGTCTGAACTCACTTACAGGCAGCTTACTTGATCTCCCCTAAAGAACCAACAAACGCCCCTCATATCTCCAAAATATCCAGGATCTGTCGTATGGCACCTCAGTTAAGCCCTGTAAAATTAATCCTCGAAATTTAATTTTCTGAATGGACAATTTGTGCGAAATGACCCCCAAAATTATTTTATGTACCGCTTCCTGCATAGCTGTACATAAGGTGCATCGACTTCCCGGTGTGTAGCACGCAATTATCCTTTCGACACAAAATTCGGCTGGAATTTTTGAGGTTTTTCATCAAACAGATTATAATCATTGTTATGATAGGCTGTCTGAGGTGTCTGCGGAAATACACAACGGTGATCGGGCGTTATTAAGTGGGTGTGTTAATCATATCGGCATTTGTAGGACAATTACAACATAGTGCTTGTTTTTCACCGCAGTTGTCAACCAGGTAGAGTTTGTTTCAGCCCCAGAGCTATCTTTGCAAGAACTAAGGCACACGCTAACAAAGAGGTCTACGTCGAACAGCGAAGCCCATCCTTCCTCATGATGCACAGACCAAGTCAATGCTTTTCACAAAGTGATTCTAGGGCCAGTGGAGAACGAAATGAAAATGGAGGAAATCGATATCTTGCCCGCTGAAGAAAGCCCGGCAGCCAGTTTGATGAGATGAAATGATTGTAATTAGTCGGCCAGGTTTTTTTGTGATGGAAACAACTATGTAGATCAGCACAGACATCATAGGCCCAAAGTTGTTCAAAGAGTTACTAACGGAAGGTATAACTGATGAAATCGAACGGCGTCAAGCGAAATCATTAGAAATTGTTCAAAAAAGAGTTTCTTATCCAGCAAACATCCACGAAACAAATGTTTTACTACGGTAATTTGTCACCCTAAAGGGGGAGTTGCGTGTAGCCTTCCAGTCCCTTTTAATACCTCGGGTTTGAAGGATTCATTTGGACAAAGTAATGACTTCTCCTGGCGTGACATTTTTGCTCACATCCATCTAGTCAGATTTAGCATACACAGTCTCGTGCAAACAGCCTGACGAGGCGCATGACGAAACTGTAAGCCTACTAAAGCTAGAGAATTCTATGCAACTTTACGTATCTTCTTCGAAAACCGGGTAATTTCATCGAGAAAATCACGTAAGGGTATTGCATGTGTGGAAGGTGATCATGGGGGATGATACTAGCAAGTATACCCTGCAAAGTATCCAAAAATAAGGGAAATGTTTGATAATTGCCGTCTGAAGTACTGTTCTGATAACTGAAATGGAACCAAAAGACTAATTTGCACTGCTAATATCCACTTCGATTCGCGAGAAGGTGTCAGAAGTTGGTTTTTCCTTTTAATAGTTATAATGGCTAGCACGGAAAGAAAACCGAGAGATACCGTGAAGCCCCGGATTCTTTAACGTATAGGCTCAGTCACTGCTGGCCGTCACGAATCGATCGCATTTGGGTCGTGCAACTGCGATGACCGGATTGGTGCCCGTGTCATAAATGCTACAGTCGTTACAGGAGATTTCTGCTCGCAGGAAAACTTCAGTCGTCTGGATACGCATGTGTGATCATGCCGCCGTCAACCAGACTGTGAGTTCGGCGCGGCTAGGAGCAGTCGCAGTGAACGCGGACAACACTGATGCGATGGGGCCTTGAGAGAGGACTGTGGGTGGCACAAGAATGCGGTCGGTTAGCATGTTGCGTGACTGTTTATTTCCAGAATAAAAGGTTTTTCCGACCGCCCACGTAGTGATATTTGGCGAAAGGGAGCCACAAAATAAGTAGGCAGGTTGGTGAGTCCAAGGTCAGGCAAGTGTGGCGGACTGATGAGCTCTGGTTGCATGGGGTTGGTAAACACGAATAAATGCTAGCCCCACCTGAAGTAAACAAACCCCAGTCATTTCTGATACGGGCCCGGTGGTAATAGGGTTTTTTACAGCTGGGGCCGGGTAACGCACAGAGGACGAGGTCAAGTAGTTGTATTCAAAAGAAAAGCTATTGGGAATGCGCGGTCGTACTTTGAATGGGCGAGAAATAGTTGCCTTAACCCCTAACTTTAACACTTAATCCTGACCTCTAACCTTAACCCCTTACGATAGCTTCTAACCCTAATCCTTAACGCCAACCCCAAACAATATTGTGCCCATCAGGTGGGGCTACCAAACCACATCTTACCGAATGAATTTGAAACTAGCTGCATTGACTATCACTGTCATGCGGGCTGGATACTGACCCATAAACGGCAGTGAAGAACATGAAAACAAATTTTCGGTAAGAATTTCGATCTTCACGCAGGATCAAGTACGGGCGTTTTCGGCTTCCGCCCATCATTTAACATCGGCCAAGAGCGGTAGGTTTACGCCTTCACCAGTGGGTTAGGTCACGAATAACATCTTCCCATATTAGAGGCACAAACTAACCGAACATTTCTTACTACCGGCATCGCCTGCCAACGCAATTAGTGCCACAGGTCCAACCCGTGTCGTCCTCTTGGACAACCTTTCCATAAATTAAAAAACCCTCGACAAGGGAGCGGATGAAGTGCTTTGATTACCACGCCCCATATGCCGTTTGCACTTACATGTTTATTGGCTATGTCGGCCTTGTAATCAACTTGATGAAGTGTAAACTGATATCGGGGAACCCTTTTTTGTACAGTTGTCGGAAAGAGGCAACAGCCGAAAACTGCCATGGAACCATTGCAAAAAACGCGAATATTTCAAGTTTCGGCTGTCTACCTAAAAACTGTTAATCATGAAGAAGCGTAAACTATTTGGAGGCATGTCTACACTCGTGATGTTTTGGACCGACAACTAGGATATTTGGTATCAAACTCCGTGCGCATTATGGAGGTCTGCAAACGTGTCCTGCCGTTCACCGTCGCTTCAAAAATCTAGATTCGGACAACAGCCTGCTATTTACTCTCCCTACAGACTCTCAATTCACCGCTCCTCGTCTAGAAGTCACCGAGTGTAGCACTCCTGCTGCTAGCTTTTTCAGCATGGCCATCGACTTCGGTCTCGCCGCCCCATGAGATGAACCTCAATGCACCCGTCGGTTGTGAATTCCTTACGACTCATTCACCAGCACGGTAGCGAAACTCCTCGAAAGACTAAAAATAATTTACACACCAACCTCCAGCCCGCAAAACTTTTTCTCTCAGGTAATTAACCGACGACTGACCGTGGTTCCTAGTTCCAAAGTTGATATGTAAACCTGTAATTTCCCAAAGCATGTTTAAAATTTTTTACTATAAGAAAATTCTTAACCACCGGGAGGCCGGATTTTTTCGTACTTTAGTCAGTTCTTTGTGTAAACAGGAAAAGAAAGGAGCGTGTACGGCAACCTTTAATGTGGTATAGTGCCCACTGCAAATCTTTGCGAATCATATTCAAACACCGCAAGACACGCTACCAAAATATGGTCTCTCAATGTATGTTTTTGGCTTAGGGTCAACAAAAAGCAACATCCGCATTGATACTCTGTGGAATGAGATTGTCGTAAATAATAATGTTCTCACGAACTAACGAGTTATATCTCACGATCCCCTAGCCTTAAAGGCAGCAAGTAAATCGGAGCAGTGAATAATATAGAGATTTTTGAACGTTAAGTAAACTGACAACAGAATACCACAGCAGAGCACGCTAGCAAGGCGGGTTGTTCAGGTGTGTCGTTTTTCGTCACATTCAAACAAGCAATGCGGTCAAAGAAAAAGGGACTAAATTGTCAAACGTAAATTAGTCAGGTACCTCACCACAGTACCCCCCTTCTAGACCGGAGGGCGACGGAATACGGCGCCGGAGGATATGCACAAGTCTAGAAAAAATGCGTAACTAAACGATCGGGAAAATGAACGTGACGGCCACTGCGAGTTATGTATGCAGGAGGTACAGTCGAAGAGGGTTGACCGCGTGCTATGGTGGAGGATGATGTTGCAGTTGGATGCTGTAGACATGTAGGGAGACGAAGTATGCAGAATGGAGGGGTAGAGGGCAAAGGAGGGGAAGGGCGAGACAGTGGGCAAGGTGAATGAGATTACGGAAATACGACGCAAACTTCAAATTCCACGAATTTAAGAAATCCGACGATGAGTGAACCAACGATACAGCTTCAAACTAACTGTCATTTTCAAAATGAGTTTGAGTGTACCATCTGTACAGATTTTCATGTGCCTCCTGCACAAGTCGAAAAAAACTAAATTGAATTCTCACTTTTGATTAAAGCATAGTTTCGAAAGCTAGCTAAACAGATTTAATTCATAGATTAAAATATGATCATACGCTTTCTAAGCATGTGTTTTGTGGCGAAATGAAAACGCTTCTGCATGACTGTCTCAGATCTGCGAAAATTCCCTTACAACGATTAAAGAATCAGTTGGCGAACATATGTTTTCGGTAACTCATCATCAGGCCGATACCTGTACAAGGGTAATGATCATTCTAATTGTAGACAGGATATAAAAGCGTCTAAGAGGGGCAGGGTTAATCGGACTCCATGTTCTCACGCCGCCCGCATGACGGAGTCAGCGTGTTGAGGCCGGTGTAGTTGGCGTTGGAGGGGGGGGGGAGGGGGAAGGAGAGGGGTTTCAGTTAGATTGTAAGCGCTGTAAGTGCATGTGACTGCTCTCAGGGCGCCGGGGCAGCGTGCTATCACCGCCTGGAGTCGGCCGGGGCAGACAGACGGCTTGTGTCAGCGTTTTCTGACACCAATGCTGGATTCGCTGGTCGAATGGGTACTGCTTCGGTTGTGGCTAGCACCCGTTACGCAGGCCGGGGGCCGGTAGATAACGTCGAGGCTTCTTTAGCGTTGGCCTGGTGGTTAGATGTGCGAGAATTAAACTCGAAATCGACCGACTTTCACCTCCACCTAACCTGACAGGCATGTGTTCTCGTGTTGTCTTTTCCAGACGCCTCGTTGTATGGCCAATATATTCCGCCCAAAGAGCAGGCACTTACAGCGCTTACAATCTAACCGGAACCCCTCTCCTTTCCCCCCCTCCCACCCTAACTCCACCGTTCTTAACACGCTGACTCCGTCATGGAACCCGATTAACCCTGCCCCTTAGACGCTTTTAATATCCTGTCTACAATTAGAATGATCACTACTTACGTACAGGTATCGGCCTGATGATGAGTTACCGAAAACATATGCTCGTCAACCGACGCTTCTAAATGAATAGCTACCGGGTCAGTGGAGTAAAAATGGTTTGAAGGTGGAAATTGGATACATTTCCAAAGGCCTCCTCAGAGCACATCGTTCTCAAGCTTATAAAACAAACCTCAGTAGATGAAACCTTGATGTCATCAAAGCCCCTCTGACGGGTGCTGTGGCCACAAATTTGGGGCAAAAGACCTTGGAAGCCCTTATACGTCTTCCCCAATACTGACAGCTACTGATAAGCAAGTTAACGCCGCCGGACAAAGAAAGATTCTGTCACCATGAGCGTAGAGGCGCCATTAGATTTAATGTCTGCGGCAATTTGCGGGCGATATCTTTGTGAATGCACGGTGGAGGCGGCTGATTCGATTGCAAATAAAGTGGTTATGCTTCGAAAGACTGGATATCATGAAGTGCTGAATCTCGGTCAGCCATCTCATTAGAACACTTAAAAATGGTGGTTATAGCCCAGAAAACAGAAATGCCTAAGGCTCGCCGGATTAGGTGTCAAGATTCATATTTAACCGCTCATACGCCGCGTCAAAAGGGCTGCGCAGACTTGCGAACCTTCAGGTTTATTTCCGGTTTAGGTTCCACAAAACGCCACCAAAATGATAAAAGAAATGTAAGCAAGTGCTGATATACTTTACGCCCTGATAGCTTTTCCTTTTACTGATTGTTATGTAGTGGGTGTAAGTGCCGGTGTCAGACTTCAGAGCACCGAAAAACTAAATTATTTCGGACTTTCGGGGATTGATCTAAGCAGAGCAATCCATAACTAAGACATCCAGAATCAAATTAAACCATTATTGACCGATCAAAACTTGTATACAGTTTTGCTGTTTGCGGACAGGAGTAGATAACGATCGGGGTATCTGACCCCACTGAAAAAAACGAGAGTCAGGGACTCCTGTACACAGAAATCGTGGCAACGAGGTTTTATGAGTTTTATAAACGAAACTGACATAGCAGTCTTTGGGAGGCAAAAGCCAGTAGGTTGTTTAAATACACCAATAAAGCATGAGGACAGGTGTGGGCAATTTTTAATGGTAGATATGAGGGACTGCAAACGGACGAAAAGACTGGAAACCGTGGGAAGATATTCCAGGTAAAATGGTGCAGACCGTGATGGTTTGTCACATTAAGGTAGACAGTATGAAACAATATATCGATAAATCTGACTCTCTTGGTTGCCGCGATTGAAGACATAATGTGATTTGGCAGGGCTGATAGCCTAACTCCTAACTCTAAACCTATGTATAAAGTATAAACCTAACACTGGTCACTAACCCGGTTTCGAAGGGGGCGCGTTGGCCCTAAACCCAACCCCTAACCCTAACTGAGCGTTAACTCTCATGGTAGCACTTGAGAGGGTCGTGACGGGAATAAGTGATAGGGAAGAGAGATTAAAGTACACCTACCAAGTAACATAAGTAGGTAAATAACAGAAGTAAAGAGTAGATGGGACCGCATTCCCGATCGTCATCCAGACCCAAAAGCTGTGGTTAGTGACCTCTTCAACACGTTCTGGGTGCACTTTGATCTTCGTTCGTTGGCATGGTCAGTTCACCACTTAAGATGCTGTGTAAAACCTGCTATGAATCCCTTCTCTATCAGATAAAAGATCGGAAGCGCAAGAAGGCAGAGCATATGGTGGAATGGACATTCTGGACACCTGGATCCACCGAGAGCGCAGGCAGCTAAAAGAGGATTACGTTCCGACAAGTGCAAGAAAGCTCCGCACGGTAAATACAATTTGATGACCAAGGTGAAAGCGATTGGGGTGCGATTAATCTGCGTGTTGATTTGTTCCGATGAAATACTTTTGCATGCATATCGATGATAACTATTTTAGTTGATAGAAACAATCCCTGACAAACTTGGTCCGCCAAATATTCAGCCTCCCACTAACATCGTAAGTAGCCATAGGTTAAGGAATATCGGCTTAAATAAAAAAAAATTTCGCGTACTTTTTCACTGAGCAACCGATCTTCTGTGTCATCAGGACAAAACAAATTGTTCGGTGGCTGGTTTGGAACAGTAAAAACCATGATAAGGACTGTTTAAATGAAAAGAACAATAAAGGGAGGCTCATGCGAGAGAAATTTTGACGGGGTTGTTTAATGGGCAAATTTGCTGAAAAGATGAATTGCTCCCTGCACGGGGTTCAAAGGTCTGCCGCCACGTTAGGACATATCATGCTATGATCTTTCAGCGAAGGAATACAAAACATGGACAAACGAGCGGCATTCCCACGCAAATGCGTCGGATTGCAATGCGCACTGAAATTTGCCAGTATCGTATATTCACGAAATTATGAGTCCCAGACCGTATTCGCATATCGAATGACTCATCATACTGACAGCAGATTTCGTGTCATTTCGTGACTCAGCTGTTAGGCTTTTGACTCAATACTGAATCTCATAGCGTTCCTCGTGTGCCGTGCGGTATATACTCCAGATTTTCAATACAACGAAACGTGTGTAAGGGCTTTGATCTGGTATTCTGTGCTCAGTATTCGTGTACTACCGGCCGCCTGTGTCAGTTTGTGAATGTTACGCTATTATTCCGCAGTAGCTGATGGATTTCAGCTCATATATTCATGCCAACCTTCGGGCCAAGTCTAGAGAGGTTTATTCCGTAGGACTTGTTTCAAGCTCACGTATTATTTTCCGACAAAATTAGAAATAGATGATAGACTCTACTCAATAAGTGTGTTTTCATAATTATGACCGATGTTTTATTAACTATGTATGCTCTGGACTGTGTCAGTCAGTTATGCTTGGTCAATCTATAAAGCAAAACCGGTAGTCATCCCTACCCCTAGTTTTGAAACAACCGATATGAAATGACAGAAAATACAGAGATCCTGGAACTACCGTACTCATCTCGATACTCTCAATAAGCGCAGCGTGAATTCGTCTTCCCAGTTACTTCTCAAATTATACTACTTCGAAAAAGATCTACCAACAAGTAAAAATCACCTGATGTACAACACGAGTGATTTTATGCTTAAAAACACAAATGAATACCGGTCGCAGAATAACGCGTGAAATCTCGTGGTCGTTAAGAGGTGTCTTCGCAATATTTCCAAAGAGGCCTACGGGCAGTCCGCTATGCAGTCTATGCGTCAGCTACTCACCCTTTAGTACCGTCTCTCTCACTTTCGGCATTTCGCTTTCCGATGCACAATGGGGCTATTGAATGCCAACCGACACGAGTTTTGCAGATGCGCATCCGAAATTACTAAACCAGTAATTTACTATTTTTCGCCGATACACACATTCTACATCGGCGTGCCCAGACCTACGAGTTTTCACTAGAAAGGCGAAAAAATAGAGCACCTGAAACCGGCTTTTTGTGTAAAATTCGATTAAGTGACTTATTTAAGCCAGTTTATTCTGTCATGTTGATAAGTCTTTTATCAAAATCTTGTACCTCCCTCTTGGAATTCAAAACGTTTTGAGCAGCCATACCCGATGGAACCTCGACCTGACTTTAAGACATCGTTTTCCTATAGCTAAGGCTAATTACTCGTTTTAAATTCTTTCCACTGTCGAACTAACTATGGTTGCCATTAGTAGTAAACTACAGAAGCCCTCCACATAACTAGGATATGCTAATGCAGGGCTTAAAAACACGTTAACTTTAGTCAACTTTCTGAAGTTAGGTTGTGGTACCTGTCTGTCATAAAACAAGGCCGACCCAATGTCGGCCAATCAAATTCAAGATTTCAGGGAAAAGCAATGCGACCTCGACAGTAAAAAGGACGCGCACTGCGCTTAAGCACTTTATTCCAATTGGACGACGAAAACTGTCAAATTGGCGCAACCACCAATGAGAACGCCCGGGACACTATCATAACTGCACACCCAATGCAGAAGGCAAATATTCTGCAAAAGCAATGACATCGCGCGGCGGAGTGTCCGGTGGTCGATCCGTTTTGATTGCTGTCGATGGTTCCGAGAATGCAAAGTATGCGTTCAGGTGGTACCTGAAGTGGTCACGCCGGCAGGACGATGTTGTGACATTCTTCAACGTACTCGAACCTCCCTCTCTACCCACCTTCAGCATTTCGAATCCAAGCTCAATTCCAACAGAGGAATGGGGCAACATTCTTTCCTCCCGTGTTGAGGCAGCTCGAAAGCTGGAGGACGATTATACTGCCGAGGCACAAGCTGCTGGGTTGAAGTTCGAGTACATCAGTCAGCCGGCCGAAAAGGTTGGAGAGGCAATCATTAAACAGGCAGAAAAACAGGGAGCTCATGTCATAATTCTCGGCACACGCGGTCTGGGACCAATTCGGCGGACTTTACTTGGCAGTGTAAGCGATTATGTTCTTCATCAGGGCATAGTTCCTGTGACAGTTGTACCAACTGATGGTTAAACCCTGGCCCGTTCTATGCAGGACATTCGTGTTTGATTTTAATAACTGAAAATTTCAGCCGTCCGTCACCTGAACAAACGTATTAACCCTTTTTCTTGGTGATTTTGTTTTTGTGTCTTAGAAAAACCCTATGGCTTGCTTTAACGTCTTGCTTACTGTTCATTTCCCGGAATATTTTTAATACAGCGCACGAGTAAAATGTAAACGGTTGGCTTCAGACAATAGCAATGTTCGTTAATTGTGGGGGGAATTGGCGCCAACTGCTATCTTTTTACAACAGATATCTTATGGTGCGCCCATAAGCAGCAGTGCTTTCAACTTACCGCAGTTGTATTCCGATGAGTGTTTAGTAGACGCAATTAACAGCCTTGCATATAACAACTTTCAAAAATGGTAGTCTGAGCCCAAAAGCTTCATTACCATTAATGCTCCGTGCCGTCAAAAATTGAAGTTTGAAAAAAGTCGATAAAATTTTTTTATTTCGCTATATTATGCAACAAATGGAAGAATGGCAAAAAAGGATTGCTCCGTGTAAGGGGCATA
>CACRXP010000675.1:304841-323515 GCA_902702965.1 Spirometra erinaceieuropaei | reverse complement strand
AATTTGGGGACTAGTTCGTGCACGGCACGCGCTGACTTATTTGATTTTCTCATCTTTTGCATCCATACCTACCTCTGGTCGTCTTGACTTTGTCACCAGAACACTGTGTGTAAGAAGTGGAGCGAAGCTGATCCGCTTAGCACCCATCTATTTACACGCCCGCTGTGTTCCACCAGCGAGTTCGGAAATGGGTATCGGCGTAGCTACGGACAAATCTATCAGCTCGTTCTTGCGTGCAACACACGGATTGCTCACTTTCCGCACGTACCAGACTTCATAGAACGGCAGGGCCTCGGACCTCACGTAACTGAGGATGTACACGTTGCATGATATGCCGTACTTTGCAGCACAGGCAAGAGCTAGTCTGGGTCTAGAAATCTCAGATTAACGTATTTACTTCTCGTTACTGATTAATTTCTGAGGAGATTAGGGTGCAAGAACTGAGAAAATTGTGAAGACAACTCGGAGGAGCCATTGCAGCTTAATTCTGAGTAGGACTGAGTCTACCAGTTGGTGACCTAAATTGTACGTATGGTTGTTTAAAGTGAAGAAATTAGGTGCTTGCTCTGAGCTGCGTTAACCACTTCCATGCCCTAGTGGCCGGCTCTATTCAAGGTGAGTGAATATTTGGTCTAATTGAATGAGGCTTGACTAAAAAAGGCCTCGGCATAGCAAGCGGGTGACAGTCAGGCGTAGTAAATAACCTAGCTAAAGAAAGCTGACCTGACGAGCCTTCTTGCCATACCTTCTGTAACTGCCGGTTGCGTGACGTCACCGGAGTTAGGGCAGCCTAAACCTGATTATACTGTTTTCTTTTATTGCATGCTGGCCTAGTGTTCTAACGGGGACTTTAACCATACAATGTTTCTTGCTTTTCAGGTTTCAGTTGCAGGTGCGGCGGCCTCTTTTGCACCCTCCATCGTTACTCCGATGCCCACGACTGTTCTTTCAACTACCGGGAGTCCGGACAAGCGGATATTCGCAAAGCAAATCCTCAAGTGGTTTGCTCGAAAATAACGAAAATCTAACGCAGGGATGGACTGTCCTCAAAATCAATTCGTCGCATGCACTGCTGTTGAAATTCTGAACTGCACTGTTCATTAACTAAGCTTCAAACATATCCGACGTTTTGGTTGACCCCCCACAGGCCTGTCAAAATCCTTTATCACTCTTTGGCCTGTGTGTAAGCCCGGGTCTACTGACGTCTATCACATCACTCTTGTGGTTTTGGACGCTCGCTAGGAGACTTCTTTTCAACCTGCTGTGGAAGATCTCACCTGAATTTACAGTTAGGAATCTTTCCTCGCTGTTTTATTCTGTGTACATTTTGGTAGAAACTCCGAGAATGGGCTTTACGAACTGTTGTCCTAAAGTGTTTAGCAGCACAAACTTTAACATCAACTCCGCTTATCGTGTCTTCAGGTACTTTCCCTTTGTGCTTTGCAGGTGAATGTTCTGCTTGTGGTCGCCCAGCATTGGGGGTCTCATGTCCTAGACGCGCCGAATTTGTTTGTTATATTTAAAAATGTGACAAAATAGGACTACTCTCTCATCTTCACTTACTTGTCTGTATCCGGATAGTCTTTCGCGTAGGTCAGCGCGTTCTGAATCACCCACAGCTTGCCAGTGGCTGGTACCTGTACAAGCCGTATATATTGCATATTACCAAGTCTGCTTTTTGGTTCACTTCCCCATTCATAGTGTCTGATCTTGCTCAATCTCGTCTTTGGTCCTGTCTTATTCCTCGTTAGCTCTTGTTTCGCGTGCCGATTTTCTTTGAATTTGCGAATACTGTCGGCTCTCGCTCGTTTGGCTATTTTATACCATGGCCTACATGCACATAAACATTGCTTATATCAACACTTGCCTCTATTGATGTGGCGAAAGGGACTCACATGTCTGGTGTTGGGTTCCTTTAATTGTGCAGTGTGACTGGAATTTTGGTTGACAATGGTTCGGTTAGATTGCTGTCAGCCGGGAGCATGGGCAAGCTTATCAAATCGAACTTCGTCACGTCCCTTGACACTTGTCTAGTGCCTGTCTGGAAAATTGTGCTCCCCTATAATAGTAGCTTGCTAACTGACAGCCTTCAATAATGACGTCCTTGTATTGTCGTGTCGTTCACTGTTAGAGTCCCGATCCACTGGTGGGTTTTTGCGATTTGGCGAGTGGACTGTTATCAGATCCTTAAATCAGTCGGAAGTTTTGACTTGAATCCCAAGTGTATGAGGGCCGGAAGCTATTGAAACCTTTAGCGTGAGTAGTCCGTGCCTCCTACCGACCCCTGTGGCTCTTTATGTGGCAGAATCAGTCTAGAAGTCGTCAGCCAACCACTACATTTCGGGCAAGCAGGTAAGCCTTGTTAGTTGGTTTCGAGGATGCGGTCAGCCCCTGGACTACTGTTCAACGCGAACCGAGTGATGTTTGCAGGCAAGCCTTGTGGACTCGGTACCCCAGTAAATGCCTTGGATTCAGAAATCTGATTCGTGGAATTATATTGAATCTAGGAACGGCCTCCCATAAAGAGCACGGAATTTTACTGTGCTTGGCAGACTGTTCCCTAGATTTACGTAAGTATGAGCGTTAATTGTTGAGCTATCTTCGTTACTGACTGGACCAGCTGATGCTTGTAGACTGGGTAACCGTTCGTTATACCTACGTGGAACTGGTTTTGTGTGACTTTTGACCCGGTCCCGTCTTCCATCCGTAAGTCTTCCACCCCCGGGATGAGTCCTTCATGGTCCGGCCGGCTCCCGTTGCGGTATTGAACTTAAAAGGGTATCCTTCCAAAACACTCCTTCGCCTGGAAGCACTGCTAAGGGCTTTGTCACCGGTCGGGTTGAATGCGTTTCGTACACCTTGGAGGAGCCTGGGTTCCGGACACTGTGTTAGCACCTTCGTTCCTTCTTCAGTGACAGGTCAGCATATCTCGTTTCGAGTATCGCGCGGTCCGGTAGGACGGTGTCTCAGTTCGTAGGAGTAATGGAACGTTGCTTCACCAACTGCTAGTGTCAAGCAACTGGGCAGTTACGCCCTTAGTTTTCGTCCCATGCACGGGCGCGAGCTGAATAAGCATCTTGTGACCTGCACCGTCTGCCAGGAATCGACGTTAACCAGGCCTCTACTTGCATTTTCATTGTCAACCATTTTGCTTGAGGAGGGTTGGCGGGGAGAGACTGTTGGCTATCACTCGAAGCAACTCCATTTTGGGAGCTGTTACCTCGCTCTGGTTTGTCAACTGAAGAAATCGGCGGGTGATTGTAAGGAGTACTTCGGCGCTGGGCAGATTGGGAATCTTGCTAGTGGAGGGGGGGGGACAAGGCCAACGATGTTGCACTCGTCAGGCAGTTTCTCCAAGTTCATTACATTGACTAGTGCTGCTGAGCTGTTCATTGGTGTGATCAGAACGTCGTAAGAGCCGTTGTCCCTGTGCTTTGTAGGAGGGTCCTACAGTTTCGTTTTTTTTCAGCAAGCTTGTGACCGCGTAAACAAGCCTAAAGATCGCAAAACTCGAAACGTCAACGCAGCGAACCGAACGCCCCTTTAGGAAGTACCCTAAGCAGTTCTGCGTCCAGTCCCCTCTGGCTCTAACTACTTACGCGTGGTTCCTTCTTAGAAATTCGCGGATATTCAAAAAGGTTGCATAACAACTTGTCTCGATTTGGGAGAACGGACACCTGCTCTTCGTATTGGTCTGGACACGGTGGAGGGAATGGAGCACGGAGGCGTGCATGCTTTGACACTAGAAATTCGTGGTTGGGAAAGTGGCAGGGTCAGACGCTCAGCCGGA
The DNA here is from genome assembly GCA_902702965.1 of Spirometra erinaceieuropaei. Lineage (NCBI taxonomy): Eukaryota > Metazoa > Platyhelminthes > Cestoda > Diphyllobothriidea > Diphyllobothriidae > Spirometra > Spirometra erinaceieuropaei. The sequence continues at coordinate 319,725 of CACRXP010000675.1, read as the reverse complement.
TGCAGCTCGCAGTTTAGAATTGTCGTAGCCTTCGCCTAAACAAGAAACCTACGATACATCCGACTTCTATCCCAACAATGCTCCCGTATTGGACGGAGACTTGGACAGTCTACGAAAGTTAACCAAGACAACTGAACACTTTCACTTCGGCTGCTTCCACAGAACACTTAAGTTGAGATGACGGCACAGAATCCCTGACACGGAAGTACTGGAAAAAGCCCGCATCCCCAGCAGTCGAACGATGCTAAAGCATATTCGACTGCGACGGATCAGCCATCTCTTGGGGATGGGTGACAGGCGCATGTTCAAGCGACTATTATACAGTGACGTTGCGTCGGATGCTCGCCAACAAAGCGAACAAAAGCCACGTTACAAAGACACCCTGATGACCTTTCTAAAGCACCTGCAAATCGACCCGTTCAACTTGGAGAACCTCGTCTGGAATCGACAGACATTGCGCTTTGTCATGAGAACTGGAACCGCGGCTTACAAAACACAGTATAGGGGAGGTCAAGGACAGGGAGAAGGCGTGCAAATCCCGAATACCTCAGATAAATGCGGTAAACACTCACCGACATGTCTGCATTACAAATTAACGGGCTGATCGGAGATGTTCGGATGTACTGTCCTGGCAACCCGCTCAACTCGTCGATTTCCGCACGGGCCGTTCCTATTAACATAAACGTCAAGGAACTAAGCCCATTCAATTGTTCTCCCATCGTTCCACCAACACTAACAGCATCACCAACAGTTTGTAGTCTGTCCCAACCCTTCTTCACTGTGGACGTCATTTCGCGCTACACATCGACCCTGTTGTTCATTTGCTCCTGCAACCGGCGAACCAATGCAGGAGTGCCACAATACACCCGTCACTCCCGCCCCACCAGTCCACACTGCTATAGGACATTCGATCATCGCATGGACCTACTTGGCCACATATATATCCACGAAATTCTTCGCCGAAACATCATAGTCTGCACCCCATCACCAGAATTCATTCGACTCGCACACACCCTACGTTACACACAAACTCGCCCCACATCACGCGCGTACCACTCAGCCGCACCACGCATGACTTCATCAGCAAGCATGCGACTCACTGCCAGCGCCGGTAAGGTGGGAGGAGCGTCACGTGCAATAAAATGCGCATCTCACTTACGTGGGAGGCATGTCTCTCATTTAACTTGATGCATGGTAAGGGTGTCGAAGTGTGACTAGTCGGCAAAAAGGAACATACGAGACTCAGTAAGCAATGGCGAGTGCCAACCGTTGAGATTGTTAGTTCCGGCACGGAGTACGAACATGCGCCTGGACTTTGTTCGCCTGCACCAAATCAGCGAAAAGTACAGTGCCGGTTAGCTTCAAGGTTTCTTTACGGTAGTGTCAAGTAACGCGCGGCCGAAGAGATCGAATGACAGGTGTTAGGTGGACTAGAGGCGACATGGGTGAGCGGTCACGCCGGCGACTGCGAGAGCGGATTGTCACAAGCCGACCCGGCCGTATGTGGCTCGCGTAGGCTGGTCGCTTAGCCTTGTTAGTCGCCACCAAATCTCATCATCTGCTGGTTGACAGACTTGGACAGTTGAGTGGTATATCGGAGAGGGGGGTGAAAGCAAAATTGATACTGGGAGGTCCAGAACCACGATAAATAAGTACGTTCACCGATGACAATGAGTCAGAGGTACTTGGATATATCACAACATATAAAAAGTTGCGGCTTGGAAGTCTCCCAACTGAGACGGAAGAATCAGGCATCATTGTAAGTACAGTGGAGCGACTAGAGTTCTGTGAGTCCGACTGCAATGACCCTTCTCAAATAATGTTCAGACCGTCCTTACATTAGCTTGGAAGGCACAGGCAATTAACTGACCCAGCAGCAGATAAAAACGTCTCCGTGGAGACTCGGTGGTGCCGACTCTCAATCAATCGTCCTAGTTGTCCTCGGCTGCGCGCGTAGCCAGCATCAGGACTGGCTTGGCGAAAATTATGCCACCACCAGTAACCTGCTGGCCGATAAGAACAGGCTGTACAGAGCCTACCTCAACCGCCAAAACGATGCGAAAAAAGCGGCCATCTTCTAATGTCGCTGACAACGCAACAACGGTTACGAAAAACTCGGGACTCCTGGATGACTCGTAAGACCGAGGAGACCTAGGGATACACCGGCCGCAACAAATCAAAGAATTTCTTCGCTGCGATGAAGGCGATCTACGGCTCTCCGGTCAAGGGAACTGCACCGCTTCTCACCTACAATGGATCAACGTTTGTGACGGACAAGTCGCAGATTCTGAAGCGTTCGACCGAGCACCTAAAAAACGTCCTAGGCCTTTCATCCGCAATTCCCGACGCCGCCATCAGCCGGTTGCCCTAAATGGGGATCAACATCGACCTGGATCCCCAAATCTCCCTTCCAGAAACAATTCGTGTCGCGCAACAACTCTCAAGGGGGAAATCACTGGACTCCGGTGCTATAAAAGCCGAAATTTACGAGCACGGCGGCTGCCGCCTGATGGACCGACTCACGACGCTATTTCAGGAGATGTGACACTATGGACAAGTTCCACAGAACTTCAAGGACGCAATCATTGTTCACCTCTGCAAGCGCAAAGGCAACTGGCACGTCGGTGACAATCACAGAGGCATCTCACTACTCAACAACGCCGGAAAGATCTTCACCCGCGTTCACCTCAATCGCCGCAACGACCACCTAGCGCAACGGCTCCTGCCGGAAAGCCAATGTGGCTTCCAACGAAACCGGGGCACCACTGAAATGGTGTTTGCTGCTCTCCAGCTACAGAAGAAGTGCCAGAAAATGAGGACTCGCATCTGCACTACCTTCGTGAACTTGACGAAGGCCTTTGATAGGGTGAATCGCGAGGGACTGTGGAAAAATCATACAGAAATTCGGTTGTCATGAACGATTCACGTACATGGTACGTCAACTCCACGACGGGGCAGAGGCGCGCGTCACAGACAGGGGCGCAATCCCCGAGGCATTCGCAGTGACCAATGGAGTGAAGCAGAGCTGCGTCCTCGGGTCTACTCTCTTCAGTCTCACGTTCTCTGCCATGCTGGTGGACGCCTACCGTGATGGGCGTCCCAGGATACGCATTGCCTACAGAACTGACGGGCATCTACTTAACAGCAGGCGCATTCAGGCAGTTATCTACGACCACAGTCCACGATCTGTTCTTCACCGACGACTGCGCGCCCAGCACCACGACTGAAATGGACACGCAATAACTCATGGACCTCCTCACTGCAAGGGTGTGACAACTTCGACTTGGCTATTAACACGGACAAAACGGTGGTTATGCATCAACCGTCACCCAACACGCGACACTACACTTCTCGAATCACTGTCGACGGCCACCAAATCAAAACCGCGGACAATTTTGCTTATCTCGGAAGCACACTTTCAAACAGCACAAGAATTGATGATGAGGTTGTCCACCCGATCTCCAAGGTCATCCTAGCCTTCGGTCGGCTGCTGAAATCCGTGTGGGATCGTTATGGTCTCCAAATGAATACCAGAGTGAATATGCACAAGGCCGTCGTCCTTACCACACTTGTCTATGGTGCGGAGACGTGGACCGTCTACTCTAACCATGTCAAGAAACTCCACCGCTTCAATCTCAGCTGCATTAGCAGAATACCAAAGCTGAGATTACAATACAGGATCCGCGAAACGGAAGTCCTTGAACGTACTGAAGTCCTCAGCCTTCACGCCGTGTTGAGGCAACTGCAGTTGCGTTTGATTAGCCATCTCTCGAGGATGGGAGACGCGACTGCCGAAACAACTCTTCTATGGTGATGTCGTCACGGGTGCTGGCCGACCGGGAGGACCAAAACAACTCTATAAGGACAGATTGAAGAATTCTCTTGAGCGATCGTATATTAATCCAGAGACCTGAGAGGACTTTGCCCAGAACGGGGCGACCTGAAGAACAGAAGTGAAGACCGATGCTGTCATCTACGAAGCAAATCGGATCGCCGCCGCCGCCAAAGCCAAACGGGAGGCTCGCAGAACATAAGTGCCTCGCCTCCTCAGTGCCAACTATTCTCAGCTTCTAACATGTCCGCCCTTACAACACGCATTTCGCGCATGACTCGGTCTCATTGGACACCTTCGGACCCGATGCGCCCTCAACCCGACAACATTTACTTCTTCTCCCACTCCTGCCCCTGCCACAAACCACGCGCCGACGGCCACCCCCCTCACCGTCAACCACACTGTCGCTGCCCCGCCGCATCCGACGATTGGAGGTGCGACGGTCGAACTATTACATGTACTGATGGCGGTGGTGTTGCTGGTGGTGCTAGTGATAGACTCACTGAGTGACGGAGATTGATTGGGCTGGGGATGGGAGAGTTTGTGGTGGTGTGAGGTGTTCTAGCTGTGTCTATACTGCGGTGAATTCCGCTGTTATTGATGCGTATGTGACTGAATAGGCCCAGGCGATAAGTGGATGTGCGTCGACTGCGAAGGCGGGTGCGGCCAGTGTATGTCGCCAGTTCCTTTGCAATGGGTTCGCAAGTGACAGACCAGTTAGACGCGATCACACGGAGGACATGTTGCACCCGAGCCCACACTGTTGGAGGTGGGGACGGTGGTAGTGGTGGTGAAAGTGGTAGTTGACGGGGCGTCGGGAGTGTTCTCACTAATGATGGGGGTAAAAGAGGTGGTCGTCGTTGTCGCCGCGGAGGTCATGACAGAGGAGATACAAATCATGTAAGTAGATTGAAGCAATGTTTTCCCAGAATAAATTTGAATAAGGCAAAGGCGACGAAACATGCAGAATTTATTGACCTCATAAATTTCGAGGCCTCTTACTCAGCTGCACAGGGTCATTGCATATTTGTATGACAAGGTAAACTGTTCAATCAGTGATTGACCTAGAGAGATAAAACGCGGTAGGTAACAGGAAACATGGGTTGTTGGTCTAGTATGCGGGTGCGCAGGGCGAGGGGGAGGGGGAGAAAAGTCATCTAAGCAAGCGAGCTGAGATTACAGTGAGGACTTATCGGGCGTGATTAAAACTGCAACGCTCGGGGCAGCATTCAGGGGGGGGGCGAAATGGAAGGACGTACATAGGAAGGGGGTTTCGTCCATTATCGATCCTTACCGTGGCAATTCAGGGTTTATCACGTGGTCCAGCTGCTTAAAGAATTCTGGTTCCCTCCTCCGTATTGCAGCGGCCTCTGCAAAGCGCAAGAGACGCCCGGTCGTCGGCCGAAACAGGACCTTAAATACGACCATCGGGTCCACCGTATGGCCTGTGTCCACTAGATGCACTGTAATAGAGCTCCTAGGTACCATATTTCCCGGCTTAAGCAGCCACTTCGGCATGTGTTCTGCTGACCGATCTGCCAACTGCCTTTTCGTGAGTCTAGTGTATGTGCATCCGCAACTACATGTAAACTCATAAATATAATTTGGTGTAAAGTGCATAGGCAGAATGTCCTAAGTTGATCTAACTGGAATGGCCGTTGTGGTGCTTATGAACAACAATTTAGAGGCGGCATACGTCCTTTCGATTGTGCACCGAAGTCTTCGCTTGATCACGTTTGACACGTTATCACCTTTGAAGGGGAGCAGGATGGTCACTGGCTTTTTTGGTACAGATATTTCTTCAGGACTTCTTTGTCTGGGATGGCAGTATTTACTGATGCATTTCTCCGGATACCCATTTACAAGAAAAACGTTCTTTAGGGAAGGGCGTTAGTTACCATTCGTATCTGAGGAACAGATTCTGGTGGCTCTGTTGAACAGGCACAAAACCAAGTTCCGTTTTCTCTGAATTGGGACGAAAGTAAGGAAGTGCATGCATTGTGCTTTCCAGGTGAGTTTTGGATAGACGGATCTCTGAATGGAGCCATCTGCCCTCCTACGTACAAGAATATCCAGGAAAGGCAGTGTGTCGTTCTTCTCATGCTTGATTGTTAATTTGATCTTTGCATGTGCTTTGTTCAGAGCCTTAAGTAGTAGTTCTCCGTCGCCTGGGTTTTTAACTACGGCTAAAATGTCATCCACATATCGCCTATAGAATGAGGCTCGTTGTAAGTTCGGAGCTAGTTTTCGCTCAAGGTTCGACATAAAAATGTTCGCTAGGGCTGGCCCCAATGGACTGTCCATAGCTACACCGTTGATCTATCGATGCAACTGTCCGTTGAACAAGAACTGAACATTCTTCGTGCATATCTGTAGTAGTTCCCGCAGTTACCCCGAAGGCAGACATGTTTTACCTGCATGCTCACCGATTATGTCAATTGTTTCATCCAGTGGCAAGTTTCTGGGCAGGCTCTGCATGTCAAGCGAGATCATGTGTTTATTCAGTAAATTCTGATTCATCAGCTCATCTATGAAGGAAAAAGTATTTTTGGTAGTGTAGACGGCAAGGTTTCGCCTGATTGGTTCGATGTGTTGGACTAACAATTGGAAAAGTTTATGTTGAGGTGAATTCCTCATTGATGAAATTGTTCGTAACGGTACCCCCTGATTTGTGCAATTTTTGGCAACCCATATAGGCTGGGAATATACGAACCTACAGGCCTAAGGCACGCAGCCATGCTCTCGTCTATTATCTGCTTTTCAAGTAACGATTTTACCTTTTTCCCAATAAGGTCTTCTAGCGTTTTTGTTTCTTCTTTCCCATGGGTTTCCGAGGAAAATTTGCTGGAGTCACCCAATATCGCTCCATCTTTCTCACATAATCTGTCTTGTCTAAGATAACGACACCGCTTCCTTTGCCAGCTCTCGATATGACGACTCCAGTAGCCTTACTTAGGTAAGGTAGGGCCCAGAGGTGTTCTTTAGTTAGTAGTGAGCGTTGCGTTGTCGGGAAAGTTCTGTATTTGTAGGCGATATCAACGAATTCCGCTTTCAACTATCTCACATTGTTCTCTGACGTCGGCGTTAATTCCGATAATTGGTGATATAGGTCTTCAAATTGAGCTTCAATATCCGCCGGATGTATTTTTCTTCTCCACACACACAGAATTTAAGTCCCAAAGATCGGGCTTCAGCCTGCAGTTTAGTCAGTTTCAAATCCGATAAGTTAACCAATGTTGTCATCTGGATTTACTGGAAACGATTCGTCTACGGATTTTTTACTAAGCGACTTCATCAGATCGGCGTGGAACGATTGTCTTCTCCTAGATTGCAAGTTCGAAACGTATTTTGTAAACAATAACTAACACATTGGACTCATCGAGTCCATCATGTGCTTTGACTGATCTAGTTGGCGGCGTATATGTGAGAGTGACTATTCACATTCCTCCATTTTCGAAAGGGTGAGACGGCAAGATTTTTTAGTGTGGGACGCGGATCATCTCTTAGCAGGATCTTACTTAGTTGGTGAGGGTAAGTCCAAGTCCGTCTGCAGGATTGTAGGGATTCATATCTGATATTTTCTGGGGTGATGTTGCATCTTATTCGGACGGGTTGAGCTAGTGACTCGATGAGAGGGCCAGGCAGGCATCTTTTCAATAGATGGAAAAAATATTTCCCCGGAATAAATTTGAATAAGGCAAAGGCGACGAAACATGCAGAATTTATTGAAGCCACACATTTCGCGACCTCTTATTTAACTGCACACAGTCATTGAATATTTAATCACGTTTTATCTCTCTAGGTCGACCTCTAATTGAACAGTTTACCTTGTCATATAAATATGCAGTAACGGTGTGCAGCTGAATAAGAGGTCTCGAAATTTATGACGTCAATAAATTCTGCATGTCTCGTCGCCTTTGCCTTATTCAAAGTCATGTAAGTGGTAAGTGTGTGGCGGATGTGTGATCGGTATTGGACCCGCTGCGTAATCATGACCGTGACAGTTTTTACTATGCAGATTTGTGGTAGCACTTAACCTCAAGCCCCTATCCTGTTTCGCCAAACCTCACTTGATGGCATGGCAGGATTTTTCATTTATTTTGTCACCTGAGCTGCATGTGCATCCACGTGCGCGGAAACTGCCTATGCGAGACTGACTGTCCACGCAATAATTGAGTCCTGCTAGTGTTTTTGAATTACCAGCAGATCACGCGTTCAGTCGAATTCCATTCACCTGACCGAGTCTGTTGGGAAGTTAATAACCAGCTTATCCTTCAGCCAGTGCTGTCTTTTAAACTAGTGTTTTATGTGATCGCACAAGACTGCCACTCGTGACTTCCGCGCACGCAAACATCCTTTTTATTATCTCTCCTAATGTACACTTGTTTTCTGTGCACAGATGATCATTCATCCTTTTGATCGTTTCGCCAACGACATCAGGTAGACACTCGGTTGATAAAATCTATGCCGGCTTGCACTCCCGCCCTCTAGTTCACCCGGGTGACGAGAAGTGATTCGTCGTAGTAACGTATAGTTCAAAATAGTTTTGGCTTTGTCTGTCTAAGTCTACCGGTGATGAAATAGTGCCTTACGTTTTCGCTGTGCTGGTGGTGGCGATTGCCGCAGACGGACATGCAACTATGCTCCCTCGCGCGTGCCGCCCGATCTCGGACGCTCGATAAAAAAGTGCGAACGTACATGTATTTGCACGTGAATGGAGCAGCCACCAGTCACGCGACCGCCTTACGCGCGTATGCGAGTGAACGCTAACGCCGGCGCTGTCCTTCAGGCCGTTTTCGGTACTACGTCACCGAGAGCCAGGACGACTACCGTGTTTTTGGGCCTGGGCGCGTGTTGGTACACATTTGCCTCGACAAGCGCCGACGCAGACCCAACAAGGCTCTCCAAAAAGTACATTTTCTCACCCACGCGCGCGAGACTGGCGATGTACTTTGTGAGCCGGGTGACCGACTGCCGAGTTCAGGGCAGTCCATTTTTTTGGTTGTTGACGTTTTTCCCTGGATTAGTACCTGTATGTCTGTTTTGCTTTCAGCCCCGAGTCAAGAGTTCAGACCTAACTATGATCGGGGGCCATTGTAACTACATTATTTTGCCGAAGCCAGCCAGTCTTGGAGAAGTATTCCCGGGTGAAAATACACCGCAACGGTGGCGTCGGTGCTTTCCAATTAGGCCATATTCTTTTCTTATTACTGAAGAAGTTCTGGTCATCTAAGCGGTGCACGAACAAATTCTACAAGGAGGAAGTCAGGTGATCAGCTATGCGAAGTTCTTATCAAGAGAAACAAAGAAGATTCAGATGGCAATTTCTGACCGAACCGACTCCAATTCCACACCGAGGGTACACGGGGCCTGAATTGTGTTCAGCTAGTCATTGGTCTTAGCGTACTACCATTTATTCCACGGCATTGTGTCCTGTGAAGGCCAATCCCACCTCACTGTGGCTACCACCGATTGCAGACGATAGATTGTGTGACCGAGGCACAAGTGGCAGAGTCTTGATGACAGACTTTAATCTTTTTCAAATAGCCGATCTTCCTGTAGGTATTCATGCACTGGCGCGTTATTAATTCATTGGCCTCTGTATAAGACGTAGGGGAACAGTGCGAAGTGTGACATCGTTACGTTTAATCTCCATCGCCGCTAACACTGCTAGCCTCTTCCTTCGCACCCACTCGCAGGCAAAAGCCGACACTACCTCATTACCCCTCCTAAACTTTTTTTGACAAGTATTCTCGAAGGAACGTTTGTTTTAATCCAATTAACTTCCAATGGGTGTTATGCAAATTCGTCTTGCAGATGAAGATCGGAGAGAGCAAGACGCAGGGTAGAGAAGAAATCATCCTCGTCACCGAAAAGAAAGTAGAAAGAGATCACAGACGTCACACCAGAACAGTTAAGGACTTTGTAATCCTTGTGGAGCCTGTCACGAAGGAAAGATCCTTTCCTCAAGAAGCAACAGAACGGCGTTGACTTATACATCCTGCATACTGGGCACTTTGCGTGTATGCCGGTCAGACATATCGACGCTTTAGGACCCGCCCCACTGAACAGAAACAGGCTGCCTGTGTGTCCTTAGTTTTATGCACTCTTCTAAAAGCCGCCAGTACTTCAAATCAGACAACATTTAAGTTATTGATAAGGTCCCAACCCGACACGGCCAGACCTTCTGGAGGCATGGCATCCCAGTGGAGAAAGTATTAATCATCAGACCGTCCTCAGTGCGCACATCTCGTCGGTTATCTCCACTTGCAAACCACTAAGTCGCGTTAAAACGCTATCTGCTATTCCTAGGGACCTGCTATCCTAAAGAAGGTTGACCTGAGCCCTCCTCTTCATCCTCGCACTTATAGCATGGAAACAATTAACGTAACATCTCCATCTTTCGTTGTCAAGCGAATGACCCACATACCTTCTGTCCTTTAGTACGACAAAGGGTTGTTGTTGACCGTCTGATGATCCAGAAATAGCCCTTGCAATTCTTGTACTTGATACGGCTGCGATCATTCCTGATCTAGCCGGCCTCGATGATGTCCCGAATTGTACCTCTCCACGCGTGATGATCCGCGGCAGCAGATCTAGACAGCTCAACCCATTCCCTTCGCCAACGACGGAGACCGAATACCGAAGGTCCAAGAACCACCTCCATGTCTTGACGGACAGTGTCGAGCCAGGTTTTGAACTGACCCCCTCTTCGACGCCTCCAATGGGGCAACGGCGCCGGATCGAGGGCAGTAACACTGAGCTCCTGAGGTGGACGACGAAGAACATGCCCGAACCACCTCAGTCGTCTTTCTTGGATGGCCTGAGTTATCCTCGCGATGTTGTCGCAGCGAGCGCGGACTATCTCATTTGAGACGAAGTCGGTTAACTTCACTCGAAGGATGATCCTCAAGCAGTGGTGGTCAAATACCTCCAGTTTTCGCTCATCCGCCACGCGCAAAGCCCAGCATTCACAACCGTAGAGAAGGACAGACCGGAACCCGTCGTTTGTTCAACGTTGGAGGGTAACCCGTCACAGTTATGAGATATTGTCTTATCAGTTAGCTAAGGGACAGTTTTCAACTAATTATGTTGAGTAAGCCTTGGACGCCAAAACCCCCATGTCTTCCATCCTTTCCTACGTCCATTCCGTCTCCAACGTGATTAGTCCCAATACAGCTTTCCAACCTTTACAAGGTTTGTTAAAACCCCATACTTAAAAATCGAATGCTTAACTGGACTTCAGCGAATAAGCGTGACTGATTTCCTTCTTCTGAGAGCCTGAGCCAAGGACCGCCGGATTTGGTTGGGACAGATTGCACTTTCTTTTGGGGCAGCCGTCACAAGGAAGAGCGTCGCGATGTTGAGTTCGCCTTCGCCACCTTTTTTCTCAACTCGCCTCAATGAGGCTTTCACTCAGTTGCGAAAAATCCGTCACCATTTTCAGCGCCTATGCCCCATACAGCGACAGTCAAAGGCCACGAAAAATGGGAGTACTATGATCCCTCGTGACATCGCGCTTAGCCTTTCGCTGCTCCACTCCACCGCGGATTTTATGAGCCAAGACATCCAAATATGCGTAGCGAATGTTTTGATGATTTGTAGATTTGTGCTGCATAACTACGCGAAAAATGCATAGGCGAATTTCGGAGGGCTTATAAGGACTTAACATATATAAAAGTAGCCGTAAAACAAATGGTTCTTGCCTTAAAAATTTTCACTTCTTGCGCGGGCTGCTAGAAGGCAACTGCCGTTAGAAATAGGCGAATCACATGATAGGCAGCTGAATGCACTAGACGTAAAATGTCCGTAATTCTACTTGGACTGGGCAGAGGCAACTTGAGTGGCTAGAAAAAGTACCAGACTTTAAAAGCTCTCATAGCCTAAAGATGACTCCTCGAATTTTCAACTGGCATTCGACCTTTCGCTGTCTTACACGCATCAGCTGCTTGCATGCTACACTGCAGATCACATGCCTCCCTCCAGAACCCATCCAATTTTTAATGTACACGCACTTTCCATTTCACAGACGTCGCCTATTTCTACAAAGCAAGCTGCAATTCCTATCCTCTATGAATAGAACAGGAAAGCCAAATCCCACCACCATATTTTTATCCTAGGTTCCAGACACAAAACACTGGGAGAACGAAGAGACAGATCTGTAGCGGGGAGGAGACCCAGAACGGACAGTAAATTGTTCACAAGCAAGTAAAGGGGAGTGGGCGATTCGATGAGGAAGAAAAAGAGGTGAAAGACAAGGAAAATAAAAAGAAATGCCGAGAATAACGAAGAAGAGGGAAGGGGAGGTGTAAGGGAGGTAAGGACAAAAAGCAGCACAACAAGCAGGCAGGAAGAAGAAACGGAGATGGAGACCAAAAACATAGAGCCGATGGTGGGTTTTAGTAATGAAGTCGCTGATAAAGGAAATGATCTTCAGGCGAAACTGACCATTAAAAGTCAGTATCTTTTGTTGGGTCACTGCTTATATCTTGTAGTCGCAAAAATGTAGCAAGTTATATGCCGTAATCTTGAATATGGTTGAACGCTAACCGCATTTCAAAAATCACACGAACCTCAAAATGCAACAACTACAACACCTGGACAAGAATGTTTCTTATAGGGCTTAACTGGATTAACTCATAAACTTCGGCAACGCCGCTGTCTTGGAAGCCCACGGCCTCGCCCACTGACAGCACCAGAACTGATTTGATGACAGAACGATGAAGAAATCCTGCTTTTTTCCACGAGCTACACAGGCCACGTGTGACCTACGCAATTAACAGGACGGTATAGCGCAGAAAAGCATGAAGGCGGCGCAAAATGACTGGCCGACATGCAGGACAGTAGGAGTCCAAGCATATGCAGAGCGCAGTAAGAGTAAGAATATCTTAGTTTGATTAGGATAGTCTACGGTCCCTAGCCCACCGGAACTAAGTCACCATCCAACTCAGATGCGACAATTCGACTGACGGAGAAATCACAAATTCTGGGGTGCTGGTTCGTTCAGTAAAGGGTCGTCCTCAACCGTCCATCTACTTTGTGCAAGGGGGCGTCGAGAGACTGTCCTAAATGAAGACCATTGTGAACCTTCATCGTCCGCCCAACTCTCCCGGAACAATCTATGAGGTACAGCGGATGTCTGGTGAAAAGATGCCGCGTGTCAACTCAGTTGTAGTCGAGATCTACAAATACAGTGGCCCTCAATTTAGGATTAAGTTCATTTGGCTGTTCCAGAAGATGTGGCGGAAGAAAAAAAACCCACAAGTCGTCAAGAACGCAACAAATTGGTCATTCATACAAAAGCAAAGGAGGCCAGAAAATCTATGATAGTAACCAAGTAAACTCTCTCCTCTGCAACATTGACACAATCGTCCGAATTTACATCACTTGAGGTAAGATGGATTCAGGTTAAACAATACGACCACCGACAACTGCAAGAAACTTGTAAAAAATTAGAATCGCCTTTTAAATTTCATTTTTTTGTTCTCCTTCTAACCTTTGTCCCCGCTAAATGAGAAGGGATCTTAACGGTAATCGTGAAATCTGGATCCCTGAACGGTTCGCGCTGACGGCCAGAATGCTTCATGGAGGTGTAAAGGGCGCGTCAAGGGCAGCAAGCTCACACATGAGGTTCTGACGTTGACTAATTGTGTGAAGTGGGACTGCATCCTTATCTTGACTGGCTTCGGCTTCATGTTCTTTACGATTCTCACGAATCTCTATCCGAGAGATCAAGCACAGTCACAAAAACTTCCTCTGTCGGGAAACAAGATCTCCAGTTTACCGACGACTGCGTCCTGAAAACCGCAAGTGAAGTCGATGTGAAGGGAAGCCTGGACCCAGTTCTTTCCACATGTGCAGACCTCAAATACAAAGATATAGGTTGCCATGCGCCAAATTGTTCCTCCGTTTAATATGGTGAGCCCATAGTAACTTTTAATAATATTCTTTTCGCATCGCAAGAGCAGTTCAGTTAGTTGAGCAGCACCAGTTCCTGGAGCGTCAGAACCTACGACTCGGTTGTTGTCCGGATCTCCACTGCCAGTTCGATCCGTGGCAAGCTAAACGCCTAATCTGGAACCATTGTAGCATTCTTCTCAACGATGAAGACAGGATGAATGAGGCTGTCATTCTGACAACTCTATTCTATTGCGCGGAGACCTAGGCAGTCTGAAAAGGCCAAGCAGGAAGAATAAATATCTTCTAACTAAGCGGTTTCTGAAAGATATTACGGACGTAGTAAGGGAAACTGATTCCACACACCCGGATCATGGAGTCGACTGAGCTTCTGAGCCTTGCTGAAGCAAGTTCAACTGGTCTGGTCAGTCGCTTGTAGATCCGACGCAGCTGGAGATCCGGTCACTGGAGCTCAGGCCAGCTAATGTCACTCACGTCACCTCTGCCGACACTGTATCCAGAACAGCCAGGGATCGCAAGACACCTGCATCAAGCTCCTCCCGTCGCATAAGACATTTCGACAGTTTTACTGTCGTTTCCGACGATGTCTATTGTGTGCCCCGCAGCAGGGTGAGAGCAAGGACGGTTGTTTGCGCATATATTCGGTTATAATGATAGTTGACTGGCGCAGCATCTATCGCACGCTCCCCCCCCCTTCCCCGCACCAACTTAGCCTGGTGCCGTGATCAGGATTTTGCACGGCAACAGAAGGGAAGGTGGGGCGGCTCGGATCCCAACTGGAATGACAGGGGCCTGCACCTGGGCGTGCCTCCACACCGCAGTTTTGGCATTTGTCATGGGAGTTCACTCCCAGTAACTCCTCTCGCACGCCTATCTAGTCCCCGTGTTGTTCCAGTGCATTTACCGCTTGGCGCTTTTGAGGGTCAAAGTCGCAGACGCACTAACACGATCGGCATGTGCTTGTGCCTGGTCGTTCACGTGCCTGTGCACACCGACTATCAGCAGAACATCGATCATGCAACGCCCACGCGGTGCGAGTTGCCGGAATCCTTTTTGCCGACTAAGCGAGAACGCGTGCAGTAGGTGGCAGAACCTGTGAATCACGATGACCGAAATTCAAATGGCCTGCCCGAG